>JAVSCE010003086.1:0-303790 GCA_032199065.1 Smutsia gigantea
ACAAGAGCAATTACACCATCCTAATTTAAATCCATGAATAAAATTGACTTATACAGGTGGGATATGAAAAGAACCCAGAGGTCTAGAACTAAGAACATCTATAAAAGTTTTGTAATGATATAATCGTCAAATGACTCAATATCTGTATACCTGAAACCAAATAATACTGTGTATCAACTATACTTCAATAAGAAAGAATATCTAAAAAAGGAGATGATTTTTGCCACAAAAAAATAGGTGTGCATGAGATTAATTCAAATTATGTTTCAAAGAACCCAGGAACTCAAACTGAATAAGCTTTCTTTTGGTCTTCTTTGCCTTTTCCTATACTGTACTAGTTGCCATAGAAATGCCTTTTGCAGACTCCTGCTACTGACATAGAATAGGATGTGTTCAGTCCAGTGTTCTCTCTGGATGTGATATTAATACTCATTTTATCAGCTTCACAATGGAAAACTATAGCATTCAGCAGAACCTGGGAGACAGAGGGGACGAGATTCTGAGTTTAGAATATTTTTATTCTTTTTCATGTCAAAGAATGCTGCTTCGGGGTCTCATTTATACTTCCATAACCTCAATTCCCAGATAACCCACCTCAGTTTGATTATACAGCAATACTCTACTGAAAGGCCTCTTATGAGGTCACTAATGGTGTTCAAATTGATCACTGGACACTTTTCAGTGTTATTTTATTTGAACTTTCAGTATTGCTTGACCCTGTTAACTGCTTCTCCCTTTACATGGATAACACTATATTCTTCTTGTTTTCTTTACTTCTGTCTGACCTTTCTTTTTAAATACTTGGTGTCCCCAAGTATCCATTGTGGCCTGTTCCCTCTCATTATGTGTACTCATTTGGGTAATTTTAGTAGCCTGACCAACTCATATTTGTTCTTCAATGGCCATAAAAAGTATCTTGGAAACGTTCCCTCTTTAATGCTCCAGCTTGAAGCTGAATGTCTCATGAATATTATTTGCCTCTAAGATCCTATATCATTATGTACAAATCTCTCATGACACCAGAGTGAATTGCAAGTTTGCACTATTTTTCATTTTTCATTTATCCACAACATTTTAAGATTCTCAAGATAAGGTCCTCTATCTTGTTCATCATTATGTTCATTATATTACGTATCTTACTATCATTGTATTCATCATATTCATCCACCTCATTTCCAGTTTTGTCAGAATTGTAGATAAATTATGTAATGTTTGTTAAATGGATGAATTGATTAAAAACAAATAAATTAACATATTTCTGCCAAAATTTTTTCAACATAAAGCACTATGGTAACATATTTTGCATCAATATACTCTGCTATGAAGCATACAATCAAACACATTTTTTCCTATGTTTGTGATATGAAAATGTATAGAAAATATTTTCAACTATATTGCTCATTGCATTTCATCTGCAACTCCATGCTTCATGGTGATCAGGAGTAACTCATATGCAAATACTGTTCAGTTTCTACAAAAAAAAAAAACCAGTATTGATACAAAACTAAGAAGTACATTTAGTAGATCCAATTACGTATATTATGCAAAAGCAAGAGTCCAATTTCACAAAGCCTTTGGAGAAACACCGAACTAAAAACAAACTTAAGTATAGGGCACCTGCTTCTTAAATGAAAATGGAGGAGGGCTATAAACAAATGGGAGATTTAGTTGGAAATATTTTTCACTGAACTGCACATTTCCTATTCTTTAGTTCATGTCAAAAATCATACACCTTGTTCATATCTTTACCAGTAGAAAGGAGCCTTGGGAGAGGTAAGAGAAAGCCAAAGCCAACTAAGCCAGCCACACTGGGGAGCCCGAGCTCCCAGATAGGGAGTGACCCAGAGGGTGTGATGATCTTATGTGCAAAAAAGAAAAAAATGCCTGGAGCCTAAGGAAAATAAAAAGTGTATATAATTGAAATTGACAAAACAGCATTATTCCTGGTGAAGTTCACAAATACTCATAGCTCATGAGAGTTGTTTTTATAACTATATTGGAACTTAGACAGGTGACAGTGATTTAATGTAAGGGGTCATGTATATGAGCAGATGAAGGGAAGTTAACTTATTATTTTAGAATCAATGGCCAAGGAAGCATGATTCTGTAATATATGTGTCCAATGGATAAAATTCTCACTTTTTTTTTCCAAAAGGAAAACAATACTTGTGACTAAAGTCCCAATTCGAGTAGAATAAATCAGTCAAGAATTTGTCTTTGGTTGTGTACAGATACATATAAATAGAAAGTGGACCCAAGCAGAGACAAGAAAACTAGAATAAATCATCCAGTGTGTTTCGGTATTTAGAAGCAAGAGCAGTTCTGGAGATGGCCTAGATGTAGGTCTAAGGAAAAAAGTTAGTATGGAGTAGGCAATGCTTAAAATTTCGTGTGTGAGGATGGGACCAAAAACATCCCCTCAAGAAATATATTTGATAACTTGGCTGTAGAAGACATATTTGCTCTTCTTTTCTAAAGTACATACAGAACTGTTTAAAGGAGAAAGAAAGCAAAGAGAAATCATAAAGGAATCTAAGGAATTTTAGAAAAAAAGTAATCTTTATACCATTCAGTACGGTCCCTCTAACACACACACACATATACACAGTACTCAATAAATATTTGTGAAATGAATGAATAAATGAGTGAACGAACTTAGTTATCTAGAAGTTGAAAATATCTGTTTGGGATTCAATTCCAGGAAACTAACAGGGACTACCAAAAATTTTATAAAGGAAGGGTGAAGAATTTAAAAGTATCATAGAAAAATTAATGAAGACATTGGGGATTTTTTTTGTGGGTTTTTTTTGTCTCTAAAAAGAAATTCATAGTACAGGACCATATTTCACCAACAAAATTGTTCAAGGATTAAGGAAAATGAAAGAAATGAAAAAAAGTGTTATTTGTGTTTTACAAATTATGTAAATTTATGACACAAAATACAAAGTTGAAAACAGTTATATATAACAACCATGTTCAGGTTTCTTAGGCTGTTTTTTTTAAGTGCATATATTGTTTTATTGGAATAAAGTTGAAATATAATATTATATTGGTTTCAGATGTACAACATAGTGACTCAATAATTAATACATTATTAGATATTTGCCACAATATGTGTAATTACTCCATTACCATATCAAGATATTACAATGTTATTGGTTATAGTCATAGGGTAGTTTCTTTTTTGGTATTATTAATGTACAATTACATGAGCAACATTATAGTTACTAGATTTCCCCTATTATCAAGACCCCACCACATACCCAATTATAATCACTGTCCATCAGCATTGTAAGAAGCTCTAGAATCACTGCTTGTCTTCTCTGTGTTATACTGCCTTCCCCATATCCCCCCCCCCACTACATTATGTGTGCTAATCGTAATACCCCTTTTCCCCCTCATCGCTCCCTTCCCAGCAATCTTCCCCAGTCCCTTTCCCTTTGGTAACTGTTAGTCCATTCTTGGGTTCTGTAAGTTTGCTGCTGTTTTGTTCCTTCAGTTTTTTCTTTGTTTTTATACTCCACAGATGAGTGAAATCATTTGACACTTACCTTTCTCCGCCTGGCTTATTTCACTGACCATAATACCCTCTAGCTCCATCCATGTTGTTGCAAATGTTAGGATTGGTTTCTTCTTATGGCTGAATTGTGTATATATACAACATCTTCTTGATCCATTCATCTACTGATGGACACTTAGGTTGCATCCATTTCATGGCCATTGCAAATAGTGCTGGAATAAACATAGGGGTGCATATGTCTATTTCAAACTGGGCTGCTGCATTCTTAGGGTAAATTCCTAGGAGTGGAATTCCTGGGTCAAATGGTATTTCTATTTTTAGGTTTCTGAGGAACCTCCATACGGCTTTACAATGGTGGGACTAGTTTACATTCCCATCAGCAGGGTAGGTGGGTTCCCCTTTCTCCACATCCTCACAAACATTTGTTGTTGTTTGTCTTTTGGATGGTGGCCATCCTAACAGGTGTGAGGTGATATCTCATGGTGGTTTTAATTTGCATTTCTCTGATGATTAGCAATGTGGAGCATCTTTTCATGTGCCTGTTGGCCATCTGATTTTCTTCTTTGGAGAAGTGTCTGTTCAGCTCTCTGCCCATTTTATAATTGGCTTATTTGCTTTTTGTTTGTTGAGGTGCATGAGCTCTTTATATAATTTGGATGTCAACCGCTTATTGGATATGTCATTTATGAATATATTCTCCCATATGGTAGGATGTTCTTTTGTTCTTCAGATGGTGTCCTTTGCTGAACAGAAGCTTTTTAGTTTGATATAGTCCTACTTATTATTGCTTTGGTTTCCCTGGAGATATGTTCATGAAGAAGTTGCTCATGTTTATGTCCAAGAGATTTTTGCCTATGTTTTTTTCTAAGAGTTTTACGGTTTCATGACTTACATTCAGGTCTTTGATCCATTTTGAGTTTACTTTTGTGTATGGGGTTAGACAGTAATCCAGTTTCATTCCCTTACATGTAGCTGTCCAGTTTTGCCAACACCAGCTGTTGAAGAGGCTGTCATTTCCCCATTGTATATCCATGGCTCCTTTATTGTATATTAATTGATCACTTATGCTTGGGTTTATATCTGGCCTCTCTAGTCTGTTCCATTGGTCTATGGGTCTGTTCTTGTGCCAGTACCAAATTGTCTTGATTACTGTGGTTTTGTAGTAGAGTTTGAAGGCAGGGAGCGTAATTCCCCCTGCTTTATTCTTCCTTCTCAGGATTGCTTTGGCTATGCGGGGTCTCTTGTGTTTCCATATGAATTTTAGAACTATTTGCTCTAGTTCATTGAAGAATGCTGTTGGTATTTTGATAAGAATTGCATTGAATCTATAGATTGCTTTAGGCAAGATGGCCACTTTGACAATATTAATTCTTCGTATCCATGAGCACGGGATGTGTTTAAATTTATTGGTATCTTCTTTAATTTTTCTCATGAGTGTCTTATAGTTTTCAGAGTATAAGTCTTTCACTTCCTTGGTTAGGTTTATTCCTAGGTATTTTATTCTTTTTGTTGCAGTTGTGAATGTGATTGTTTCCTTGCTTTCTCTTTCTGCTAGTTCATCTTTACTGTATAGGAATGCAACAGATTTCTGTGTATTAATTTTGTATCCTGCAACTTTACTGAATTCAGATATTAGATCTACTAGTTTTGCAGTGCAATCTTTAGAGTTTTTTATGTACAATATTATGTCATCTGCAAACAGGGACAGTTTGACTTCTTCCTTACCAATCTGGATGCCTTTTATTTCTTTGTGTTGTCTGATTGCCGTGGCTAGGACCTCCAGTACTATGTTGAGTAAAAGTGGGGACAGTGGGCATCCTTGTCTTCTTCCCAATCTTAAAGGAAAAGCTTTCAGCTTCTTCCTGTTAAGTATAATATTGGCTGTGGGTTTGTCATATATGGCCTTTATTATATTGAGGTACTTGCCCTCTATTCCCATTTTGTTGAGAGTTTTTATCATGAATGCATGTTAAATTTTGTTGAGTGCTTTTTCAGCATCTGTGGAGACGATCATGTGGATTCTGTCCTTTTTTGTTGATGTAATGGATGATGTTGATGGATTTTTGAATGTTGTACCATCCTTGCATCCCTGGGATGAATCCCACTTGATCATGATGGATGATCTTTTTGATATATTTTTTATTTGGATTGCTAATATTTTGTTGAGTATTTTTGCATCTATGTTCATCAGGGATATTGGCCTGTAATTTTGTTTTTTTGTGGTTTCTTTGCCTGGTTTTGGCCTCATAGAATGAATTTGGGAGTATTCCCTCCTCTTCTACTTTTTGGAAAATTTTAAGGAGGCTGGGTATTAGGTCTTCACTAAATGTTTGATAAAATTTAGCTGTGAAACCATCTGGTGCAGAGGTTTTATTCTTAGGTAGTTTTTTGATTACCAATTCAATTTCTTTGCTGGTAATTGGTCTATTCAGATTTCTGTTTTGTCCTGGGTCAGCCTTGGGAGGTTGTATTTTCCTAGTATGTTTTCCATTTCTTCTAGGTTTTCCAGTTTGTTAGCATATAATTTTTCATAGTATTCTCTCATAATTCTTTGTATTTCTGTGGTGTCTGTAGTGATTTTTCCTTTCTCATTTCTGATTCTGTTTATGTGTGTGGACTCTCTTTTTTTCTTGATAGGTCTGGCTAGGGTTATCTATTTTGTTCATTTTCTCATAGAACCAACTCCTGCTTTCATTGATTCTTTCTATTGTTTTATTCTTCTCAATTTTATTTATTTCTGCTTTAATCTTTATTATGTCCCTCCTTCCACTGACTTTGGGCCTTATGTGTTCTTCCTTTTCTAGTTTCATTAATTGTGAGTTTCGACTGTTCATTTCGGATTGTTCTTCTTTCCTGAGGTAGGCCTGTATTGCAATATATGTCCCTCTTAGCACAGCCATTGCTGCATCCCATATATTCTGTACTCTTTGTCTCTCCCTTGGATGACATCTATTTAGCCTTAGGAATACTTCCATCTATAGGAGTTCCTGCAAAATACACTGTAGTGGTGCTTTATGGGAGGTAAATTGTCTCAGCTTTTGTTTATCTGGAAATTGTTTAATCCCTCCTTCAAATTTAAATTATAACCTTGACAGGTAGAGTATTCTTGGTGCAAGGCTCTTCTGCTGCATTGCATTAAATATATCATGCACTCCCTTCTGGCCTGTAAGGTTTCTGTTGAGAAATCTGATGATAGTCTGATGGGTTTTCCTTTGTATGTGATGTTTTTTCTCTCTCTTGCTGCTTTTAAAAGTCTTTCTTTATCCTTGATCTTTGCCAATTTAATTATTAAATGTCTTGATATTATCTTCCTTGGGTCCCTTGTGTTGAGAGATCTGTGATCTCCATGGCTTGAGAGACTATCTCCTTCCCCAGATAGGGTAAGTTTTTAGCCATTACCTCCTCAATGATACTTTCTATCCCTTTTTCTCTCTTTTCTTCTTCTGGTACCCCTATTATGTGAATATTGTTCTGTTTGGATCGGTCACACCATTCCGTCAATATTCTTCCATTCTTGGGGATTCTTTTTTCTCTCTGTGCCTCAGCTTCTTTGTATTCCTCTTCTCTAATTTCTACTCCATTTACCATCTCTTCTTCTATATCTAATCTGCTTTTAAATCCCTCCATTGTATGTTTCATTTCAGATATGGAATTTCTTAATGATTGAATCTCCGACTTAAATTCGTTCCTGAGTTCTTGAATATTTTTCTGTACCTCCATAAGCATGTTTATGATTTTTATTTTGAACTCTCTTTCAGGAAGATTGGTGAGTTCAGTTTCCTTTGGCCCTTTTTCTGTTGTTTGTTTGATTTTGGTATGAAGCATATTCTTTTGATTTTTCATATTTCCGTGTGGTGCCCTCTAGTGCTCAGAAGCTCCTGTCTCTGGAACTGCTCAGCCCCTATAGTGAGGTTGGGGGTCATAGGGGAGTGGAGCTGGTGCCCTGTTTTGTGAGTTCTGCTCTGTTTGTGAGGTCTGTATCAGTCTGGTACAGCCTTCTTTTCTGTTGCTGTTTTAAGGTTAGTTGTGTTAACTATATTTTCACACTATCTGTGGTTTTGGGAGGAGTTCTCTGTCTCACGTCTCCTGCCGTGTCTTAGGCTGTCTTTTTAAAAATGGTTTTCTTTAATATACAATCTATGATGATTATTGCCCTCACCTGTCCACATAAGAATTTAGCAGTCTGAAGAAGCGATTTCATGACTATTTCTGTGAGCTCTGCAGGGCAGGCTCTTCTCCCATTTTTTTACTCTGCTACCCCCATTCCAGGTCAGAACAAAGAACAAAGTTTATTTCTAATGAAATCGCTGCTATTGTAAACACTTTGACCTCACCTTTATCATCCTGTACAAAACTTATAAGTGTTCTGTTTTTTTTATTGAAGTATCATTAATATACAATCTTATATTGGTTTCAAGTATACAACACAGTGTTTCAACAATTTCTGGTATTATTAAATCCTCACCCCCATTAATATGGTTACTATCTGTCTACATAGGAAGATGTCACAGAATTATTGGCTCTATTTTCCGTGCTGTATTTCTATCCCTATGACCAAGTTACATTATTTTTGTGCCTCTTTATCCCCCTCACCCTCCCTACCCACCTCAACCCTTCCCCCATGGTAGCCACTAGTCACTTCTCAGTGTCTATGAGTCTACTGCTGTTTTGTTCACTCTGTTTTATTTTGTATTTATATTCCATAAATAAGTGAAATCATTTGGTCCTTGTCTTTCTCTGCCTACCTTATTTCACTGAACATAATACCCTCTAGATCCACCTATGTTGCTGCAAATGAAAGTATTTCTTTTTTATGGCCCAGTAATATTCCTTTCTATATGTGTACCACACCTTTATCCATTCATCTGTTGATGGACACATAGTTTGCTTCCATATCTTGGCTATTGTAAATAATGCAGCGATAAACATAGTTGTGTAGATATCTTTTTGAATCAGGGATTTTGTTTTCTTCAGGTAAATACCTAGAAGTCGAATTACTGGGTCAAATGGTATTTCTATTTTCAGTTTTTTGAGGAACTGCCATACTGCTTTCCATAGTGGCACAGTTAAAAATCATAAGCACACTTAAGGAAATAATTATAGAAAAAGAAGGAAAGTAAAATATGGAAAAACAGCTACAAATGCTTTTAGATATAAGTATTTTCAGTGCTCAGAGTTCCTAACATATGGGAACATACAGTTTGACCTGCATTGTCCTCTAGGAAGAAGAGATGAATGGGAGATGGCAACTTCTGACATTTGTTACATAGAAGCTGAGTGTTATTTCATTATGGAGTTTTTTTTAGAAATAGATGAAGGGAAATTAATTTTGATTAGTTATTATAAGATACTATTGGGCTTGTAAAATATTATCTAATTCACACTTATACATGAATGCTCATTGTGGTATTATTTATTATAACCAGAAAGTTGAAACAATCCAAATATCCATCTACTGATGAATGAATAAAGTGGTATATCCATACAATGAAGTATTATTCAGCCAGGTAAAGGAACAAAGTAACAATGCATGCTAAAACATGGCTGGTAAACATGTAGTCAAAGGACTACATTACGCTAAATGAAAGCAATCAGACCCTACAGGCTGCATATTGTATAATTCCATTCATTGTTAATCTCCAGAATATGCAAATCTGTAGAGACAAAAAGCAGATTAGCAGTTGTCCAGAGATGGGGAAGGGAGGACTTGAAAAGTGCAAGGATTCTTTTTGGGGGTCATGGAAATGTCCTGAAATCAGTGATGATAATTGCCCAATATTGTAAACACACTAAAAATAATTGAAGTATATACTTTAAAATGCTTAAAATGGTGGTTTTAGGTTATACAAATTTTATCTTACAAAATAGCAGGAAAATATTATTTCATCCAATACCAAATATAATGCTGTGAGGTAGTACTTTAAAGGTAACTATTTTAAAAGGAGAAAACCTAATGTCAGATCAATTAAATAATTTGTTCGTGAAAACGTTACAGCGAAGTGAAGAACTGATTCCAAGCCTTTTACTCCCTTTATAACACAATTCTTCACAAGATGAATCTTAAGCAATTCCCTAGTAAGTGGGGCAGAGTCAATAATTCAGCTGACCCTTGAACAACATGGGTTTGAACTGCATGGGTTCCACTTATATGTGGATTTTTCCAGGAAATATATTGGAAAATTATTCAGAGATTTGAGATAGTTTGAAATAACATTTTCTTTTCTCTACCTTGTTTTACTGTAAAAATAGATTATATAATATACAAACCATATGCTGATACTCTGCTTGTGTTATTTGTAAGGCTTTCATTCAATAGCAGGCTATTAGTAGTTTTGTTTTTGGGGGTCAAAAGATTTGCAGGTTTTCAACTGTGCAGGGCCAGGGGCCCAGCACCCCTCACCCCATTGTTGTTTAAGGGTCAAGTGTATTAATAATACATGATATAAGATACTTTTTATGTCCTTACTCTCTTTCCCATCAGTATTTTCATAATCCTGTATTTATGAAATTGTTGAAGAGTTCTTCCAAGTTGGCTTCCATCATGTTTTTTATTATTGTGTTTCACTTTCCTACAGGACAGGCATCCTAAATATATATATATTTTAAATTTTCCAAGTACATATTCAAAGCACACTATACTACATATTTCTTGTATGAAATAATGCTGCTTTTTATTGATGTGGATTATTTTATTTTAATGGTTTAATGAACCTCTTAGGTAACTTGCTTTTATTGGGCTTGTATAACATATTCTTTTAAAATATTTTGGTTTTATTTACAGGAATCAAATATGTTATGCTGTTTCAAACATTAGTATTTTAATTTTCAGAACTTTCTGTAAATAAAAGTTACTCGTGCTGTCAAAAATTGGGCATATGTTTCTTTTTTTAATGTAGTAAATACATTTTCAGCCATACGTGCAGATATTTTTTGCTTAGAGCCTCTCACTTTCAGATCCGGAAGATTCACTTGACCTTGGAAATGTGTTCTTTCTCCTGTTTAGCTCTTTGCAGAATAGGATAACATTGAGTTCTTAGGAAGCAATGGTAATGTCAAAAATTACAGCCTCATAAAAGCTTTAATTCCCACCATAAAAATAATATATAAAGTAGAGAACTATGAGGGTGCCTCGCATATTGCAATGTCAGGTTTAGGAGCACTACTATAAAATTTATAATACCTATCTATTTGATAGTGGGTGACAGCACAAGAAAGTGTTGCTTAAATATAGCTAGGTTATAAACAAGTGAATGCTTTGGGGAGAGAGTTTGGGGCATGTTTTGTGGTGCAAATGAATGTTAAAGACCTCATGTTTAAAAACCCTGCTTCTTTAAGATGCATCTCTAAAAAAATTAATTTTTACCATTCAAAACATAATGAGTCAAAATTACAAGACATGGCATGCTGTACGGATAAATAGGGGAGTGGAGAACTGTGATTAGATGAAAACACAGAAACAAAACATAGAAAAAGGAATCCACCAAATGTGCAGCAGGATTGACACCAACAGAAATGGACCAAGCAAAGGAGCATCTGCATGCTCAGAGCACCACCTGCCTGGCTGGGCAGAATGAGCTCTGCTTGGCCCACGATGGGCCTCAAACCCCAGGTGTTTTGGTTAGTCCATGACTCCCTGGGATCCTTCCCTACCAGCTTGCTTCTGGCTGGAATGAATATTGCTAGAGATTCTGTGTCTGCATGACTGGAACACAAGACCAGGTTTTGAAAGACCACGGCACCCAGTGGGCAGGTGGATCTGTTCTTGGGCAGTGACTGTAGACCCACCCTCCCAATGTGGGCAGAATAACTGTTCTTCATAGTTCTTTCAGCAACAGCTCATTTCTTTCTAGGACTTTATATTTAGATGCCTTTCATTTTTAAATTTTTCACATTTTTGTCATTTTTAAACAGTTTGCTTTCGGCCAGAATAATTATAAAACCTACAGTTTTGCTCTGGCAAGGTCCTCTGCTACTCATGTCTTTCCTTTCATATCCACATGTAATTACACCTACTTCACTAGGAGAAATTTTCTTCTCACCCTGCATGTCGTTTATTCTGTCTACTATTTTGAAAACTCTTTTTTCCCCAAGTCATGTTTCTATTCACATATGCACACCCAGCTCCCCACCCCACCTCAGCAGCATCTCATGTACCTCAGGGAACTGCCCATAACCTCTATAATATTCCACATGTGGGTGTCCCCAGAAAAGCAAAAAACAAAAAAAAAAAACAACCAACAAACCAAGCAAACAAAGCCCAAAATTAATCTATCTTAGTTAAGTTGTGTTAGGAAAAAAACCTATGCCCCCATTTGGTCTAAGAAACATCTGGAACCTTTCTGAATATTTTGGGAAAGGTTTTTCCCTCGTTCCTGTGACAGGGGGTCCCCTTGTCTCTCACTGTGTCCACAAATAGGAGTGTGAGCCTTCCTGGCTGCTTTGGCAGGCCCCTGCTGCTGGACGGTCATGAGAACTAGAGAAGACGAAGCTAACCCTGTGGATGAGAGTGAAATGGGCCAGCAGATCAAGATCCTTGATGTCTTCAGCAAGCCACAAGGTCAATAACATCTGACCTCTCCCCTTTAGAGTTGTATATTCTCTTTTGTAAATTAGCTGAACTTCATATTTTCGAAGCCAGTTTGAATCTGAATCTGTATTACTGCTCCAAGAGCTCATTATCTAGTACACACATGTTCATCTTTACCACATATTTTAACGATTTTTTAAAATAATTTATTTTGGTATCATTAATCTACAATTACATGTGCAATATTTTGGTGATTAAACTACCCCCTGCATCAGGTCCCCCCCACCAACCCCATTGCAGTCACTGTCCATCAGCATAGTGAGATGCTATAGAGTCACTACTTGTCTTCTCTGAGTTGTACAACCCTCCCCGTGCCCCCCCAACATAACATCTGCTAATTGTAATGCCCCATTTCCCCATTGTCCCTCCCTTCCCACCCATCCTTCCCAGTCCCTTTCCCTTTGGTAACTGTTAGTCCATTCTTGCGTTCTGTGAGTCTGCTGTTGTTTTGTTCCTTCAGTTTTTTTCTATGTTCTTATACTCCACAGATGAGTGAAATCATTTGATACTTGTCTTTCTCCACCTGGCTTATTTCACTGAGCATAATTCCCTGTAGCTCCATCCATGTTGTTGCGAATGGTAGGATTTGTTTTCTTCTTATAGCTGAATAATATTCCATTGTGTATATGTACCACCTCTTCTTTATCCATTCATCTACTGATGGACACTTAGGTTGCTTCCATTTCTTGGCTATTGTAAATAGTGCTGTGATAAACATAGGGGTGCATATGTCTTTTTCAAACTGGGCTGCTGCATTCTTAGGGTAAATTCCTAGGAGTGGAATTCCTGGGTCAAATGGTATTTCTATTTTGAGTTTTTTGAGGAACCTCCATACTGCTTTCCACAATGGTTGAACCAATTTGCATTCCCACCAGCAGTGTAGGAGGGTTCCCTTTTCTCCACATCCTCGCCAACATTTGTTGTTGTTTGTGTTTTGGATGTTGGCCATCCACACTGGTGTGAGGTGATATCTCATTGTGGTTTTAATCTGCATTTCTCTGATGATTAGCGATGTGGAGCATCTTTTCATGTGTCTGTTGGCCATCTGAATTTATTCTTTGGAGAAGTGTTTATTCACGTCCTCTACCCATTTCTTAATTGGATTATTTGCTTTTTGTTTGTTGAGGCGTGTGAGTTCTTTATATATTTTAGATGTCAACCCCTTATCAAATATGTCATTTATGAATATAATCTCCCATACTGTAGGATGACTTTTTGTTCTACTAATGGTGTCCTTTGCTGTACAGAAGCTTTTCAGCTTGATATAGTCCCACTTGTTCATTTTTGCTTTTGTTTCCCTTGCCCGAGGAGATATGTTCATGAAGAAGTCACTCATGTTTATGTCCAAGAGATTTTTGCCTATGTTTTTTTCTAAGAGTTTTATGGATTCATGACTTACATTCAGGTCTTTGATCCATGTTGAGTTTACTTTTGTGTATGGGGTTAGACAGTAGTCCAGTTTCATTCTCTTACATGTAGCTGTCCAGTTTTTCCAACACCAGCTGCTGAAGACACTGTCATCTCCCCATTGTATATCGAAGGCTCTGCTATCATATATTAATTGACTGTATATGTTTGGGTTAATGTTTGGATTTTCTATTCTGTTCCACTGGTCTGTGGGTCTGTTTTTGTGCCAATACCAAATTGTCTTGATTACTGTGGCTTTGTAGTAGAGCTTGAAGTCAGGGAGCATAATTCCCCCTGTTTTATTCCTCCTTCTCAGCATTGCTTTGGCTATTCGGGGTCTTTTGTGATTCCATATGAATTTTAGAATTATTTGTTCAAGTTCATTGAAGAAAGGTGTTGGTATTTAGATAGGGATTATATTGAATCTGTAGATTGCTTTAAGTGGTATAGCCATTTTAACAATATTTATTCTTCCTTGCAAGACCATGGGATGAATTTCCATTTGTTAATGTCCTCTTTAATTTCTCTTAGGAGTGTCTTGTACTTTTCAGGGTATAGGTCTTTCACTTCCTTCGTTAGGTTTATTCCTAGGTATTTTATTCTTTTTGATGCAATTGTGAATGGAATTGTTTTTCTGATTTCTCTTTCTGTTAGTTCATCATTAGTGTATAGGAAAGCAATAGATTTCTGTGTGTTAATTTTGTATCCCGCAACTTTGCTGAATTCAGATATTAGTTCTAGTAGTTTTGGAGTGGAGTCTTTAGGGTATTTTATGTACAGTTTCATGTCATCTGCAAATAGTGACAATTTGACTTCTTCTTTACCAATCTGAATGCCTTGTATGTCTTTGTTTTGTCTGATTGCCGTGGCTAGGACCTCCAGTACTATGTTGAATAACAGTGGAGAGAGTGGGCATCCCTGTCTTGTTCCGATCTTAGATGAAAAGCTTTCAGCTTCTCTCCGTTAAGTATGATGTTAGCTGTGGGTTTGTCATATATGGCCTTTATGATGTTGAGGTACTTGCCGTCTATTCCCATTTTGTTGAGAGTTTTAATCATGAATGGATGCTGAATTTTGTCAAATGCTTTTTCAGCATCTATGGAGATGATCATGTGGCTTTTGTTCTTCTTTTTGTTGATGTGGTGGATGATGTAGATGGATTTTCGAATGTTGTACAATCCTTGCATCTCTGGGATGAATCCCACTTGATCATGGTGTATGATCCTCTTGATGTATTTTTGAATTCGGTTTGCTAATATTTTGTTGAGTATTTTTGCATCTACGTTCATCAGGGATATTGGTCTGTAATTTTCTTTTTTGGTGAGGTCTTTGCCCGGTTTTGGTATTAGAGTGATGCTGGCTTCATAGAATGAGTTTGGAAGTATTCCCTCCTCTTCTATTTTTTGGAAAACTTTAAGGGGAATGGGTGTTATTTCTTCTCTATATGTCTGGTAGAATTCAGAGGTGAATCCATCTGGTCTGGGGGTTTTGTTCTTGGATAGTTTTTTGATTACCGGTTCAATTTCATTGCTGGTGATTGGTCTGTATATTTTTTCTGTTTCTTGCTTGGTCAGTCTTGGGAGGTTGTATTTTTCTAAGAAGTTGTCCATTTCTTCTAGGTTTTCCAGCTTGTTAGCATATAGATTCTCATAATATTCTTATGATTCTTTGTATTTCTGTGGGGTCCGTCATGATTTTTCCTTTCTCATTTCTGATTCTGTTTACGTGTGTAGATTCTCTTTTTCTCTTAATGAGTCTGGCTACGGGTTTATCTATTTTGTTTATTTTTTCAAAGAACCAGCTCTTGGTTTCATTGATTTTTTTCAATTGTTTTATTTTTCTCAATTTTATTTATTCTCTGATCTTTATAATGTCTCTTCTTCTGGTGACTTTGGGCCTCATTTGTTCTTCTTTTTCCAATTTCAGTAATTGTGTCTTTAGACTATTCATTTGGGAATGTTCTTCCTTCTTTAGATAGGCCTGAATTGCAATATACTTTCCTCTTAGAACTGCCTTTGCTGCATCCCACAGAAGTTGGGGCTTTGTGTTGTTGTCATTAGTCTCCATATATTGTTTGATTTCTGTTTTGATTTGGTCATTAACCCATTGATTAATTAGGAGAATGTTGTTAAGTCTCCATGTATTTGTGAGCGTTTTTGTTTTCTTTCTAAAATTTTTTTCTAGTTTTATACCTTTGTGGTCTGAGAAGTTGGTTGGTAGAATATCAGTATTTTTGAATTTACTGAAGTTCTTTTTGTGTCCTAGTATGTGGTCTATTCTGGAAAATGTTCCATGTGCACTTGAGAAGAATGTGTATCCTGCTGCTTCCAGGTGCAGAGTTCTGTAGATGTCTGTTAGATCCATCTCTTCTAGTGTGTTGTTCAGTGCCTCTGTGTCTTTACTTATTGTCTGTGTAGTTGATCTGTCCGTTGGAGTGAGTGGTGTGTTGAAGTCACCTAAAGTGAATGCATTGCTATTTCCTCCTTTAATTCTTTTAGTGTTTGTTTCACATATGCCAGCACTCCTCTGTTTGGTACATATATATTTAAAATGGTTATATCCTCTTGTTGGACTGACCCCTTTATCATTATGTAACGTCCTTCTTTATCTCTTGCCACTTTCTTCATTTTGAAGTCTATTTTTCTGATACAAGTACTGCAACACCTGCTTTTTTCTCCTTGTTGTTTGCATGAAATATTTTTTCCATCGCTTCACCTGTAGTCTGTGTATATCTTTGGGTTTGAGGTGAGTCTCTTGTAAGCAGCATATAGATGGGTCTTGCTTTTTTATCCATTCAGTAACTCTGTGTCTTTTGATAGGTGCATTCAGTCCATTTACAATTAGGGTGATTATGGATAGATATGTACTTATTGCCATTGCTGGCTTTAGATTTGTGGTTACCAAAGGTTCAAGGGTAGCTTCTCTACTATTTAACAGTCTAACTTAACTTTCTTGTTAAGTTATTGTAAACAGAGTCTGATGATTCTTTATTTCTCCCTTCTTATTCTTCCTCCTCCATTCTTTATATACTAGGTGTTTTATTCTTTGCCTTTAGTTAGTATTTGGATGGTCTGCTTTCTTTACTATGATTTTATTTTCTCTGGTGACCTCTTTTTAGCCTTAGGAGTGATTCCATCTATATCAGTCCCTTTAAGATATCCTGAAGAGGTGGTTTTGGGGAGGCAAATTCTCTCAGCTTTTGCTTGTCTGGAAATTGTTTAATCCCCCTCTCAAATTTACATGATAATCGTGCTGGATACAATATCTTGGTTGGAGGCCCTTCTGTTTCATTATGTTAAATGTATCATGCCATTCTCTTCTGGCCTGTAGGTTTCTGTTGAGAAGTCTGATGGTAGTCTGATGAATTTTCCTTTGTGGGTGATCTTTTTTCTTTCTCTAGCTGCCTTTAATACCCTGTCTTTATCTTTGATCTTTGCCATTTTAATTATTATGTGTCTTGGTGTTGTCTTCCTTGGGTCCCTTGTGTTGGGAGATCTGTAGGCTTCCATGGTTTGAGGGACTGTTTCCTTCCCCAGCTTGGGGAAGTTTTCAGCAATTATTTCTTCAAAGACACTTTCTATCCCTTTTTCTCTCTCTCCTCCTCTGGTATTCCGATAATGTGAATATTTTTCCGTTTGGATTGGTCACACAATTTTCTTAAAATTCTTTCATTCCCAGAGATCCTTTTATGTCTCTCTGCCTTAGCTTCTCTGTATTCCTATTCTCTGATTTCTATTCCAATAACAGTCTCTTGCATCTCGTCCAGTCTGCTGCTAAGCCCGTCAATTGCTTCTCTCATCTCCGCATTTTCTTTCCTCACTTCCCTCACTTCCTCCCTTACCTCTTCCATATTTCTCTGTAGATCCATCAGTATGGTTATGACTTTTATTCTTAATTCTTTTTCAGGAAGATTGTGCGTGCCCATCCCATCAGGCTCCCTCTCTGGTGTAGTCTGGTCTGGGGTTGCCTGGGTAAGTTTTGTTTGTACCATATTTCTCTGTCTTTTCACGGTGATAGAAGTGTTCAGAAAAAGAAAAAAAGAAGAAAGGGAAAATAGAGAAGAAAAGAAAAAAAAAACACCTGCTGGTTGTAGTTTCTGTGGCCATCCTGTACGTGGAGGTGCCGCTCCACTGTCCCGCAGCCACGCTGCTCTGCCGGGCCCTTTATGACTGGCTGGGGAGGGAACGAATGGGAGGCTGCTGATTTCTGTGGGAAGTCTCCATACAACTGCTTTTCCCAGCCACAGTCCAAGTGGACCGAAATTCCCCAGGACTCCCATCTTGCTTGGCTGAGTGTGCTGGGGCGATTCTGCTGGGCCCCTGCCTCTTTAAGACCTCTGAAATAGCATGCGCTTTTCTTTTGTCCCAGGGAACCGGCTGGGTGGACCTGCCGTCTTGAAATCTGCACCTCTGTCTCCCCAATCTCCGATACACCGTGTGAAGTGTGTCAGTGCTCCCAGCGCAGATCACCAGGACTGGTTATTCAGCGGACCTGTGCTTCCACTCCCTCTGGCTCTGAATCCTCTCCTTCCACCGGTGTGCTGGGGTGTGTGAGTGCTCGGTTCCCGCTGGGTCGTGGCTCCGTATCTTACCCGCCTCGCAGGGTGCCGAGTCCTCTCAGGTGTAGCTGCAGGCTGGTGTTGTCCTGTATCTTCTGGTCTCTCTTTTAGGAATAGTTGTATTTGCTGTATTTTCATAAATATATTTGGTTTTGGGAGGAGATTTCCGCCGCCCTGCTCATGCCACCATCTTCCCGGAAGTCTCTATTTTAACGATTTTATGTATTTTATCATTAAGTAATTAAAACATCATACTTACTATTTGAAGGATCAGAATTCTTATTTTAGAGATCTGGTTGTCTCCTGTTCCCCTTGGCCAGTCTCTGGGCTTTTTTCTGAGCATATTTTGCCCTATTGAGGAACCAGTTGCTTTTCTGCCATGTGATTTTGTTACAGGGAGTGATATCCTAGTGTTGCCCATCTCTAGCCTTATCATGCTCCCATTGGTTTAATATTTAATGTCACGAGCTGTTTTCCAGTGTATTATATTGCTGGGTTTAAGACAACATGCTGAACATATAGATAATCTCAGTGAGTTACAAGCCTTGCCTCCAGGAGCTTGCAGTCTAGTGGAAGATGTTGCTGTAACTTCCACACGGCTTTATCGTATTGTTGGATGACATACCACTTACTCTTCGAATACCATGGACAAAGAAAACTATTTCACAAGTGCAATGAAAAGGAAAATCTTACAGTAAAATAAGCAGTGTCTATTTACTGTAAATTTCACCCTCTGCAAAGAAACAAGATAAATTATGGCCTTTCCAGTCTCAAAATCACAAACAGAGCCTCTTCTGGCAGAGCAGAGGATTCATGTGAATGTTGTTTGCTTTACAGAGCTGGGCACTGGAGGAGCCCTTCTCCCTCTGCACCTGTGTGTAGGTTTAATATGCTGCTGAGCTCTTGTTTTGCACACGAAGGCAGTCATGAAACACATGCCATAGCGAACACCTGCTCTCTAACCATATGAATATTTTTGAACTCTGCAAAAATAGGCAGAGAGTAGGTGCAGATACAATTATTGCTACAGATTTGTGATTTTCGAAGGGAAATTGCAGCTTTCATTACTGCTGTCTAAATTTAGGTGAATGAGAAGCAGAATCAGCAAAGTTTTTGATGTTACATATGTATAAATTAAGCGTTTGCCTCAGAATCTACGTTAGCTAGTTTTCTGTTTTTTTTTAATACGAATACTTTTGAAGATAGACAGTAAAGAATAAGTTCTAAAACTACATAAATTATGTTTTGTTCCCCTGATGTCATCATTTACTCATTTTATATCTGAGAAGAAAAAGTAACACTGAGAAATGGAAGTAATACTGAAGTTATAACCTCTTCAAGTGCAGTATGGTTACATGACTCTGTAAAGCCAATGAAAGCTGTGGAAACTCTCCACGGAATAAGCAGGCACACTAAATCTTGAATATAATTTTATGACATTGTGGATTGAATCTATATATTTAAAATTTGATACAAAATCTAATATTTGGTATTTAATAATCCATCCCTAAAACCTAAAGTAAATACAAGGAAAGATATACTTCAGAAAATAAATCCAAAGGTAAATGTGATGGAAGAACTACATTCTCAGCCTCTTAGTGCAAATAAAACATTCTGTAAAGAGCAGTAATTTTTTTCTTGTACCTTAATTAAGCCCTGAACTTGCAGTATATTCAAGCCTTAATTTCATTATTAATACAAAAAGATTCTAGTGGAAGATGCCGCCATAGCTTCTGCGGCAAAAAAAATATTTATTTCTATGTAACAAATATACACTGGTTCATAAACTTAAAAGTATTAAAGATATTGTACATGTGTGTGTAAATATCTTTGGCAATATATATGATAATGTGTTATCTTTAATACAATCCTGTTATTTTCTATAAAATAGCTTAAGTACTTTAAATATACTTAAGGGAGATCGTTAATTAGCACTGCTTTGTTGGCCTCTGCTTGGTTGTGTTTGGAATCCTAAATATAGTGGTTTAATGAAATACATTTTTCCTCCTCACCTCCCAGGAAGCCCATATGTTGGAGTCCAGAACCAACCAACTGGCTCTATAAAATCGAGAGTATTTCAGGATCTTTCTTTCTGCTCAACTGTCTTTGACATGAGACCGCGTCCTCACAGTGTTCTAGTCCTAACACGGATGCAGTCTTTTGTCTGTGCTGAAGACAAGAAAGAAAAAATGATGAAAGTGAAGGTGGCCTGTTTCTGTGAAAAGCAAACTCACTGGGCAGAGCAGCTTCACTATGACGAATCCGAAGCCAGGAGACGTTCCTGTGAGTACACTGCTGCTCCTAACAAAACTGTGCGTCTGCTAGGAAAGATGCAGTCAGAATGCATATCTGAGGAACCAGCAGTTTCCATAATAATCGCTAATATTTTCATTCTTCTACCTTTTTATCAGTAACTTTTTACCTTCTTTGAAATATACTTTATACTCCATGGAAGGATTACTGCCCATATTCAACTTAAAATCTTAATGGGTGAGGTAGTTCCTAAGTTGATAACAACAAGAGAATAATTTAGATATAAAGTTACAAAGGACGTGTGTAGGTGACACACCTCACTCACATTAAAGTGACAGTGAATTCATTTCATTAGAGGGCATTCCAATGTCAAGAATGAGAAGACCAGCCTTCCTGGAGGTCGTTATAAAGTGACCTGTATTTTTGGTGAGACAATGAATGTCTTGTACCTTCTTTATACTGTCTTAGTTATCTCTCATAACAATAGAAAGTAAGTACTACAATTACCCTTATTTTGAGCTAAAAAAAAAAGCTGTTCAGAGAAGTATTTTTTTTAAGAATCCTCAGCTATTAATTTGTTTTTCAGAATTTAACAGTTCTGTCTAATGCCAACACCCACACTTTTAACCATTACAAACACTAATTTGTGCGTGAGCAAAAATGGCAAAACATGGAACTGCTTTTGAAGGCTGGGGGATTACAGGTCGTTTGGTGTTACTAGACAGTAAGCTGACTTGCGAAATCTCAGAAGAGTTGTTTGGAGAGGAAAAATGAGCTAGCTCACTTAATCACTGAATTCAAGAGAATCCACTGGAGGATTTATGCAGGAGGTAGTCAAAACCGTGCTTCTCAAACTTTAATGTACATATACATCACTGAAGGTGCTCATTAAAATTCAGATTCAGATTTGGGGTTGTAGAGTGAGAACCATGACCCTGCCTATCTGCCTAAAAAGTCTTCCCTTGCAGAGAAACTCAAATGCTGTGAATGCTGCTGATCTTTTTGACTCTGTAAAGGAAATTGAGGATAATGTAAAGTGTATGGATTGCATTTTCTTTGCCAGCAATGGCCTGAAGTGTACTGATATCAAAGTTTTGAAGAAATCACGTGGGGATGGTCGATTCTCCATTATCTTGTAGTCTCTTGCATCTTTGGAAGCCAGGAAGGATTGTTTACACCCATTCAAAACAAACTCTTCATATTTATAAGGATCATTTTCCTCACATCAGCTGTAAAGAAGCACAATTTTACCAATGCTGTTTGGAGTAAACCTTTGCAGTAGTTCTAAGGAAAATACGCACATTAAAGTTTCAGTGAGATGATGAAAATCATAGCTAATGTGCATGGGCTGAGCAAATGTCTGGTAGGACAAGTATAAAAACATTCATTGTAAACTAGCTTATTGAAGTGCATAATTGTATAATGGCAGGATAAATGGGATTATCTTAAATGAATCCAGTAGCATAATAATTTTTATTTTGTGTAATGTGGTGCAGGTGAAATAAGGCAGAAAAACAAGAAGAAAAACGGTCTCCTAGCCAATAGGGGCCATGCTGCTCTTTCTGCTTATGCCAAATTTTACAGTTTAATGAAGACTAAAAGAATGTAAATGTCTCAAGTTGTGCCATTTGGCTTCAGTATACTTATAACTTCCCTTAATTAAAACATAACCCAGCTAAAAGCAGAATCTGCCTTTTCAACAGCATTCATTCATTCAGAAACTATTTATTGAGTGTTTACTAGTATCAGATACTGTAAAAAGACCTGTGACTTCAGTAGTAAAACAAGACTAAATGAGGCCCCTGCTTTCATGATGCTTATCTTAGAGTGTAGGAGGTAAGAGTGAAAATAAATAGAAGGGTATTTTCAAATAATAGTAAAAAAGTGAAGTAGAAAAATTTAAGAAAAAGTAATTAGGGCAAGAATCTAATTTAAATCTGTTGATAATAAAGCCTTCTTTGAAAACTGTCCTTCCAGGTAACATCTTAATAATTTTTAAAAAGCCACTGTCAAAAGATTGGAAGAAAGTGTGAATCATGCAGAAGAAATACTTCATAGCTCTGAGGTTTAAGAAAGAGAAAGAAGCATAGCTGGAATGGTCCTTCTGAGCAGTAGGAGGAGTTCCAGGGGACAGAAGTGAAGATGTAGGGAGTCATTCACACTGTGAGGTGGAGAGTAAGCCCACGAGTTTAGATTCAATTTTAATGTGATGGGAAGCAAGTGACAGGTTCAAGTAAGCAAGAAAAAATGACCTGAATTTCATTTTTAAAGAAGCACTCTGGCTCTTGGCTGGAGAATGGTTTAGAAGACAAGCAAGTGCCGAAGAACAGACATGTTCAAGTAGTTAAAGGTAAACAGAGTATTTCTGATGTGGACGAGTAGATGGCCATGTCCACTGGGCAGTAGTGGTTTAGGGAAGTTGTGTTTAGAGAGATATATGAGAAACAAATGTCTGTAGATGGCTTTTAACCATTGAGTTCAAAGAGAACAAGAAGCATAGAGTGTAAAGAAGAGAATATTACCACAGAATATAGATTCACTGAATGAACCAAGACCTTGGGTCATAAAGGTGGGGGAGGGAACTGTGAAGACTGCTGCCAAGAGGTCAGCTCAGGTAAAGACAATGAGCATCATTTGATTAACCACATGGAGCAACTGGGAACCCACGTTTCACTAGAACCATAGGATGGAAGTCCAAGGGGTGTAAGTTGTAGGGAAAACGTGGACTGAATAATTTTTTTCAAGAAACCGGACTGTAAAGATAGTAAAAAGAAAAGGTAAGAGCTGACACAGGGTGCAGGGCTGGAGAAAGGGGGGATTCCTGTTTTCCCCAGATAGGGGATGATAAAGCTTGTCCAGAGATATTTTGTTAACCCTTAGATTACACCCAATGAAACACAAAATTTCAGTTAGAGCTTCCATTTCCAAAAACATCATTATTTTCACCTCTCAATGAATTGAGCAACATTAAGTCAGCTCTATGGGTAAGAAATTTATTGACAATAATTATTTGTTGACAATATTTTGTGTGACTTCTTATTGGGGGGCACTGAATAACAGGTCATACGGTACATGAACTTCAACAAATTTGTAAAATCTATTTAAAATGTTGCCACATTTAGTTTTCCCCCAAAGTCCCCTGTATTTCAATTTTCCTTTAGTCTAGACTAAATGCTAATTTATTAACTGTTAATATTTCAATACATTTCTGAAACTATCATTTGCTTAAATGAACACACGATCTCTCCACTTGTAGGAACCTAGAAAGACAATTCTACATAGGTCATGACAAAAGCTTTCTTGATGAAAATCTTTTCTATGTTTTTAAAAACTTTCAAGGGGAAACACCAAACTCATAAAAACCTGTTTGAGCACAGCCAAATGGTGAATCATGTATTTCTCTAATCACCCAGTTCCTCCATCATTGTTACATAATACATTTCATTTCTAAAGTGAAGTGGCATAACAGTGTGGTCTTCTTTAAGGTTAACCTGTTCAGACATATCTAAAATAATTTATTTTCTATAACCCTGCTTGCTCAAATCAAAGCACCACCTAAACTTGCACAGTCTTAACTGTTGGAGTCTCTTCTGATCAGTGACTTTATGTGGTTCAGTGCATACCTTAGGAAATTATGTGTTGGGCCAAACAGAGCATTTTCTTTGTTCTGTCCTGGAACCTATCTAGTATTTTCATGTTGATGCCAAGCACCTTTCTTTACAGGCTAAGCATAGTTCTTCCAGAGCTATTAATATTTAAACACAAACCACACTAAAGGAATGCTGTTCTAACAGAACATTGAGGCATTAGCCAGGAAGCAAGACAGTCACTTGAATAGTACAGCAGAGTTCTCTCTGATTTTGAAACATAGCTGTTTGTCTAGAGGCTGTCTTATTTTGGAAAGTGAGTTCTAGAAGTATTCCCTTAATGGAAAAGAATAAACGACATTTTGCAGAAGTATCATTTGTTCTATGGATGTCACTCTGTACACAAACTATGACCATACTGTTAATAAACTGCAGTTTATAGGCGTTTTGATGACACTTGATGCCTTTTACAGGTACCCTAAAAAATACAAGTTACTGTAGGAGTATATAAGGATATTGTTCTTACGAGCCCTTAAAAAATATTTTGTGTGTTTTTTAAGGTAACGTTAGTAGAGCAAATAGTTGATACTCATTCAACTTTACACGATTGGCAAAACAAGGCTCTTATTTCCTTGAAGGTTACTTTTTCATTATTCAGTCTGCCAAAGGGTCAGTTAAAAATTTAAATACAGCACCCAGATTACTCATGTTTTGCCAGCAGCCTACTTGTTAATACAGCCATATTTGAGATGTTACACTAGCTCCCAATTACCCAATTTGAAAGAACTGCATTCTGCTTTCAATTTTTAATGCTAACTCCTGTGGATTTCAGCACAAGATCTGTGGGTTGCAAAGTGTCAGAATATACTGACTTTAAGAGGGCACTTATAGTTTTATAAGGCAGTAAATGACATAAAGTTTCCGTATGTGGATATGTCACTGCACGTTACATTATTAAAGGTATACCGGCTTGGTATTCCCTCTCAGAGCACTGTGGCAATAAGGAAAGATTGTTTTTATTTTTGTTTTTTGCTTTTTTTCCCATATGACACAGTTTAAACTTTTAACCCTTGAGAAAAGCAAATTTTAATGTCGAACTTTACAATTACGAATTGATATTCTAAACAAGATTTTGATTGGCATGTTAGCTAAATGCTCACTTTCAAGAAAGCTTATGATCTCAGTTTACATTTTGTGTACTCAGTGTCACTGTTCTTGGGGAGCTAAGGAAAGGGGCATTTTTATTGTTTTCTGAGAGTTCTTCCAATGAAAACCACAATATAATTGTGAAGACTCTCCTGCAATTGAAGATTTGACTGTAATGTTTGGTTTGTTAATGCATCTAAGGCACATAACAAGAAAACACACCACTTAGATGAATTTTTCATGCATTTTGAGTTGTAGGGACCAAGGGCACTCAGCCCCCAAAATGTACCACTTTGTCATGCAGATTATTTCAAGCTGAAAACAATAAAGGCCCAAGAAGGTTCAGGATAACTTTTGACCTTCCTCCTAACTGCCTAAAATAATTCAAATAGAGGCCTGGCCAGAAAGAGCTCTATCACCATAGCTAACTGCATAACAATATCAAGTAGGGTGGTAGGGAGGAATTTAGCAAAGCCTATTTGTTAAAATTCCTCTCTGGGTTCCACTGTTTCTGTGTGACCCAGCAAACATTTGTTCACCAAACATTTACTCTTCTTCATCTTCCTGGGAAGTGCATTCCTTCCCTTTGAGGGCCCAGACCCCAAACCTCTCTCCCTAGTTCAGGATGGCATAAGAACTCTTTTTTTCCCGACTAACCTTGGAATCTCATGTCTGTGGGATTCCCTATATATAGGTAATTAAATTCAATTTTTCCTGTTAATCTGTCTCAGGTTAGTTTGACTCTTAACACTGTTGTGCCCAGGTCGTGAGACCCCGAAAGACTGCCAAGGAGCCGATTCTGATGCAAACACACAAGGGTCGTTTATTTCAAGCTAGAGCTCGGGCTCCCACTCATCACCAACACTGCGGTTCCAAAGTGAGAGCTCTGAGCCCTGGGTAGGCAAGGTTTTTATGCATTACAAGGTTCAGGAAGAGGGGAACTCCCACCTGGCATATGCTGGTTGGATGATTTAAAAATAAGTATGTCTTGTATGTTTTTCATTGGTTGAGTCTGGCTGGCCTGACCGCAGCTGATGTAACATGCAAGGTATGCAAGGTGTTATCTGTGGTCAGGTGACTGGTCATTGCTAGGGGCACTATCTGGGATGGGGGTTACTGGGACATTGTGTGGTTTTTCCAGTAAATCAGGTTTGGGCTCAGGCCACGCAGTTACAACATGGGGTCGATTTTTCAAAATGGCTTCTCATGTGCCAACTCTAGGGTATCACATTTCCCCCTTTTCTTGTATATTGGGTCCAATCATGGGCCCAAAGTTTTTAAAGAACATCAGGGTTCGGTTGTTGGTATTGCGCACATAATACCATAAGCTGCACTGTGTTTATTCGCTCTTTGACGAAGGTAACTAACTTATTAAGAATGCAGGTTCCAAATGTGAGCAAGAGTAATAAAATTATTAGGGGACTAAGCAAGGTAGAGATTAGGGTAGTCAGCCAGAGGGAGCTATTGAACCAAGGTTCAAACCATCCTTGAGATTGTTCTCTCTCACGTTTTCTTTTGGCTAGCCCCTCTCTAACTTTAGCCATGGATTCTTTGATCACTCCAGAATGATCTATATAAAAACAACATTCTTCACCTAGAGCTGAACATAGGCCCCCTTGCTGCATAAATAATAAGTCTAATCCTCTTCTCTTCTGGAGTACCACTTCTGATAAGGAAGTAAGGGACTCCTGTAAATGAGAAATGGATTTTTCTATTCTTTCTATATCTGGGGAATATTAACTGATCTCATGAAGAATGACCCTAGAGCTTAATGTTTAACAGAGTTTTGGTAGGGGGTTTCCTTGCATGTAGTTTCATTGCTCTGACTGCAAATATTCTGCCTTGCTTCTTCTGGAGGCCCTCCCCCTACTCTGACTACACCCACAGTCCCTGTCTCATTCCCCATTCTACAGATGGAAACCCTAGCTGCTGCTAGGGAAAGGAGGCGATGACCGCTCCGGCTGCTTCATGCTGAGAGGGGGCGCAGTAAGGGGTGCAGCTAGGTCTCCATCAATGGTCAGTCAAGAGGGCCTCGGAAGATGGGCACTTCCATTCTGGGTTCTATTGCTATCACCATTTACAGTTTCGTGGCTTCTAGGTGAGATAGAATAAATTATGTTATTAGGTTAAGTAGTAACATCTGGAGTTGGATTTTCCATTCTGGAAGAACAGACTTGACAAGGAGATTGATGAATGCATGGCTGAATATGAGGAGTAGAAATAGTAAAACTCTAATTAAGAATCATAGCTAGATATCTTGGGGAAACTAGAATTCTGGATCTAGTCTATGTCCCAATGACTAGTATTAGGACTCAGTATAGATAAGGTTGCATTATTGAAACAATGCTTTTCTCTAAAATTACCCTCACTTTTATTAGAAGTAACTAGATTAAGAAAATAATTAATACTTGGCTTGATTATTTGTATAAGTGCAGCAAGAAGAGCAATTGATTACATAGGCTCTTTTAAATGTGCTTTGCTGGAACTTTTTATAAGGAACTTCAGATTGGACTTTTAAAGGCCACTCAAGGCCAGAAAGCCAAGCCAGACTTGCCATCAGGTTTTGCCTGCAGTACCTGTAGATTTGGGTGAATTTCCTCTCTTCTTGCGGTCCCCAAGACATTCTGAGATTCCTGCACCTGCCAGGAAGTGACCTTCTTTACTCACCTGGTAAGGCTGCTGGGAATCCTGTAAGCAAGGTACCAGGCCAGTTCCTCCAAGGGGCTCTGTTGGCTTTATGAAGTCAACGTCAGTTCCTTAAAGCTGTCTGTTAATATGAGTTTACACACGTGTCTCTCAGGAATAGTATTCCAGTCAAAGCCTTGGTAATATAACCAGTGCTTTTAATCGGTCTTCTTACAAGGAAAGCAGATTCTTATTGAACTTATGCAAATAAACATACTGCCATGAAATATAAAAGTAGTCACTGAGTTTTTAAATTCTGCAGGGATCACGTAGAGGGAAAGATAAATGTTTCAATTCTGCTTACAAAGGTACTGTCATTTACTAAACTGTTGTCAGCTTAAGAGAAAAAGCTTAAAACACTATCAGTAACATTTGAAACAAAAAGCCACAAAATCATCTTCTTTAGTTTACTTAATCCTATGTAAATATGTGTTCTACTGAAATCTGGTTCTTTACTAGTTTAGGAGTAATAAAACAGTGACTATAAATGACAAAAGACTTGTAAATGAGAGTGGCTAAAGATCTGATGAGAGCTTACTATAAGACAGTTGACATAAGGAAATTTGGATATTTTGCAACACAAAACATTTAGTAACAAAGTTTAGCATCATTCCCTTTGACAGTGCTTTCTAGGTAATTAAGCAGGTAATTATATATCAGATAAATAAGCTGAATTAGTCACATATTTCTCCAATGAGAAAAAATTCCTCTGACATGTTCCAGGGGCCTTCTGGAAAATATCAGAGTTAACTAGAGGTAAATGCACTTTTTTGAATTTGATTTTGGGAGGTTTTCAGAAGAAAGTTTCTTTGGCACTTGCTTAAATAGGATTATAGGTTGCCATGAAGCAATACTTATCCATTTAAGTAGAATGACAACAAAGTACCTCAAAGACAAATACAGAAGGTTACAGTTGTTAGCAAAGTTTAGCTTTTAGACTTTTTAATACTAAGATCTCATTTTCTTAAGTACCCAGACTTTAAGCATGAGAAACTTTGATAAAACAATTAGAGAACCCTTTGCAACTTTTCAACATTAAGAGCAGACTAATCAGTTTAAGAAAACTTTGTCTTTAACTGAAAACAAAATTCTAATTTTGCTATGTACTTGATATCAAGACTCATTTGCTTTAATTTTACATAGCACGACCATGTCAATTTTTCCAAACTTTCTACAACTTTCTTTTTACATTCACTGTTCTCCCTCTTTAAATAAACAGCTGTACTTTAGAACAGTTACCTTCTTTTACCCTAAATAAAATGAATCTCCATTCCTTATACCTTCTCTTGTTAAAACACACATCTTTTCTAGCAAGCATAGATGTTTTCTTTATTACTTTAAGTAGTTTTAATTAGAACTTAAAACCATTAGGAACTTTAACTTTCAATGAACCCTGAAAAGTAGGCTATTGTAAACTGTTACATTAGTATTCTTTAGATTGACAAATTTATGAACATATTTTATGATTTCTGTAACCATGAGCTTTATAGCACAATCTCTCACTAAGCACAAAGTATGTCTACTTAACTTAGCAAAACTTTAAGGTTTTAGGTTACTACAAAAATTCTCTGGCTGTTTGTAAGTATACACACTGTAACACATTATTATTAAGATGTTCACTTGCTACACTTAGTTTACTCATTCTTAACAACTATGCTAGATTACTTACAAAACATTTACTGAACATTAGACAAAGTCAAGCCTTTAAGCATTGTATTCTTGAAAGATTTAACAAATAACATCAACTTTAAATGACTTTAGGTAAACTTAGGCAGCTGATAACCATAAGGACATGTCTGTTTCAGTTCAACTTAAATTAGCATTAATGCTTATTAATACCATCCGGAGGTAGAAAAAAATATTTTTTTTAACACACTTAGACACACAAACATACAGACTAAGATGTAATGGCTACAGTTAGCACTACTTTTCATAAAAGAACATATACACAGATAAACTGATACAAAGATTTGAGTTACTCATATCCAATTGTAGAGGTCACTAGAGGCAAAAGGCCAGTAGTGATGGGACTGATTTCCCCCCCATCTGCGAGACCGGTGGCTTGCAGGGACAGAATAGTGGAGTCAGCGGCGGAGGCAGACTGCTCTCTCTGAACCTTTTTTCTGGTATAGGGAAGGCTTCCTACTGGAGCGCCTCCGCCCTCCGCTCCCAGAGCAGCTTCTGCTTCCCCTGGTGGGGGATGGTTGTGTCCTTCCGGACTTCCACACTGAGGTCATTTGCCCTTCCCTTAACTTCTTTAAAATTGTCCGTCATCAGGGATAACAGAGTAGAAGTCTGACCCATTTTCTCCAGGTAGAAAGCTATTGATAACCAACCAGGTATTACAGACAGACAAAGGGCTGAACAAAAAATGCCCGCAGGTGTCAAACAAAATCGGAAGTGGGACAACGGCAATCAGCCGTTCGGCGGGAGCTATCTGCCTCATTCCCTCAGGGGTTCTAAACAGATTAGGGACGCTCAGTCCCCTTCAGACGGTCCTGGAACGTCTTCCAGGCCCCTTGATGGGTGACCCTCCAGCGTGTCCGCTCAGGCCTTATACCAATCACTTCAGATTGGGCCCTTCTCAGAAAGCGAAAGTACATAACACGAACAACAGACACAAGGTTCTTACCACACAAAGTTCTTACCAGCCGGTTCAGACCCTTCGGGTCAGGGGTCCTGGGGGTCTTGGGGATCCCGGACGAGCCCCCAAATGTTGTGCCTAAGTCGCAAGACCCCGAAAGACCACCAAGGAGCCGATTCCAATGCAAACACACAAGAGTCGTTTATTTCAAGCTCGAGCTCGGGCTCCCACTCGTCACTGACACTGTGGTTCCAAAGTGAGAGCCCTGAGCCCCGGGTAGGCAAGGTTTTTATGCATTACAAGGTTCAGGAAGAGGGGAACTCCCACCTGGCATATGCTGGTTGGATGATTTAAAAATAAGTGTCTTGTACGTTTTTCATTGGTTGAGTCCGGCTGGCCTGACCACAAGCTGATGTAACTATGCAAGGTTTGCAAGGGGCACTATCTGGGGTGGGGGTTACTGGGACATTGTGTGGTTTTTCCAGTAACTCAGGTTTGGGCTCAGGCCTGACGCAGTTACAACATGATGTAACTATGCAAGGTTTGCAAGGGGCACTATCTGGGGTGGGGGTTACTGGGACATTGTGTGGTTTTTCCAGTAACTCAGGTTTGGGCTCAGGCCACGCAGTTACAACATGGGGTCGATTTTTCAAAATGGCTTCTCATGTGCCAACTCTAGGGTATCACAACACCAGCTAGAAGAACCTTGAAGAGTAGAGGATAATTTCTCCTCCCCAAGGGAACATAATGTCCATTTCATAAATTTTCAGTAGGTTTGTTTCTGGCATTATTATGAGAAACTCATTGGTTAATGTATTAGTAATTCAATAAATAGATACCCAGTGGATATTACATGCCAGGCACTTGTTAGGAGTCATGGGTGATGCCAAACTATAAGAACAACACCCCTTCTTAAGTAATGGAAGAAAAAAAAAGAATACAAAAACTAAAAAAGTCATGATGTGCTATGTAAGAACAATACAAATAAAATGTGAAGAAAATTTCAGGGGATAAAAACTTTCCTACTTGTTAATGCTGGGGAGGGAAATTTTTCCTCAACCCTTTAAGGTCCTTCTGGCTGGTCTAAGAAATAAACTGACATGAGACAGATTAACAGAAGGAAATCAAAGTTAATTACATACTTACAGGGACTCCATATAAACATGAGAGATTCCCCAGGCAGTCAGACAAAATGAGGCATATATGTCATCCTGGACTAAGAAGAAGGAGTTAGAGGTGTGGGGCTTCAAAGTGAAGGAAAGCAACTCACAGGAAAAATGGAAAGACTAAATGTTTGGTAAACAAATGTTTGCTGGGCCCTCCAGAAACAACTTGGATCGTACAGGCCTGGATAAGTTCTTCCCTGTCTCCTGCCCCTAGTCCACACTCTACTTAGTTTGTGGTGATAGTTCCCTTCCTGGGAGCAGGTCCTCTATTTAAATTCTGCTGGGAAGTTAGGGCATGGGTCCAAGGGGCTTTCTAAGCCTTCTATCTTACAAAAAACAATTAGCCCCAAATAACCCACATGCCTAAGAAACACAGTCTGTGGTGGCCCACCCTGCTCTCCCACACTAAGGATGCTTGAAGATAATGTTACAAGAGCAAAGGCATTAAAATGGGAAATGTAATGCTTTGGAAGAATACAAATGTTATCCATTAGGTAACATTTTACTGTGTGAGTGTGTGAAAGGGAAGTAGGGAGAGATAAACCTCTAAAGACAGGATGGGAGGGGATTTTGAAGGACTGCTCTGTGAGACTCCAGATAGGAACAATAAATTCTGTAGGCAATAGGAATCCATTGACTGGTCTTGAGCGGTGTAATATAATTTTATCAGTGTTTAGGAATATTAATCCTCACCATTCGCTAAAATAAATTTTAGAAGAATTATACTAGAAGGGCAGTAAAAAGATCTGAGCCAATTATTTTCATAGTTTAATTTTAACAGAAAGAGGGTGTGAAAGAAGTGGGGAAAGATTTGAGGCAGACCATGGTAGAAGAATGTGTAGAACTTAAACTCTAAATGCTGGTGTATAAGGAAGAAAAAATAATCATCCCAGATCACTGAGGATGATGGCAGAATCAACAGAAAGAGAATTGCAAGAGAAGCAAAGTCAGGTTAGAGGAATAATCAAAAATTATTTGGCATGTTCTAATTAAGGCCTTGGTAGAACATCCAAATAGTGATAGATAACAGGCAATGTGAGAAAAGCTGGCCTGAATTTTGGGAGAGATTTTGAATTGGAAAATTGTGTAGTCTGAAGAAGGTAGTCACACAAGTGGATGAACCAAATAAAAGTAAAATGTTAGAGTTTTAAAAGTAAATGAATATAAGCAGAATATTCTCACTGTCTTCCTAGTGCCCTCCCTTACTTGAAAGATAACTGTGGCAGACACCCTTAAGGGGGCCATGATCCATACTTCAGAGTGTTTTTGTCCCTGAGTAATCCCCTCCCCTTAAGCATCAGTGGGCCTCATAGAGTCAAGATTTAACACAGCAGCCCAGTCCCCCACTTTGGTGAAATATGGCTTTGGTAGCTGTTGAAACAAATACAGCATGTTATGGGGATTACTATATCAAAAACTACATGGAGAAATAAAATCTTTAGTAATTTGTCAGAAGAATCCATATCTTTACTGTTAAAAAAAAATTCAACCATGTAAATTTGAAGATCTAATTGGCTTTATAAAGCCATTCATGAATTGGACAGCATCCCACCTGGCAAGTAGAGAGCTGCTCCCAATAGTTGTGCAAGATAAGGTTTTCACAGGAAAGAGAGTGAGGCAAGAAGTTATTAGCAGAAGAAAAAAAAGGATTGTTTCCACCAAGGTCACTTCTCCTTAGAGGGAAGAGCAAGGAAGTCTTATGTAAATTACCTGGCTAGTGATGAGGAAATTCCAGACTGATTGGTTTCAATTTCTACTCCTGGGAGAGACTGAAACTGCATTTAGGTTAGGCATCAAGTCCTGATTTAGTGACCTGGTCCAGCAATCGCTGGGCCTGTGGCTTTTCTTTTTAGCTTGAAATTAACATCCCTGACTCTGATCATGTCCAACACATAATCTCCAAGCTGTTTGCAATACTATTGTACTAAAATGCTGATCAGAGACAAGGTCCAGGAGGGCAAGATTTTATCTTGTTTTTGTCATTACCGATTCCCTAGCTCTTGGCACGGTACATACACTTGTTGAGTATTAAGCTATTGAATAAGTCATGTTGTTTCTTTCGCTTAAGCATTTCAAGTGATTCCCAAATGAATAATCTCTAAACTTTGGCCCTAGTAAAGAAGGCTTTTGGCTCTATCTCTCAGTCTTCTATCTGCTTGTAGTATATAGCTTCTCCCTCCACTTACGGTCAAGCATTAGAAGACAAAAGTACCTATCATTTCATGCTCAGTTCATCTGTTTCACAATTCCTCAATTTTTGTGCACAAAATTCTGTATTTGCTTCCAAATTGACTGCCTACAAAGATAATACCAACCCCTCTTTCAACATGAGGGGTTAAATTTTCTTAATCCCTCATCTGGCCCCAGTAGTAAAGGAAAATTGAGTACCAGCTTCTGTTATGCCATAGCCCACATCCTTAAGGTGTGCATTCATCTGTTAAATCATTGTGAAATTTTATTACATTTACTTATGTACATACCTCTTTAGTTTTCATGCTAACACACCTTGACTGCACAAACTATGTTTTGTTAATTTTTATACCTACAGTGTTGTAGGGAAAATGTAAATTCCACAGCCAGGATCTTCACCTGATACTAATCTACTCACTGTGTATGTGCAATCATGTAATATTTAGTCTACTCTGCAGGCACACGCCTGCAAACCCATTGGTGATAAGCCATTATTGCCTGTGTTATAAAAAGAGTTCTGCCTGTGCTAAGAGGGGAGGAAGAGAGCAAAGCCTGGAGTGGAGGCAGAGCCTGGAGTAGAGGCAGCACCTGAGATGGACTTGATACTTGCAGATTGTCCTGGAGGTGGATGGGATTCTAGCCCTTGACCTGCCACCATGAGAATAAAGCTTGGTATAAACCCCTTTTTCCCCCAGTGTTCTGATATTTTTGTCTTACTGAATCCAGAGTAAACTTGCCTGGGAGCTGAAACCCACTTTGGCCCAGAGCTACAGATGTCTAATAATATTTGATATAGATGAAGATTATTAGCATTTGTGGGATGCTTTATGAAAATTCCACTCTCCTTAAATGGACAGAAATGCTGATTTCTGTTTGGGGAAGTTTCTGAACCATTTTGTGATGTACTCTGCCAACTCTATTAGCATATTAATAGCACCTAATTCAAAAAGCTCTTGTGAAGATTAAAAAGAGTGCTTAGTACCTGACATGGAGTAAGAGCTCAATGAATGATATATACTATTTTTTTTTTTTTTTAGAAAAATCACCTACTTAGTCTGAGAGTCTGTTTTCTCATTTGTAAATTAAGGTTAACAATGCCTCAGAGAATGTTTGTGAAGATAAAATGAGAAAATTATTTTGAATGACCACTTAAATGTTTTTGTAAATGAAATCTGTAAGCAAAAATGTTAGTATTATTGTGGTAGTCATAAATTTAGTAGTCACAAGGGTAGGTAGGTTGAGATAGGGCAGGTACATGAGACAAGCATCATGATTAATTTTTCCTGGCTATGATGATAAATAGTATAGTAAGAACAGGAGGGATTCCATCTTAAGGCTAAGATTCCATTTTAAAATCCAGGAAGTTAGGAGGTAAGATTTCTAACATATTTTATTGTAAACAGACAATAACCTACCCTATTTTAAAGCAGGGCAAGTAGTCCTAAATATGTCCCCGCTGCTGAGGGTAACTACTATCTTGGAGAAAAACAGGATCAAAAATTCCTTGTGTTGTTTATCTTACAGAATATCTAGAGGACAGACTATGGAGACAGAGACAGATATCATGAGACCACAAGTCAAGCCCACTCCCAACTCCCCACCCACCAGCCCTTTGCTCCATTCTTGAAAGCCTTAAAAGACAGAAGTGCACCTTTCTCTGAGGTTGCACACTCCCCTTTCTTTGACTGTGTACTTTTTGCCTTAAATAAAGACTTCTTGCTGCTCAACTTATTGCTTTCCGTCTCTGCTCTCTTACAATGGTAAGCATCTTTGTTACTTCACTATTTCAATCAATTTTCTAGACTTAATCACAAGTCTTCACTCTCTCTGTCCTATGTCCAATGAGTAGGGAAGAACTACTGAGATCTCTGATCTGGGCCTGCAGGTGTAAGACCCAGAAAACAGGCCCTGCTCAGCCCAGGGATGGACGGCGACCCAAATACTCACAAGAGACCGGTCTTGATGCAAACAGCAAGAGGTTTATTGATTCCACCAGCGCGCTGGGGTCAAGACTCATGACTCACGCAGGAGCAGAGTCCGACCCCGAGCAGAAATCACAGGAGGTTTTAAAGGAAAAGGGACCACAACCAGGGGGAGGCAAGGGGGAGGTCTGCTGATGATTCAATAGCAAAAATATTTCAATTAGGGTCTCACAGGGCTTTATCTTCACAATCTATCAGTTTTGGGGAGGATTACCTAGGCACGGGTTTGCAAGCTATTGTGTCATTGTGTTCAGGCCGGTTTTTATGACTCAGGCCAAGGGTCAGAGCCTACTTAAAATTTTCCTATTCTTTCAGGTGGTTTCGGGGAAACTGAAACTCAGGCCCTCTGATTTCTGAGGCTTTCTGGGGCCTGTCATGGCATTAGTTTGGTCCTTTCACAGGTTCCCATCACCTGGGTGACCTGGACAGGACTGCAGCTGTACCATCATACTCTTTAGTAGCCTGCCCAAAAATTTCCTTTCTTTCCTTTGGGAAGTTCTCAGAACATAATATCACTCCATCCAGTGCTCTACAGCTCCCCCAAATCCTGGGGTGGTAGGGGCTTAGTTCCCATACCATGCAGATTCAAGCAGACACTGGAGCCAGGGGACCCAGGCTTTAGGAGTTGGCAAGGGAATAGTCCTATGCTGAGTAGGAGTTCAATGAGCTTCCCTTTCCTCCCTCTGACCTTCATGCTCTCAGCTGCCTGCATGGCTGCTAACATTCACTGCTGCTCTTGCTTTAATGAATTCCTTACCTACGCTTGTCAGACTTGTTCGAGAATTCTTCCTCAGTCAGAGTAAAGAACCCTCCCTTGTCCAGGCTGACGTTTCACCCAGTGCACAGGGAGAGACCTCCCCAAGCGCAGCTGCCTGACAACAGGACCTTGAAGCAGAGTTTACACAAGGAGGACAACTTTTATGAGAGAGAGTCAGAACTAAGGACAGGGAAGGAATCAGGAACAAAATGAGAAATACAGATAAGGGCCAGTTTATGTTGACTTCAGTAGAGAACAAACTTGGAGTGGTCATGATAACTCTCCAAATACTGAAATGATTAAGTAGAAGTGATATTGAAAATATTGTAATGACAATTTCTGAAGACAGAGTGGAAATTTTAGAAAGGCCCATTGAAGCTCAGTACAAGGAAGTATTTTTTTTTTAAACTAAATTTATCTGCAAAAGGAATCTGTTTCTTCATATGGAAGTGAGAGTTTAAAAACAGGTGGAATGACCAACTCTTGGAGATGCTGGATTGTTTATTCTTTGAACGAATCTCAGTTGGCAAAATGAACTCTAAGATTCCTTTCAACTTTCATCTTTTATGATATCATTTTGCCCTTTTCACTGAGCTTTCCTTTTCAGTATAACCTGAAAAACAAACAATCAAACCAATTGTTTCCATTTTCTTACAAACATATAGTACTGGCAATAGATACAATGTCTTCTTATCACCTACCATTGTTTATGTAATAAAACAGCATGATTAATTTTATGGTAGAAAACAAAGTCCCAATTTTAGAACATCTAGCTTGCAAATTCCTTTAAGCATGAGTTTATTTTTTGCTCCTCCTTCAGAAACAATGCCCATCAAAAGGAGCCTGCATGTTTTTAAGCTTTTAAATGAATTTTATAATTATTATTTTCATGAACAATTAATCCCTAGCATACGAAAATTAAGAGGATGCAAATAAGCCTATGGAATTAAATAAAACAAAATGTTGCTTGGTGAAGCAGCAGATGTTGAATATTTCACGGTGCCGCTGATCCCAGTTGTGGGGTTCTGCCAGGTCTGTGATAACAACTGAAGCGCACATTTTTCAAGCACCGGTGGGACATTTGATCAATGTTCAAGTGGCAGATGAGCCTCATTACTATGGTGTCCAGCACGTATAGGCATTCAGATGGGGGCTGTCATTAAAGTATTTTGTATGTATCTGCTAATTACATGTCTCAGTTCCAAACAGCAGCATTGTCATCCCCATAGCATTTGTCATCCATGCAAGCAGGAAGCAGGGGTACAATGAAAGATAAAATATTGTCTTCACAATCATGGGGAGGTGTGCCAGAATTCTGGAAAAGGTATGATAAGAAAATCCATCCTGTTCTTCCAAAATGTCATTAGGAAAAAAGCTAGGTATGTCTGACAAGAAAGTCCGAAGAAGGAAATTTCTAAACATGTGTGTGTGTGTGTGTGTGTGTGTGTGTGTGTGTGTGTGTGTGTGTGTGTGCCTTAATCTGTGCTTTTAAAAATTGGTCCTTGATATTATACACATGCTTTATTCATTGTTTAAATTAATAATAATAATAATAATAATAATAATAATTTTACTTATGTGACATTGTGTCACTTACAAAATGTGTACACATGCCATTTTATTTAATACTTCAAGAGGGCTGTACATTCAATTCCAAGAATTTGAAACCAAGAGATGTGTTGGAGATTGAGAGCTACAGAGTAGACCCAGAATTTCATTTGTGACTTGTATTTCTAAAGTTCACACTCTGCCCTACCCACAAAGCATCTCTTTTGGGCTTGTTGCTCAAACTTTAAATTGAAATAAATAAATAGACAACATTAAAGAAGAAATAGAGCGATATAAAGCTTTGTGAGATGTAATTGGATTTGCCCTGTGAACATCATCAATAGTCAATTTGTTTTATTAGTTCTGAAATGTGCTCTACAATCAGTTTTATGAACCACTCTATTGGCTTTTAGATACAACAAAGCCAAACATCCAACTTCAAATTTTAGGTCATTTCCTTTTTAACACTTTCTTCTGACCCACCTCAGCTAGTTATGAGGGAATGAGAAAGACATTCAAAGATGCATTTGTGAAAGTTCTTAAACTCATTGTAATACTTCTTAAAATTTGTGAACCTTTTGTGATCTTTTTGTGAACCTAATTGTAGAAAATATGAAACATTTTTTATCTAGCATTATTAGAATCTAAATTAGTTTGCAATTCTATATCCATGGGCACCTCACCTTATTTACTCTTGCTGTGTTAAACTTGCTTAAACTTAAAGTGATACCTTTTTAAATTCAATTAAGGATTGAATCACGTATATTAGAATTATTGTGTCTTTCATATTACTTGGTTCTTTTTACCATATTGTTAAGGGCAATGGCTTTGGGACATTGGCCCATTATCTCCCAAGAAAAAAACAACAGATGTGTCCTTTCTTTCTCTCTTGTCCATTCCCAGCCTTTCTCCATACTGCAGCCAGACTGATCTTCCTAAATTGCAAATCCATTCTTTCAGGCACTGCTTAAAACCCTTCAGTAGCTATTTCTCAAAGATGGTATAAATCCCAGTATCTTAGCTTAACAGATAAGGCCTTTTACTGTCTGACCTAGTCGTGATCCAAATGCATTGCCTTGTATTTTCCCTAATATAGATTTGGCCCTTAAATGATAAAATACAGTCGTGTCAATGTTCCATACACTTTTAATGTTTTACCTCTTTGCAAATGTCTTTGGTTTTTTTTTTGACAGGCTTTTTCCATTTCTCGTACAACTAGTAAACTATTCCTAGGAGCAAAGAAGCTGGTTCATCCTCAACTCCCATACTCCTTTTCTTCCATGGTACTAGAATTGTTCACTGGTGCAAAAGACTACATTTCCCAACATCCCCTGAGGCAGAGTGTAGTTTTGTGGTTAGATTCTGGTTAATAGTATGTGTAACATCACGTGGTTTCTTCTGAAGTGCTCCTGACATAGCAATTGGCATGTATCCTCGGTCCCTCTATTTCATCATTGCCTCCTTCCTGCTTTCTGGAATGGGGTGACAGAAGGTCACACCAGGATCAGACATCAGAGTGTTGATTTGAAGGGGCCAAGGTCATCAGAAATACGTGGTGCACAGCACAGACCAGCCCTGGATCACTTACTTCCAAAGCCAATTTAACTGTGATAAAAATGTCCTTCTATCTTCTTTAAGCCACTGTAAAATCAGGTCAGTTGCTGCCGAACCTAATTGTAACCACATATCATTTTTTAGATCAACTTCAGTTTTAACACTATGAAAACTAATAATATTAGATTGAGCTATATACAACTGCAATTTATGTAGGTCAAAAACCATCAAATATCTGCAATTTTGTATGGTCCAATTTAATACTACTAATGGCAGTATTTTTTACTGTATCTTGTATAATCCTGTAATGCTTTCTATCTCTCTCAATTATATCATATCTAGTTATAGTAATTATTCTCTATATTCCTGTCTCTGAAACAGTCATGGGTGCCTTCAGAGAAAACACAAGACTTATTCATTCTCAAATTCTTAAACTAGAGTCTAATTCCTGGTTCTTGGTAGGCATAAGCAGTTTTAGTGGTAAAAATGAATGAATTAAATATATTTCTGCTTTGTATTTATATAACTTTTTTAATTGTTAGCCTTTTAATATTGGTTTCTATGTATTTTCACAGCCTATTAAGTGTCTAAGTATGTCATTTAATGATTATTTCCTTACTTGTTAGTAGGTATAGTTTGGGAAAAGATGAGTGGTGTTTCTTTGTGTTCCATTTTACCAAGAGGTACTTAAAGACTTTCAAATAAAATCTAAGTGAGTCTACTCTTTCTTCACCAGTGGATGAAGGGTCTTTGCTTCTATAAACCTCAAGCTTTTGGCAAGTTAATTTATTTGCCAATAAGCAGAAAGGGAGATAAGTGATCCACACCCTCCATAGGAAAGAAGTTAATCCATTGCACATAATTGTTGCTATCTAAAGCATAAGCATTAGAGTTTAATTGTCTCCTGAAACCACTGTCAAGAAAAGCTGTCTTAGACTATTAAGAAATTACCTAAATATAATTTAAATTTTCCATAGTTTTTGGTAAGGCTTTAATTTGATATAAATTATGGTTTATTTCAATAACAGTAATCTAGCTCCACCTTCTACCTACATCCAGTCAGAGTAAAGTGATACCTAGAAAGGGATCTCTTCAGTTTTACAGATGTTGAAACAGTAATTTAACAGTCCCAACCTTAGCATATCAAGCTGCAGAGAAATACCAACATGAGTTTGCAGATGAACACAATCCATTTTATGATGCCCAGTACGTAATTTAAAATTAAGTTGCACATGGCATTCGGCTTTTGGATGTCTCCTTTTCAAATAGTATATTTTCAAGGAGAGATATGTGAGCCTTTTCTCTGGACCCTTTCCACTATCCATCAGGTAACTGCCTTCATTTATATAAACATAGATACAAGTATTGATTTGACAACGTGCAGATAGATCTTCTGAGGTGTTGTTTTTAATAACTGCCCTATCCATTCTGCGTAACTCCTTTGCTCCTTCTGCTGATTGGCAGTGGGAGAATACTGTAGTATTAAACAGAAACTGTAGCTCATCAGAAAGTCTTCCACTGAACCAGCTGTGACCAAAGCCACCAGGAGAGAGAAAGGGAAAGAGACAGAACGTATCTTTTTCTACAAGCTAACTGTTACTTAGGGTTTTTGAAATGTCTTTACAAGTCATCATTTTTGTCCTCTCTTAAAATAGTAGGTAGTGAGCATTTTCTTCATCCTTTCCCTGCAGTACACATAGTTCTAATCGTTTGATAAAATGCACAAAGCACCCTTTAAAAAGTTTCAAAACAATTTGTGAAACCTGTTGAAAATGTATTGCTTGCATGAATCTGGCACAAGCTTAGGCCCTGAAAAAAATCAGGTAGCACAGGTCTAAATGACAATGAATACCTTGAATTTCTATTTTTCATCAGTTGATTTGATTCTACAGTAAAGGAAATGCTTTCTAGGCTTTTCTTGGCTTGCACTGTGTTTATTTGTTTGTTTTTTATTTACAGTATTTCTTCGACAATCATGATAGGATAGACCTGCCTTTCTTTTTTCCGTGGAAAAGGACAGATAGGTTTTCTTTCCTTTACCTTGTTTTATTCCATTCCATATCTAGTTTTTGAAAGTGTGCTCTATTTTTCCACTTTCTGAAAGAGTTTATATGTGATTGAAATTAAGTCTTTTTCTCATGCTGATCTTCCTTTCTCTAATTTCCATATTAATATTCATCTCTTTTTACTGTATTGTTTGTTATTTGCTTTCAGTTTACATATTCATCTTCAGTTTAAAATGTGGACTGAGTTTCTAAGTTTAGGTTCTATAGTTTTCATTTCTAGGGGTCTTATTTAGCTCTTATATCCACCTTTTTCATCAAAACTTTTCCTAATTGCAATGGCTACTCATTACCTTTAACTTATTAAATTCACAATTACTTCAAGATCTTTGATAATTCCATCTTTTGTCTTTGTACACCTAATTACATGGTTTGTTATTTCATTACGGAGGGTTCACTCAGGGAAGCTGGAAATTATGTAGAAGAAGAGGTCGTTAGAGCAGTTTGGCATTTTGAAATTGTAGGAACTGGGTAGAGTACACTTAGTTCGTACGTTTCTTCTGATTCTGATGCTAAGCCTGATGTCGCACAACAGGTGTTTGGGAAGGCAAAAAAGATGAACAGGAAGTGACGGAGAGTAGGGACAGCTGGAACCCTCACTGGCCTCTCCCCATCTCCCACTTTCTGTCCTTGCTGTGTGGCATGAAAGAAGGAACTGCCCTCTTTCCATAGAACTCACTGTGTCCTTGCCAGGATTTGAAAAAAACAAAAACTAAAAGAGACGCCCAGCCATGGGGTGGGCTGCTGACCACGACAAGTGAAGTGAGCCCAAAGATACGCCAAAATGTGAGTAAGCCTCGTGCGACTGCCTTTTACCATCAGCACTTACTGCTCCCCTTTCAAATCTCATGCAGAGTTCTTTTGTGTCCAGCACCAACCAAAGTACAGAAAAAGAAATCAGTGTCCCTATCTCTTCGAACCCCAGTTGGCATGTTACAAAGCCACCAGAGTTAGGCACGCTAACTCTTACCCCTGGAGGTTTGCCTGCTGGTGCTCAGTGATTGTTGTTTATGAACCATTGGCTCTAGGTGCTTTGTCTCTCAGGCTTTTCTGAGGCTTGGATTGTTTTGCATCTTAGCATTTGTTTGGGCCATAGGGGTAATGAGAATTCAGGATTTGGATGTTCAGAATTTGAATAATAGACTTCCTTTTTTCTTCACTCTATCAAGAGTCAAGGCTAAGATATACAGATATTTGCACCATGTCATATTTTCGTATTCCTAACATGTGCACTGAGGGTGCTGTTCTTCAGGGATCCTAGCTTAGTGCATACCATCTTCTTTGATCTCCCAACCTGCTCAGACTGCCTGCTTTCCTCCTGCACCCCTCTGATAAGTGCATTAAAATACCTGCTCTGATCTACCAGGGATTAGCAGACATCCCCATCCTAAAAATATAGTGCTTTATTATTCCTCTGGATTAGAGCCAGACTTTTCTGGTTTCCACAAAATCCCTTACTTTCTCAACAGTTTATCCATGAATGATTTTGCGTAACCCAAGAGTACTAATGTCAGAAAGTCACTTCCACCCAAATGTTGGAGGAACAAAGGGAGGGGATGACTGACGCCCGGGGCCATCGTCAGCTCCGCCCCCTGGCTCCACAGTGGTCCTGTCGCAGGAGGCACCAGAGACACCAAGGTACCAGCTGCTGTCGGTGAATGCCCAAAGCCGAAAGGGACAGAATCGTCTTCCTCTCTCCACTGGTCTCCCCGCAGCCACCCATTGCCTAACTCAGCTGGAGCTCGCAGGCCCAGTAGCTCGGGCCTGGAGCAGGCAGGCACTGTGCTGCCCTCTGCCTTAGAGAGCAGAGTGGAGGAAACTGAGGAAGGGACCTGAGGACAAACAAGCCCACCTTAATGCTGTTTTAACTTGGTTCTCCAGATTAAAAGAAATTCTAGTATATTTGGAATCAAATCTGTGAAGCAGTAAATTTTACATTTGTAACTTTGAAATGTGGTGTAATTATCTCCATTTTACAAATGAAGAGAAGAAAACCCTGAGGTTCAAGAAGGTTAAATATTTTGCCTGAGTTCATATACTAATTAATAAAAGTGCCTGGAATAAAGCTTCTTAACCTTTGGCTACATGGACTTTGTTTCCTCCTTTTTCTTCTGGTTAACATCACCAAACAGCTCAAATTCTGTATGACTGGTAATTAGCCCCATTGCCACAGAAGCTCATTCAAGTTAAACAGGGAGACAAGTTTACTTGAGACTCCAGTAACATATATTAGAGGATTGCATGCACTCTTCCTAGCTTCATTCTGGGGATGCTCTGGGGAGATTATAAGACCTTAAAGACAAGTAATGTTTATTGTACAGGTATTTGCATCTACAAACACCTTTGATTCTTACTACATATGCAAATATCTGAAAAAAGTGAGCAATGGTTCTTCCTAGTAATTGGGATCCTCCAGGGATTTAATTAAGACAGTCTCCAAGTTCATCTGCTTGCCACGTTCTCCAGAGGCTGGTATCTATGCTGAATTGCTTAGCAAAGCTGCCAACTATTCCCAGGAAACCCTTGGCTGTGCAGAGCCAGATTTGATTCCCCAGTGATATATGTGAAGGCTGGAGAGAACAGGAGGCTCTACTTCAATTGTTATCATGATTTTCCTGTCCAGGTAAAAGACTTATATAAGCAGCCACTCCCTGATTCACAGACACTGCATTCTCTTGACTTAGTGCCACACTGGTTCTTCTGAACACATATGCCTTACAACTTGATTTCCCTGATCTAGTCTCATTCATAAGAAATGTGATTCAATTATCTCAAGAGTTCCTTTCTGCTCTAAAACCCCTTGATACTAGGCTAAAATGTGCTATTAATTTGATTTCAATCAATTAATAAGAGTATATCAATACTTCTAGTATTACTACTACTAAAAAACAATAACAATGTAGCCTCATCTTTAAATAATGATTTGCAGTATACACATCACTTTTATCAGTGTTATATCATTTTATTCTTCTAATAATGCTGCAGCTCAGCAGGGCTAATAAGTAAATGTTAAGTCTAAGGCCAAAGGAATGAGTGATGAAATGCTCTTAAACCTTACTTGTATGAAATGACAAAAAGACATCCCTATAATAACAGCACAAGGGAAAGGCATTAACCACTAGAATGAAGGCAAGAATATTTAGTCTAATACAGAGATATTTTTTAACAACGTGAATATATTTTAACAGTTTTTTCTAGATAAATTCATGTTTGGTACTCACAGGTCATAGGGACTTCTTGTTAGCTCTTTGCTCTCCCTGGAAAGTCCAGCTTCTACCCTAGTTTTTCATGGCTGGCTCCTCTTTTAAGGTGTATCTAGCTTTATGCCATCTCTTCATACTACTTATTCTTACCTGGTGATTTTGTACCTATCAACTACCTGTCTTAATTAGCAACACTTTCCTCTGTAATGCAAACTCAAAGGAAACAAAGATTTATTTCTATATATCCTGTCATATCCCCAGAGCATAAAACAGTGCCTTGAATATAGAAGAAATTCAATAAATATCTGTTGGTTTAATTATAAGCTATTAAATCTCTAAAAGAAGTCACTGAAACATTATATCTTTATTGTAACATGAGACTTTATCTGCTACAACTAAACCTTTTTTAAATAAAACACATTATTAATAGATATAGAAGGTAAATATTTTTCATAATCTGGGGTCACATCATTCTTTTTTCGCCAGAGAACCTGAAGTCAAATCAAATGGACTTTCCTATATTGCTAAAAATAAGTTGATCTTTAAAAATTACTCAAGAAATATGCCAGTCAGAAAAAGGTATTTACTGTATGATTCCACTTATATGAGTCATCTCATATATGAATTTGACCACTATGTCAAATTCATAGAAAAAAAAGTGGCATGTGCTTACCAGGGGATGAGGGGAGGTAGGAAATGAGGAAATTTTGTTTGAGTATACTTTCAATTTTGCAAGAGGAAAAAGTTCTGGAGATCTGCTTCACAACAGTGTTAAGTATACTTAATACTGTTGAACTAAGCACTGCCCCACTGATTTACATGATACTTTTATTTGCCTTACTTATAACCATTCCATTACTTAAATCCTCTATATCTTCTGAGCACATATTAAAATGCCAATGCACTTAAACTATGAACAAAGATGGAGACAAACATACATCATTAGATTAGAAATGTACTTTTGTGGCCCAAGAGACTAGCAGTTACAAATGGACTTGGACATGGTTATGACTCTTTCCCATGAGACCACCATTCAGGACTAGCATTGCAAAATGACTTTACTTTGCAAAACTCAAGTGACCCACAAACTTAAAATATTTTAAATAGTCTTTCATTGTGTTCAGGATAAAGTTCCTTCTTGGTTAGCTTATAAGTCTGGGGCTGCCCACAACCTACTTCAGAGTTTCCAACCTCATCATCTACCACTACCATGTGCCCACTCCTCCCAGACACATTCAGCAACCCCCCTACATTCTTGGGCATGCAAGTTCTCATTTCCAAAGCCTTTTTACCTTGCTTTCTTCAACTGCAGGAATGTCTTTCAATCCATTCTCTCACTTGTTTAAATCCTACTAAAAAGGAACTTCCTCAAATTATTTCTTTGTGAAACTCTCCCTGATCATATTCCTCCTTATTCAAAATACTCTATAACAAAGTTAGTGTCCCTACCAGGACCCCAAAGACTTTGCACACTTAGACAGGGGTAAAGATAAGACAGTACATGGCCTACTCAGGAACTTGGGACCCCAAACACTGAGATTTTTCTTTCAGTAGTAGTCTCTCCTTGAGAGTTTCCTGCAATATATTGTTTCAAAGTAGACACCAAATTCCCTGTGAATAGTAAGTTAACGTTGAGAGTGAACATATTCGATACTCCTTATGGCGTAGAAGTTGAGTTTGTAAGAGCCACAACAGGGATAACTAATACTAAATTTGAAGTTATCTGTGTTGCTAAAATATAAACATCTCTTCCATTTCTACATCATTTCCAATCTGCCACTTGTCTGTGACGCACACAGGGTTTTGTGTGAGCATGTTGTATGGATATATATGTGTGTATGAATGTCTGTACCTACCTATTTTGAGAAATCAAGGGAGTTTTGACCATCATTCTGCCTCACATGGTGTGGAACAGGGTCAGCACACGAACAGGAGCCCCGATCCGTAACTGATCTGCAGAATGCCAACACTTCAACGCAGGACTCTTTGGGCATGTTAGAAAGAAATGTGGGGTTTTCAAAAACATAACAGCCATACAAACTCATTGGTTTTTCAGACTCATATGTTTTGGAAGAACTTTATCTAATATTTAAGTAAACTTTACTAATAATATTGAGCATTATGGGTTCCCTTTATAAAAAGAGATCAGCCATTCCACTAGATGCGTATCTAATGGTGGTTTTAATTGGCATTTACATAATAATCAATGGTATTGAGCAATTTTACAGGAGTTTATTGGTTTCTATCCTGTCTTCTTTGATGAAGCGTTCTTTCAAAAGTATTGTTGATTTTTTAATGGGTTGTATATCAACATACTGAATTTTTTAAACATTCCTATATTAATATAACAGTTTTTATTAGATATGCATTTGCCTGCATATCCATTGTTGCATGACAAATCACTGCAAACTTAACAACTTAGAACATCCATTTATTAGGCAAGGTAGAACACAGACACATTGTGTTCTGGCTCCACTTAAGGATCTCACAAGGTAAAAATCAAGATATTAGTGAGGCTATGTTGTCATCTGGAGCTGGTGGACCTCTTCTAAACTCCCGTGTTTGTGGAAGAATTCCATTCCCTGTAGCTATAGAACTGAGCACCCTATTTCCTCACTGGCTGTCAGCTGGGGACCACTCTGAGTTCCTAGAGGCTTCCCAGATTCCTTGCTCTGACCCCCACTATTTCCAAAGTCCACACTGGATAAGCTTTCTTACATGAAATCTTTTTCTCCAGGCAGAACCTGACCTTTTTAAGGGCTCACATGACTAGGTCAATTCAACCAAGGTATTTCCATATTTTAAGGTCAACAGATTTGGGATCTTCATTACAAGTTCATAATCGTTTTATAGAAGCTCTAAGTTAGAGTTTACTTAAATACTTAGGAAAAGGTGGATATGCAATTGTTCTATCACTGTTTGATGAAAACACCCTTTCCTCATTAACTACCTTTGCGATTTAAAAAAAGGTCTATTTCTAGACTCTATTTATTTTTTTGTTCGTCTCTGTGCCTATGGTACATCAATGTTTAATTGTCTTGAATATGATAATTTTGTATTAAATTTTGAAATCGGGTGGTTCATTTCTTCTTTCTTTCCAGAAGTGTTTTGACATTTCTAGGCTCTTTACATTTTCATAAACATTTTAGAATCATGATCTTGTTATATTTTATAAAATATGATAAAATTTTAATTGAGATTATATTGGATCTATAGGTTTTTTTGGAGGGATATGATATTTTTGAAATATTGAGTTGTACAACCCATGAATATGGTATATTTCTCCCCATTGGTTTAATTTCTCTCAGCAATTTTTTTTTTTTGCCACTGGGAAATAGTTGTATTTTGTTAAATTTATCCCTACGTATTTCTAGTCATTGATGTTATCATAAATGGACTTTTTTGTAGTTCAAATTTCCTATGGTTTGTTGTTAGACTATAGAAATATATTTGATTTCATATGTTGCCTAGTATCTTACAAATTTCTTGAACTTAATAGCTCCAGTAGCATTTTTGTAGGTATCTTAGGCTTTTTTAGGCTATTATGTTTGCAAATAGAGCATTGCTATTGCCCCTCCAGTTTGTATAGCTTTTCTTTCTTTTTCCTTTCCTTGTTTCTCTGACTAGGATATCTAGTAGCACGTAGAAATGATAAGAGTTTCTTTCTCTGTTTCTTATCTTAGGAAGAAAGCTTCATTCCTTCATGATTTAGTATGATGCTTGCCCTAAGGTTTTAAAAAAACGGTTTTCTATCAGACTGATGAAATTCCCTTCTGTTCCTAGTTTTCAAATTTTTTAAGCTTTTTTCTTTTATAACTAATGGAGGTTGAATTTTTTCAAATGTTTTTCTGCATGTATTGAAATCATAGTTTTTCTTTTTAGTTTGTTCATATGGTGAACTGCATTGATTAATTTTCACACATCAAACCAACTTTACATTTCTCTAATAGACTTTTTACTCATGATATAATCTTAATTATGTTGTAATCTTGCTCATTATATGATGTATATATACACACACACACACTCATATATATACACAATGAGCACACACATATCCATGTACATATGTGTAATTTGCTAATATTTTCTTGAGAATATTTGCATTGCTTATGAAGAAAATTTGTCTGTATTTTTCTAATATTTTTGTCATTTTTATTGGCATCATGTTAATTCTGTAAAATGGGTTGAAATGTTATCTCAGTGTTCTAGATGATTATTGCAGGATTGGCTTTTTTTTTTAGATGTTTAGTTCACTTTATGATTGAAAATGTTTGAACCTGGAGCTTTCTTTGTGGAAGAAATTAAACTACAAACTCAACATATTTAGAAGAGAGAAAACTATTCAATTTATTTACTTCTTCATGAGGGAGGTTTGGTGATTCTAGCTCACAAATTTTTCTTTCTCTAAGTTATCAAATTTATGTGTATAAAATTCTTAATACATACTTATTTTTTATTTGCTGTAGGATCTACATTGAAGGTTCATTGCTCCTGTCAGCTGTTTTTAACTTGCATCTCTTTTCCTTTCATTACTAAACAACCTGGGTAACGGTTTATCTACTTTATTCACATTTTCAAACCACCTTTTGTTTTCATTTATTTCCTCTATTGTTTTTATGCTTCTTTTGTTCATCAATTTTGTGGCATAAAGCAATGATCCTGTTTCTATAGTTCAGAATTATATATTTTTTCACTCTTCAAACCTTTATTATTTGCTTAGTTATATATCATTTGTCATGTGTGGAATAAGATTGTGAAAATAATTCACATTTTTTATAGTTGCATTGGGGCATAATTGGCATACCTTAATTGATACACTTAAACTATTCAGTTTGGTATATTTTGATTTATATACATACCTATGAAAGAAGCCCCACAATTAAAATAATAAGAAAAACTCCCACCACCTTACCTCCAGACAGCAAGGGATCCACTTCAAGCCACTATGGAGTAGTTTTCATTTCTAGAATTTATATAAAGGGAATAAAACTGTATGTACTCTTTTTTGTCTGACTGCTTTCATTCAGAATAACTATTTTGAGATTCATCCATGTTCCTATTTGTATCACTAAAAGGATAAAAACTCATTCCTTTTTCTTGCTGAATTTTATTCCACTTTACAGCCATCACAAATTTTGTTCATCCATTCACCGATGTAGGGATATTTGGATGTTTTTCACTTTTTAGCTTTTGGAATAATGTTGCTGTGAACATTCACATGTGACTCTTTGTATGGACTGTGTTTTTTGTTTACCTTGGATAAGACTGGAATTGTTGCACGGAAGATTTATGTTTAACATTTTAAGAAACTCTAAAGCTATTTTGCACAATGGCTTTTGCACAGTCTTCCATTTGCAGCAGTGTTCTATGAATGTTTAGGCAATTTCAAGTGTTCTGGGGATGTGGCAAAGTCATAACATTCATACATTGCTGGTTCAGGACTGTTGGAGTGGGACTGAATCCTCGGTGATGGGGTATCACAATGCTGTGGTCACAATGTCAGCCAGGCTATGTTTTCATCTGGGGTTCACACCCTTTTCCAAATGCATTCATGGTGTTGGAATAATTCCTTGTGACTGTAGAGCTTAGGTCCCCAGTAATTAGAAGTCACCCCTCCCCTTAGCCAGTTCACATCATGGCTGCTTGCTTTTTAGGGGTGGGCAGGAAAGATAGTCTCTGAATTTTGGACCCACTTTTCAAAGGTTCACCTGATTGAGTCAGGCTCACCAGAATAATCTTTGAGATCAAATTGAAAGTTACTAGGTGTCTTAATTATATCAACAAAATATTTCACCTTTGCCATGTAAAATAACATTATCAGAGGCATGACATCTCATCATATTTGCCAAATTAAGTTAGTTAAAAGCAAGTTACAGGCTTCTACAACAGCTTGTGTTGGCAAAACTGGACAGTTACATGTAAGAGAATGAAATTGGATTATTGTCTAACCACATACACAAAAGTAACCTCAAAATGGATCAAAGACCTGAATGTAAGTCATGAACCATAAAACTCTTAGAAGAACACATAGGCAAAAATCTCTTGACAATAAACATGAGCAACTTTTCCTGAACTCATCTCCTTGGGCAAGGGAAACAAAAGCAAAAATGAACAAATGGGACTACATCACCCTAAAAAGCTTCGGTACAGCAAAGGCATCAGCACAACAAAAAGGCATCCTACAGTATGGGAGAATATATCTGTAAATGACATATGAGACAAGGGGTTAACATCCAAAATAATAAAGACCTCACATGCCTCAACACCCAAAAAGCAAATAACCTGATTAAAAAATGGGTGGAGGATATGAACAGACACTTCTCCAAAGAAAAAATTCAGATGGCCAACAGGCACATGAAAAGATGCTCCACATTGTTAATTATCAGGGAAATGTGAATTAAAACTACAATGAGATATCACTTCACACCAGTTAGGATGGCCAACGTAGAAAAGACTAGGAACAACAAGTGCTGATGAGGATGCAAAGAAAGGGGAACCCTCCTACACTGCTGGTGGGAATGTAAACTAGTTCAGCCATTGTGGAAAGCAGTATGGAGGTTTCTCAATAAACTATAAAAATAGGTATACAATTTGACCCAGGAATTCCACTCCTAGGAATTTACCCTAAGAATGCAGGATCCCAGTTTCAAAAAGACAGATGCACCCCTATGTTTATTGCAGCACTATTTACAATAGCCAAGAAATGGAAGCAACCTAAGTGTCCATCAGTAGATGAATGGATAAAGATGTGGTACATAAACACAATGGAATATTATTCAGCCATAAGAAGAAAACAAATCTACCATTTGCAACAACATGGATGGAGCTAGAGGGTATTATGCTCAGTGAAATAATCCAGGCAGAGAAAGACAAGTACCAAATGATTTCACTCATCTATGGAGCATAAGAACAAAGAAAAAATACTGAAGGAACAAAACAGCATCAGACTCACAGAACCCAAGAATGGACTAACAGTTACCAAAGGGAAAGAGACTGGGGAGGGTGGGTGGGAAGGGAGGGAGACGGGGAATAAGGGGCATTATAATTAGCACACATAATGTAGGCAGGGGCACGGGGAAGGCAGAATAACACAGAGAAGACAAGTAGTGACTCTGTGGCATCTTACTATGCTGATGGACAGTGACTGTAGTGGGGTATGTGGTGGGGACTTCATAATGGGGGAAATCAAGTAAACACAATGTTGCTCATGTGATTGTATATTAATGAGACCATAAAAAAAAAGAAAGCAAGTTACAGGTCCAGTCCACACTCAAGGGGAGTATATTTATACAATAGCACAAGTCATTTGGGGTCATTTTAGTACCCTATCTACCACATGCTCTTTCTGCCTACTCTGGATTTAATTTGCTTTTCATTTTATTAACTTCTTCAATTTCAAGCTTACACCATTGATTGAGAATTTCCTCTCCTCTAACATAGGCATTTAAAGCTGTAGATATCTAAGCACAAGTTTAGCTGTACTTTACATATTTAGATATACTAAGCTTTCATTTTCATGCAAATTGTTTTCTAATTTCTTCTTGTGAATTATTTCTTGAATCTTGGGTTTAGAAATGTTTCTTCTAATATCATGCTATTTGGGGAACTTCAAATTTTTTGTCATTAATTTGTACTTTTAAGCTATTGTGGTCAAATAGCACCCTTTTAAAATTTATTGAGAATTTTTGTTTGGCCCAACATATGCCAATGTTGGTGAAAATATTCCATGTGCACTTAAAAATAACATATATTCTACTCTGGTTGTATGGAGTGTTCTAAAAATCTCAACTGGGTCCGTTTGCTTGAGAATATTACCCAACTATTTTATACTATTGCTCACTTTTGTCTCTTCTGTCTCTCATCTTACCCTTTATGTTTCTGATGAAAACCTGGTAGAGGCATATGGAAAACTGTGGTGAGGAGGGCAGAGCTCCCAGTAGTCAGAGGGTCCCAGAGATTATAAATTGTTACGCTCGCCTGACTTGTCCTTTGAGAATTCATTAAAATTTCATTTGCTTTTGCACCAGGTTTTATCATTGCCCACTCTCCCACTCATGCTCTGCCAAAGGTGAAACAATTTTGTGTGACCTGTCTCTCTTCAGAAGAGCGTATCACCTTTAGAGTCCAGTTCACCCAGTGAACTTAGTTCAAATGCAATCTGAAAACTGATTTCCCCATTTTTAGGGTGGTAGTGAGCTTTTTCTGTAGTTTTCTACATCCTAAGTACAGGCACAACTATAAAACCTTGGAGCTTTGAAATTGCCAGAAATGTTTCTGGCCCTTCACCCCAATGTGGGAGGCTGATGGGGCCAGTGGGCACTAGCCCAGGCCCCTGACCCCTCTTGCAGCTGATGGTAAATTACTTACAAATTCATTACTTACAAATCTCAAAACAATGAATAGCAAAGGTGAATCCTTCTGATGTTGTGAATGCTAAGTGATAAAATGTTGGAAATCAGTATTGTAAGAGACAAACTGGAGATTTAGCCCACAGGATTTAATTCTTCCTCTCTCTAAAGATAATGCAGGGGGCCTTTGAGAGGAGAAGGAAACACCTGGCCCAGGTCATACTGTGCCCTAAGCTGCCTCCTCTGGTTGGTCTTTTTGTTGTTGTTTGTGGCTTTCATTAGGATGGGAGGAAGTAGAGCAAAGATTTTCAGAGAGCTACATCTTCAGTGCAATCAGCACCTTGAGAGGCAGGACTGCTGTTTAGGGATTGTCTACGTGTGTGTATATATATATGTGTGCATGTGTGTGAAGTGCATTGCACAAGGGACAGAGTCTCCTTGCAAAATACTCAGTACCTCTGTACAAAACAAGCAAACACCTGTTAGCTTTTAAAATCAGACACATTCCAGATTATAGATTTATTTAAAATAGTCTATTCTATTGCTCTTTAGAGAGCAGAGCAAACTACCATGAGTAATGTGTTTTCTAAAATAGTCATGCATCTTGAATGATAATAATGTCATATTATGAGATGTTGTAAATATATGAGGAGATAAAAAGAGCACACTGTATAGGGAAGCCTCAAAGGCTACCAAGAGTGAACCTCGAATTTCTTCAGATCTCTAAGGACAAAATCTAGCAGAAAAGACCGTCTTGTTCTGTGAGCCAATTCAATCCTGATTATACGTTCTATGTGCAATTTGTTTAAAAAAATCGAATCATCCTCTCCTGCTCCAGATATAACCTCTCTACCCCATGTGGTTCATATTATGTAAATGGAGTCAGAAATGTAATAGCTCAAATTTGATGATAGCAGCTTCTTGCCCATGGTATCATTAAAGTGCAAGTTGACGCATGAGCTTCCAGTTTATGGGACAGCATGCCGTAAGCACATCAGTTAAAGCAGTAACAGCTCCTGTTCACTTTTATACCAGAACTGGTGAAAGACATGATATTTGGAGAATACACTAACTAACTGCCTATCAGATAACTTCCCCATCTCCATGGCGTCTGCTGGTTCCTCATGCTCATCTCGGTGGAGTGTGAGCTGGCAGGAGGCCAGGAGGGTCCTCCACCGCTCAGGACCTGCCCCTCCCCGGGTCTCCCAGCCCTTCACTGGATCCTTTTGCCTCAGTGGGATTTCACAGCATACTTCAGTGAGAGGTGCTCAGTGGCCTGCAAATATGGAAATTGCTGGACAACTTGGTTGAGTCTGCATCAGACAGTGTGCAGTAAAGGAGAAAACAGCTAATATATGATGTGATTTGGTCCCCATGGTGCGTGGTTAATGGAGAGGAGCAATTGTTTTTCTGTAGGCCAATAAAATGCAGACTTATCTGAGAAGTACTTACTAAAAATAATGTTTTACTTGGGTAGTGCTTTAAGCTTTTACCAAAAAACATTTTCTAAACACCACAAATAACTAAGAATGTAGAAGGTTGACTAGAGAAGCCAAAAATAATTTTAGAAACTGTGAATAAAAGTAGTTTTATTCACTAGATCATCATTATAATCTTGTAAAAGTTACTCTAGGCTGGCAAAGATGGCAAGCAAATGAGAGATGAGAGTAGCACGTTTCCTATTCCTTTACCACGTACCTTGTCCCAGGGGTAGATTTATCTCATAATTCTGAAGAGATGTTAGAAACCATCACAGAGCCACTGCAAGGATTTGGAGTACATGAATTACTAAAGATGTAGGACCAAACGTCAGCCTCTTAAGCTATGACTTTGGTGTGGATGGGTAACTGTGTACTGACTACAGACTCTTTTTTCCAGTTTTTACTATGTGTGTAACTTATTTCTGAGCTTAGGGTATTAGCTTAACTTCCAGTGTGCTAGGAAACAATAAAAGAGGATTAGGTAAGTCATTGTCTTGTCACTCTGGTACCTCTTAAAAGTGGAATAATATATCAGAGCATAGGTTATCTTGTGAGGGCAAAGAAAGATCAGATTCAAGTTTATGAAGAGCAACAGACACTGGTGGGATAATCATCAAAAGTGCACGTTTTGTAGCTCAGGCTGTTTGTAAGGGTAAAGGTGTGGAAACTTATGGTCTGTACTATTGAACTGCAAGCCTTAAGAGGGTTGGTAATGATTCACAAAGGAGCAAAATCAGCCTCAAGTGGGAGAAAAGGACCCAGTTGTATTATATGTCTACACTTAATGTTGAACCATACTCGTTTGTTCATATACACTGCTTTGTGTCATTGTTGACACCTTAAAAGGATTGTATCAGTATTGTATGTCCCAAATGGCAGATTTTAATAGAAGATCAGTCTATGTATTTCATTCCACGACAAATCTGAGAAGCCACAGAACAAAATATGACACATAAAATATTGCTGGTAACTCTACTTCATGGAGATAACAATTATTATCTAGGAATGTATCCTTTTCTGTATTTTAATGTGATCACACTATATGTTGAGGATGATCTGTTGAATAGACCACTCATTCCATTTTCTATTTTCTATGATATATTTATTTTAAATATTGTTAAAATGTATTTGATTTATTGTTATGATGTGCATTACCTAATTCTTTAGGGTTATTTACTTAGCTTCACATAGAATAGACCCTAGAACAAGAGGAATGTGACCTCTAGTCTAAACTCATCATTTCACACATGAAAAACTGTAACTTTAACCTTCTCTGTAACTATATAGAACATAAACATTCCTATATAAGGATTATACGGAGACTATATAGAGTCTATGCAGAGACTATAAGTGCTTCTCATTCCAAAATGGTAATATCCCATTTCCTTAAGCTATAAAGAGCACACAGATGCTTAAAACTTTGGAAGGTCCCAAGAGCAAAATGTGTCTTTGGTCTTTTTCTTGAATTGCATATTTAGTCATTTTTCTAGTGATCACATTGTGTCATTTACAAATGGAGTCTCATAAATATTCCAGTTTGTGTTTGCATACGGAACTTTCACATTTGATGGTATAATTTCATTTTGGTTAAGGAAAATTTTACACATTTGGGATCCTTTTAGTTCCTGAAATGACTAAACCTGGTGTTGTAGCTAAAAAGCTCTTACAGCAATTTATCATTTGTTGGCTTAAACAAATTATCATTACATGACAGAGCTCTCTTTACAAGTTGCAGAACAGATTCTTCACTTAAAGACACGCTTTTCTCCCCTTCTCTCTCCCTTACTGCTCAAATCCTCTTTGATTCCACATGTTTTTCTTTGAGCAGATCCAAGAGAGGACTTCTACAAAGAGATATTTTCTTCATTTCTCCTTCTGTGCCTTGGAATTAATTCCACAGAATTCCTTCTTTCCGTTGCTTCCCACATTATTTACCAAAATACATTAGTAGCTGAAAAAGGCAATCTGCTCTCCTGCTTACAATGAAAATAATTCTCATTTCCCAAAGGCCCATCATGTACTTTAATTCATTCTTGGTGCTTCATAACTAATTAACATCATGTTTATAGCTTTTAACTTTGAAGATTGTTCATTGTAATTTAGAGGAGGGAAACTGAGGATCCCAATTTATGTAAATTTTCTAGGGTTCAAATTCTGAGAAGGAGAAGAAGCACATATCATTTCCAGGCTTGCTCCAAATCTTCAAGTTATTACCACCCTTTGATCCTTCTTTGGCTCTAAAACAGAAGACTTGTTGGGTAGAAAGAAAAGGAAATAAATGACAAATGGAAGTGAGAACTTCATGTTATTTATTGTATCTATTACTATTCCTTTCTCAAACTATCACAGAAAATTGAAAGTTGCCTGTACTGCAAACTAAGCAACTGTTTTGGGATACAGATACTGTAATCTGATTACTTCACTGAGATATCTATCTCTACTTACTTATTTTTGAGATAGAAATGATGACATTCCTTTAAAAATAATCTTAAAATACTTTATACATCATGTACTTTTTAAACTTCTCTTTAGAAATCATTTCACATTCACAGAAAAACTACCTATTTATTCAGAGATAGTCATGTGCTCTTCAGCCTGAGGATATATAATTAATATCCTGTTTTCAGCATATACCTGGCCTAGTCATTCCCATTTAGCAGGTATGTTCTTCATTTCAGATACAGTAGGATTTAATTGTACTCCACCTTTTCCCCACCTTCATTTTTTATTTCATTTGATTTTTGCATATGAAAGATTGGCGTGATTCTACAACTCAGAACTCTGTTGAGAAATGTAGGCTATAAACAAGTGCCACTCTCTCATGTTTTACACCCATTCTCCCAAACTCCCAAGAGAGAACAATCTCATAAGGGACTGATTCAGCCCTCCTGTGTTCCTTTTTTGCACAAGCAAGTATATATGGGTGTATTTCTTATCCCAACTTTTTCCTTACACAGAAGGTAGCATGCTACAGATCTTCTTTGAACTTTGTGTTTTTCTTATCTGCCGTCTTTCAGCCTGTGGGCCAAGTAAAGCCCATGACCTGTAATCTACAAATAATTTTTACCTTTTTAAGGGTGGTAGAAAGAAAAAGGGGAAAAATATTTTACAGAGATTGTATGTGCCTGGCATGCCTGAAATAATTACCATCAGGTCCTTTACAGACAAGTGTTCCTATCTATGACTTAGCATAATGTGTCTAGTTTCTGCTGTGTTGGAGCACATACTTGTAGTTCATTCCTTTTTATTGCTGTATATGATCCACTGCCTGGATATATTACATTGTGTTTATTTGTTCATGAGTTGATGGGCATTTATGTTATTTACACTTTGGGACAATTATGAATAATAGTTTTTATAAATATTCAAACATACAAGTCATTGTGCGGACATATGTTGTTATTTCTCTTGGTTAGATACTTTGGAGTAGAATTTCTGGGTTTTATGGCAAATACATGTTCAACTTCTTAAAAAATTCTAAACTGCTTTCCAAAGTGTCTGCCTCATTTTCCACTTTTAACAGCAGTATATGAGGGTCCCTGTTTATCTGTATTCTTGTCAACATTTTTAAAGTACATATAGGTGGATGCTGTGTCTTTATTGAGCAGAAAGAGTTCTTTATGTATTTGGAATACAAGTGTGATTTGTAAATATTTCCCTCTAGTTTGTGGCTTCTTTTCACTTTCAGGATAGATGTGTTGAAACCAAAACATTTTTATGCTGCCTGATTTGCGTCCTTGAAGATTTTGCACCTGTATTCATGATGAATATTAGCATAGTTTTATTTTCTTATAATTTCTTTGATTTTGGTATCAGAATAATTCTGGTCTCATAAAACTAACTTGAGAATATTTCTTCCTCTGCAATTCTCTGGAAGAGATTGTGTAGAATTGGTTTTTACTTTTAAAAAAGTTTGATAGAATTCACCAATGAAGGCAACTTGTTGGGGTGTGATCTGTAGCCAAAAATTTAATTTTTTTACCATCTAGGACTGTTCAGGTTATCTATTTTTAATTGAAATTTCATAGATTGTCTCTTTCAAGAACTTTGTCCATTTTATCTACCTTTTCATAAAGTTGTTTACAATATTCCCTATTATCCTTTTAATATTTACAGAATTTGAGGAATATCTCTGCTGTCATTCTGGATATTGGTTAAATTATTTATATTTTTCCTGAAAGAAGAAAATTGAGGTTTAGCAATTTTATTGATTTTTTTCAAAGAACAAGCTTTTGGTTTCACCGATTTTTCTTTCTCTTTTTTCTTTTCTATTCTCTATTCCATTGATTTTATACTAATCTTTCTTATTTCCTTTATTTGTTTTATTTTGGGTTTACTTTGCTCTTTCTTTCCTAACTCCATTAGCTAGAGGTCAGTGTTTGAGACCTTTACTCTTCTCTAATCTAGGTGTTTAGCACTATAACTTTCCCCCTTAAGTACTGTTTTTATTTAATCATCCTACATAGTTTAATAAGTTGTGTTTCCATTCTCTTTATTTCCAAATTCTTTCTAATTTTTTGTTTCCATCTTTAATCTTTATGTTTTTTGGAAGTGTGTTAATTAGTTACCAAATATTTGGGATTTCCCATAGCTCTTTTTGTTGCTGATTTCTAATTTAATTACTTATCATCACAGAACATACTTTATGTGGCTTAAATGTATTGAGATTTATGGCCCTGAATATGTCTATCTTTATATAATGTCTGTGTACATTTGAAAAGAATGTATATTTTGGGGTTGAGTTTTCTATAATGTCAATTATGTAAAATTGCTTAATAATGATATTCAAAACTTCTGCAACTTTACTTACTTTCTACTTGTTCTGTCAGTTGTTTAGGAAGATGTATTGAAATATTCAACTGTAAATTGTGAAATTTGTCCATTTCTTCTTTTGGTCATGTTAGGTTTTAATTTATTTATTTTGAACTCTTACTATTATGTACATAGGAGTTTAAGAATGGCAGGTCCCTTTGATAAATTGACACTTTTATCAATATGAAGTGACTTTTTTAAGTCTCAACAACATTTTTTGCTCTGAATTTTCTTTCGATTGATATTAATATAGCCTTTCAGAATTTTTGAATAGTGTTAACATTATGTATTGCTTTTTATCACTTTTAACCTATGTGCATTTTAATAATTGAATACATTTATCATGGAGCAAATAGGTGTAATGTGGCAACTTTGCTTTTCAGTATATTAAGAACACTTAAATTTAATGGGACCCTATGAAGGAATTTAAACCCATCTCCAAGAAGAACTGGGTTTAAATCTTCTTTTATTTTCATTTGTCCCACTTGTGCTTTTATCTTTCTTCCTTACCTTTGGTTTCCTTCCTTCCTTCTAACAAAGCAAAAATTATGAACTGTCCTAAATTAAGTGATGTTAAGTGCCAGAGAGAGGGAGAGAGACAAGGGAAGGTCATCTCGCAATAGCCACAGGCTGTAGTGAACCAGAAACTCCATGTTCCTGGATGAAGTCATTTCAACAGACATCTAGAAGGGCCCCAGGACCACTGCATCCCCCTTACATGTGCCCAGTGTCTGACCACCATCCATGAGCCATCTCCATGGACTAGCCACCTGTCCTAGGACTTAACTGGCTTCCTGTTAACCCACCTTCCTTATCTGGAGCCAGTGTGAATTTAATGAACCTTCTTTCCTTGAGACCCCTCATAAATGTGCCCTGTTCCTTGAGCCTGGTGTACAAGCTGATTCTGTTACCTGGCCTTGCTTCTGGTGAAGCAGAAACTGCCTGTCCTTGGACACAGTCCTTATCTGGCTGCATCTGTAAAGGCTCAATAAACCCTTTTATTTCAGAGACCTCTCTGTCTCTAGAGTTTTTGATTTGTCACCTCCTTTGTGCATTTCTAGGTTTTATTACTTCTGTTTTATGTCTTTCAAATAATAATAGACATTTTCTTTTCCTATACAATCTAGAAGCCACTGACCTAGACAAGAGGTAACTGTATTGCTTTTCAAATTTTGTTCTCCCTTTCACTGAAGGGACTCTTATTTTGTTACAACTGCCATATCAAGTGTGACAGACAGGGTGACTGAAACAGCAGAAGTGCGTTTTCTTACAGTTCTGGAGGCTGGAAGTCTGAGAACAAGGTGTAGTCAGGATTGTCTTTCTCTGAGGTTTCTCTCCTTGGCTTACAAATGGCCAACTTCCTTCTGTGATTCTACAGGGTCTTCCTATTATAACTGTCTTTGCCCACATTTCCTCTTTTTACAAGGACACAGTCATATTGGATCAGGACCTATCCCAACGACCTCATATTAACTTAATTACCTCTCTGAAGACCCATTTCCAAACAGAGTCACATTGTGAGTTACTTGGGGTTAGGACCTTAACATAAGAATTCTAGAGGTACACAACCCAGTCCATTAAAGAATTTTTGTTTCTGTTATATTTCTGGTCTTTAATATCCTTACAGCGCCTCTGACAGCACCCAGTAGCTGGGTGTGTGAGCTTGGCTGTGCAGACATGCGGATGGGCACCACTGCCACGGCGCACGCTTCCCTCATGTGAAATGTACTCGTGTACAAGTTGTTTTCCCAACCAAGAGGATGTGTCAGAAGACATGTCAGTCCTCTGTGCATGCTCCTTCTGCTCTTTAGGTTCCTCTGTTCCTAGCTTCTTTTGGATGAAGCAGGTAATTTTTAATCCTTCTATTTTATCTCCTTTTTGGGCAGTTAGCTACAAGTTTATATTTGTTTATTTTAATATTTGCTTTAGGGTTTATAACCCTTACATATTTAGCTTATCACAGTCTACTCTCAAGTCATATTTTACCACTTCATAAATCGGGTAAGATAAAAGAACATTAAAATAGTATCCTTCTGTTTTGCTCCCATTATCATATATTTTTATCATATATCAAATGACCTGTTATGCCGCTGTTATCGTATATTTTGCTTTTATATTTGTTATAAACCCTATCCTATATTGTCTTTATTTTTGTTTGAAGAGCCAGCTGTCTAGAGGCAGTGTTCCACTGAGGGCTGAGGATTTCCCACTACCATGCCGTCCCCGGTGCCATGGATCACGCAGTATATAGCACGGTTGTGAGCATGGGCTCCACCGCCTCATTGCTTCCTTCACACTGCCTTACCCCTGCACCTTCCCTTACCTGGAAAGCAGCTAAGAAGTGAGGACAAGTATCTATCTAGCCTGTGTTACCTTTAGCTATGCCTAGTTTAGTTATTTAGTGTCACTTTAATTTCTTTAGTTTTATGCTGGATTCTTCCTCAGTCACTATGTTGTGTTGACCCCTTTGGTCTAAGACTTTTAGGATCATGACACTCAAATTTAGGGTCCTGTGTTTTCTGCTTGAACACTGAATGTTTCACATTTGTCTTCAGGCTATTCCTCACTCAAGTTTAGATTCTTAAGTATGGTGGCAGTGGTCGGTATGTACTTACTTTTTGAAAATAGATTTTTGATTTATTTTTATTGTTGTTAGTGGGATTTTGAAGAAGGAGTACTGCCTTTAAAAATATTCTTCCTTGACTTTCCCTGCAAAATTTAGAAAATAGTGCTGTCTTTGAGAGAGAAACATCCTACTTTTTTTCCATTGTATGAAGCTAGTTTGCACACAGCAAAGTGCGTATGAAATTATCTCTTCTGTGTATTTTCTCTACTTCTTGTAGATATTTTTTGTTGTTACCAAAAAAAATTCAATGGGTTTGAGTCTCAAAGTAATAGCATTTCATTTTTTGTAGGGCGCTAAGTGTTAAATTCATATCCAGCCAATAGGCTTGGAAAGATTCTATACAGCAGTAAGTCATACAAATTATAATTTTGTTGATTTTCCTTTCATCTTTATTCCTAATTTGTCGAACAAATTAAGTTTATTTCTTCTGGTAGTAATTTGTCAGCTTTAATCAATTTTCATAAGGTTGGTTTTATGTGAACTCCAAGGGCTTTATAACTATCACGTTTGTACTTTATACAACCAATTACCTAATATAGGTAGTATTTACTTAATTAGAATTATAATGAAATGATAAAAAAAATTTATGTGTTTAGAAGTAATATGCTTTTCTAAATGGAATTTTAGACTATATTTATTATGCCATAAAATGCCTTCACATCATTGTAAATAATAGTGACTTAGTAATTAACTGCTCTTGTATAATCCCTAGAGAAAAATGAAAATGAGAGGGAATGAGCGATTACGTTAGTGATTTGTAACCCAGTAATTTATTGGAGTTTGGTAAGATTACAAATTAATATGTTTTGAGTAACTTGCACATAGAGAATCTTGCCCAAACCATGCGCATGCTGGGGGTGGTGTGGGATGTTTAAATGTCATGCCCAAGCCCGATGGTCTAGGCAAGATGAATATTAATTGGAGCAGGCAGGCACTGTGGGACGTCCATCTCCTAAAGTCAGTTCACCGTGACAATGGCCTTCTATGTTAGGAATTATGCCTTCCAATTGCTGACTCACTTCTGTTGGGCATATTTCTGCTTGTGAGGTTGATAAGAATTAGAATTTCGCACACAGAGTTTACCTGATGTTGACTTTTGACACACTACAAATATAAGACTACCTCTGGCTTTAATAATGGAATGATTTTCATTTCTAAAATATTTCTAATTTCTCAAATATTGAAAAGATTGAACAATACTCCTTACCTACTGCCTTAATGTATATTTGAAGTAATTATATTTTCTTCAAATGGACATTTTAATTTTGTCTTTTTATTCATTTAAAAAAATATTTGCACATGTAATGGTACTATGTCTTTAGATTTATCTTCTCTGAAAGATTACATATATCTAGTCATTTGTATATAATGTGTATATACTATTTATAGTCATGTGTCAATTATCAATGTCAATTAGTTTAGAACACTATAAATCATCATGTAACATAACAGTATTATATTAAAAGACCATCAGTCAAATTAAATATGAAAAAAATATATAGGGCTCATCTAATTTCAAGTTCTAATCAGTTAATAACTAGCCATGTCTTTGATTTCCCTCTAACATTAAACTTTCTTCATCATAGCTACTTTGGTTGTTCGATCCATATTTTTCCAAATTTCCACCAATTTGAGTAACTCCATGAATGGCGGATGGGGAAGAAACACATTTATGGATTTTCTGCAGCTCTTACCAGTCCTGTTTCTGAAATGCCGTGTCAATAAAGCGCTATAGCGGGTCATTCATGTCAGGTGTTGATTCCAACTCATTTGGTCTAGTGAGAAAATTGGGACTAGATTTTTATTTTGTGATATGAATCTGAAAACAAGATTTAGTTTAAAAAAAGGAATTAGAATATAATGGTGTCAAACACACCTATGAGTGCATAAACATCGATATATTTTCAATAAGAAAATATTATCATTAATTAATACACAAAGCATTGAGTTCTTTTTGTGATTATTGTAATTGTCATACAACTTTCCATTATTCATCATGAGGTCCAAATGAGCCTCACAAATTATAAAAATCTGAATATCTTCATCAACCTGAGTTTCTTACCTCTTGGTCACTGTGTTACTGAGCAATAAACTATCTTTCACTTTCAATTTGAAAGTCCTGACAGCTTTGAACATTTGATAAACATTTTTCAGATGTTGATGCACTGAACTAAAAAAATAAAAAAATAAAAAAAAACATGATTTAGAAAAATTTTCCCTTGATACATTAGACTAGAAAGCCTCCTTGATTTTTCTGACAAACATCTATTTAAAAAAAAATCAGTAACCTTCAGCAGACATTCAGCAGGACTTGACAAAGTTTTGATTGAGGAAAGATTGATTCTCTAAAGTTTGAGTGGTCAGACATGCACTGAATTTGCTGCAGTTCATTGCTATATCCCAGAAAGAATTTCCAGCCATTCTCCCCTAATGAGCTTATTAGTAAAAGGCTGAAAGGATCACAGATTGTCTATCAAGGAAGATTGTCAGTCACAAGCTGTTAGCAACTCTGCTGTGATTTATACACCATGGGTAAAGAACAGAATGGTGCTAAAATGTTGCTTATTATGTCCCACAGCTTGTGCAGTAACACAAATAAAGTATGTAGAGCAAAGGTTTAAAGGGAAAGAAAAATAAGTTCTGAAGAAGAGAATCAAAGGAAATTAGACAGAATAGTGCTTACCACCTCCCGTTTCCTTTAGTGGCAATTGTAATGCAGAGGAGAAATTGAGGCACCGGCAGCAATCATAGCCCAAGTCCAAAATGATGTTATTAAACTCCTGTTGGAATTAAAAAAAGAAAGGGGGAAAAAACCCGAAAAGTCTGCTCACCTGCTCTTAGCAGCAGGTAAAACTGGACTTTTCTTCTTTGTGACAGGCATATTTTTTCCATATCAAGCAGACACTTGGAATTCTTCTCCCCTCCACAGCCCTTCATTTATACCTGGGTTTAGTTTTAAAATCAGTATTTTGGAAAGGTGGAGTCAGCATCTCTTGTTTGTAGCCAGATAAGTATCTGTGGGTCAAATGAATTTATTGATGAAAGCCTCTGAGTTGATAAAAAAAAAACTGACAATGCTAACTCATGAATTCGATAATTCTTTTACATTCTATTTTAATTCACATTGTTATACAACTAAATAATTTTATTTACATACTTGTCTTTCCTGATAATGGATTAGGGACAGTATCTAAAACCCTGTCTGAAGTGCATGAGGATTGAATTTTATTGTCAATGCTTATTTATTACAGGTGAAGTAAGTTCAGAATATTTTTGTTTTAAAAAATGTTAATAGAATCCCACTTTAATGAATGGACACATCTTTATTTCTGCTCTCCATACCTTCCCCCACTGAATTAGTTGATCTCCCATCCTGACACACTTGCTAGGTATAAGCTCTCGTATACTGCAGTCATAGTAACCATCCCTGGGGCTGATGGAGTTAAACAACTGTCCATGATCCACTCACATCCTTTACCAGAGGATTCTATTGGGGGAAGAAAAGAAAGCAGGGCTCTGGTCTAAAGTCCTTGCCAGCGTAATAAATGGACCCCCATGCACATAGACTAATGATATTTGTTAGGAAGAGGGTCTTTATTCTGAAATGTTCTTAATAAGATGTCCCTAGACAAAGACTGCTTATGCTAAGTAAACCCAGAATCCATGACTTGATGACACATTATTTCCTGGAAAAATGTTGCATAAACTGAAGTATGAACTAGAGATATTTCATAGACTGAATATTCTCTGGTGTGTGGTAATAACCCATTTACCTCATTTAGGGACGTCATCTACTCTGGGCCAGAGAACATGTGTTTGATGATGGAAGGAAGGACCTAGGGTGCTGTCAGTGTCTCACTCCAACCCGCATTTTTCTGAGTTCTTGATAACTCATAATCTTGAGATTGTTAGTAAAGTTTGATTTTTTTGTGTGTCGTGTTAGTCTGATTTATTTGAGTTGATGATCAGATTCTTTGTGTTACATTAATGCTAAATTGCTCCTTTTATCATTCTTTCATTATTATTATTTACTGTCTTGGTAAAAGCAAACAAACAACAAAATCCCATAGTTCCAGAACACCTACAGCAACATTCTTGGAAGAGTCTTTGCTCCAGTATTCTCCTACATCAATCTCCCCGTTAACTGACAGTTCTGCAGAGCCCTTCAAATATTCCAATCCTTGTGCTTTTGCTGATATTTCCCCATCAACCTCCAGGCTAGAGGTTCCTGCCTGACAGTTACAGCTTAGAGGTGATCTCTATACTAAGCCAAATTCTCACCAACCGCCCCCACACCCGACCCACACGCCGTCACATTCAAAACAAACCAAAACGTGTGGGAGTGGGGATGAAAGAGTCACAGATCTAATGTAATATTTAAATGGTAACATAGCAGTTTTGAACCTTTAATCTGAAAGTTCTGGGGATAGTTAACCCTGTGTTGTTTACCAGTGTTTCCGTATGTCCTAGAAGAGCGCTCACTACACATCGAACACTCAGCAAAATTTTATCAAATGAATTGATTTTTATTAATTTAATTACTTCTGATTATCTTGACCAAAAATAAAAATCATTTAGAAATATCAATTTTCCACTCATGTTTTAGGAAATGATCCAGAAGCATACTCAACATCAATGTTTTTCTGCCACTAAACCTACTTTTTGAGTCATCTAATCAAGGTTTCCATTTCAGCTGTACTTGCATTTAAATTGTTAGAGACACAGCATTTTGGGAGATGTATATATTTTTTGTCCCTAGAAGTATTTCCCCACATCACAGGTATCTAATCACATAACATCAAGATGAAATCAGTTTTCCTTTTCTATGCATCTTGTAGATGTTTATGTGTGATCATTACCTGATAACTTAGTACATTGCAATTTAAGTGATTGTCACAGGCTTGTTAATAGTGACATCCAACTACATCCCAAGAATAATTTCAAACTCTTTAAAATTTTTTCCTTTTTAATACATTTTACAGTTGATACTGAACATACAGAAAAATTATGTTTTTACACAGGCATCAGTTAGGATCACTACAAACCAATGGAGAATTTCCAAAAGGCAGTTTGAGAGGATGCTATTCTATCAGGTCTTTTGTGATAATTTGAATATGAGTTTTTTTACCCCAAGGGATAATTTTATGGGAAAAATACACATACACATTAATAAAACATATGAATTAACACATAATAATATCATAAATAGCTTTAAGATATGAATGACAATATCAAATATTATATTAATCAGTATACATTAATCTAGTTCCACCAGTTTTTATTTTCTTTTCCTTTTGTGTTTTACATTCTTCTCTTTTCTCTTGACTTTTCTCCACTACTCTCTTAACGTTTTTCAGATTTCTTGCACCATGGTCCCTTTCTTGCTTAACTTTGCTTTTTAATTCTTTGTACATTCATCTTACACTTCTGTTTCCATTTATGATCATAAACATCATTCATATTTTAAAATGCGATATTATAAATGTGCCTTGGATTGCCGTGACTTCCCTCAAGAAACTCATTCCTCTGCTGTGCTCTGTGTCTCCCACAGCCTTCAACTCCCCTTCTCTCCTGAATGTTTTAATGTAAGAAATGCAGCAAAGCATTTCTTGTGTTAAAGTAAAACAAAACACACCCCTGCCCTGTGCCCAGAATTTCCTCCAGCTATCTGCCCTATCTCTCTGCCCCTCCCTAGGGAAATCTTAAACTAGCTGTTTAGGTCTTTTGACAGCACATCCTCCCTCTCATGTTTTCCCTTTTCTGTCCCCACAACCTGAGAATCAATTGCTTTTGGTAAGGTACCAATAAGTCCCGTGTTGTAAATCTCACCAACATCACGAAACTGGAAATTCTGACAAAGCTGATGGCTCCTTTGCTCCTGAAGCCCCCTCTTGCCATGGCATAGGTGAGCTTTACTTTTCTGGTTTGATTCGAATGAGTTGTTGGATGTCAGAGGAGCATTTGGTCTGCTCTTTCTCCTTTACAAAGCCCAGGCCTTTCCTACTGGTCTCTCTATGCTCTCAACTCCACCTAGAGGTATAAAGAGCATCTTCAGTCCATCATTCCAAATCATTACCTTGAGCAAAGACCTCCCTTCTGAGGAGCAGAATGTTGAAGCCAACTGCCTAGTTCAATCTTTCCTTTGGTATCTCACTGGCAACTCAACTCATAATTTATAATCCATCATTTTCTTTACAATAGACATCTACACTAATGTTTCTTACAGCCATCTCTGTTATCGCAATGCACCCAGTCACTGAACCAAGAAACCTCCCTTTCTCTAAACCCATATATTCAATAGATCGATCAGTTCAACCAGTCAATGTATCTCAAATGATCGGCTCGACATGCTCTCTCTGCCTAAATCCTGGTCCACACAGTATCTGAGTGAGGACAGAAATGGGAGACAGACCTTGTGCTGTTCTCTCCCAGCTCCCCGACTCAACCACTTTATGATCTTGAGCACATTATTTAGCTTCTCTTGAGCTTTAGATTCCTCATACATAGAAGAGTGAGAAAAGCAGTTATTTTTAATGTTACTGTGTGGAAATAATACCAAAGAAGTTTCTTTACACACTGTCTACACATAAAAATTTAGTGCTCGGTGAGAGTGAGCCATTACTACTAGCTTGCCCATCAGTTACAGATCATTGCTGGACCATCTCACCCGTCTACCCTGGTCGATTCTTTGAAAGAAAATACAATCCTTTACCTCCTCTCTTAAAATATTTCAGCAGTCTGCAGTTCTCCCTGAATAACAGCAGAGTCCAGAACTAGCCCGGGTCCTGGGCTCCTGCCGACTCACCAGCGCATCTCGGGAGCCCTTCCTCCCTCACTGTCCTCATGGTTTTCTTGAGCCCATCTAGGTACCACGCTGCTTCCCATCTCAGGACTGAGGCTTAGGCAATTTTTTGTGTTGGGAACAACATCCTCTTTACTCTCTTATAACGTCTGAGAGATTTTAGATATCCATCCCCCAGAATAATTTTGTGCCTCCTGTTACAAGGTGACAGCTGTTTAGTTATTAATTTAATGTTGATCACTCCTTTTGGACCATGTTTTTTGAACTTAGAGATTATGCTCTCCATGTTTACTGCTAAAACCCAGCAAATGTTATAAAACATCCTACTGATTAAGTAATTGATATGTATCTTTTAAATATATACCTGGATGAATAAAGGAGAATAAGAATGAATAAATGATGACTTTTTCAGTGCTAACCACACTGCAAAAATGACACTCCTTCCACACTTTATTTAATCACAATTATGAAGTAGATATTTTAGTTGTCTTCCAAAAAATATCTAAGTAAGAAAAATTTTATCTCAAGTGCCTCTTTTTGCAAATACAATAACAATGAGCTAGAAAGGTGCTGTAACTAGCTTGGGTTATAAAATGAGCTCCTCGGTAGAGATGGGCTTAGTGTATCCTGCTTCAAATGAAAAGTCTGAAGTTTTTATTTTATGATCTAATACAGTTATTCCAAATATATTTCACACAAAAACTAGTTAGCAACAATTTTAAGAAAAAATAGGGAACCGTTGCAGGCTTGCATTTTTTTATGTCTACTATTATATATCTCATATTGTAATAATTCTGAAAAGAACTCTTTGAATTAATGCTTTTGTTAGCAGGACTGGAGAAGGAAAAGAAAGACCAGCATAATAGAGGTGAAAGTTACAACATTTGTCATTTATATGGCATGTCTTTTATTTCCTAAGGCAAATGTTAATACTTTCCTTCTGTTACATTTCAAGGGGACAAAAATCTTTAGCTTGAATATCTATTTTATTCTGTACTTATTTAGAGAAAAGATAACCACTGTTTAACAATGAAGATTATTTTGAAATTCTTACAGCAACGCCATAGATAATTGCTCACTTATCTCTTATACCTTAATATAAAATACTACAGAGTAACGTGGGATAGGCATAACAGTATTTTTCAACCAAGTTACTTCAAGTGCATTTTAAAATAAGCATGAATATCGACCATTCTGTCTTTGTCATGAATGACAAGATAAAACACGTTACACAAATATTGTTATCTTGTATGTAATGAAACAGACACATTTCTCTGTTTCAATTATTAAATGAATTATTAAAATTCAGTAATTTCACCATATGTATAGAAATACGTTACATTATGCAAGTGTTAAGAAAACAATACAATAATTTTGTTTCTGGTTATGTTTTTCATTTACTGTTATTGATTTCCTATAATTAGAACATAATTTATTCTTAACAAGGAAGTCAGCTTTGACTAACAGTTTCATTCTTACATTTCAACCCAAAGGATCAGGAATTTCCGCTTTGTTTATCTGATAGTTTGGAGTATTTATCAACAAGTGTTTACTCTGCTTCACGTGCTACTATGGAAGTAGACATGAAAGACCATGTGATTCTCTTCGGCTGGTGGAATGCTTGTTGATCTTCAGCTGACTCTCAGGTGCAGAAGCAGGAGCGAGGGATTCTACTTTGTAGTTACCAAGTTTTGGTATCTTTGAGTACTCAGAAATAACAGAGAACTGCTTACAGGGCTTAATGGGCAAAACATTTTTCATAGTTTCATAATGAGACATATCCCCAGTGAGAGTTCTGTTTTAGACTGAGCATCAACTAATTTACCGGTTAGGAATTGAACATAGTGTAAGTCTGGGGAGAGCAAATCCTGGGGCAAAATACCTCTAAAAACTGAAATCTGTCAAAGGGAGAAATACCACACCATTCCATGGCCTTTGGGTCCTGTCTCTCACCCACCCCACGAAGGAATAGGTGGTTATTACCTTGGTTGTAGTTTTTCCAGCGATGGGCTCTGTAACCAGCAAGGCATGGTACACAGCAGCCAGTTGCTTCTCTATTAAGATGTACGGACCTCTGCTCCTTTCCATAGTTGTGACCAGGCTCCAGCCAGCAGCAGTGGCAGAAGCAGTAGCCTTAGGCTTGGGCCACGGGCCGTGGTCAGCCTCCACGACCACACGAGTGTAGACACATGTCCCTCTGCATGAGCGCCCCTTCTCCCAATCATTTCTTGGGGTGGCCCTCCCAAAGGTCACACCAATTATAACAGATTTCGGGTTTAGAGGAACCCTCTGACTGCACCAGAGGTAAGTCTAGGGAGAGGAAATCCTGGGGCAAAATACCTCTAAAAACTGAAATCAGTCAAAGGGAGAAATAAAGTTTAAAACCTGTTTATTGCTTACAAAACTGCAGTTTGGCCCATCTCTCTCTCCTCAAGCAGCAGCAAAGCCAGCCCCCCCCCCCCCCTTCACCTCTCAGGTACAGATAAGCCCTCCTTGCCCAGGTAATTACTCATTGATATGGAGATGAACTTCTCTCCACCCCTGAGGAATGATGCAAATGCACTAAAGCCCTACTTCTTTCCACCTCTGAATGCCTACTGATATGTAGATATACTAAAGCCAGGTGAGATATTCTGGAAATAATACAATTTTACCCACACATAGGTAATATCCTAAATGTCCATAATTAAGATGTGCCATGCATTAATTAAGAATAATGGGATAATCTCTATTCTATCATGAAAAAAATCTTTAAAATATTTAAATTTAAGTAAAATAGTGTAGTTAATTTTTTTAATGCTATTTAAACTAAACAGTGAGTTTTAAGTGCAGATCATACACACATTAAGTTTTCAAAAAAAAATCAACAATCCCATTATTTTTGTCCCCATTTTACAAACAAGTAAATGAAGGTACAGAAAATATACATAACAAGGCAACATAACTATTATGTGGTAAAATTGAAATTCAGACCCAAACACTGGCTCTAGCACTGTTATCTCCGGATTTCAGTATCCTCAGAGACCAGAGACCATCAGGGAGACCGAGTCACGTATGCAAGAGCAAAGGGCATTTATTATGGGCTTAAGCTTGGACTCCCAGCATTTCCACCTAGGTAGTGGAGGTCAGCTGAGAGCCCCGGACAAAGGCGGGGAGGATTTTTATGGGCGTTGGGAAGAGGGGATTACAGGAAACTGGGACATGGATACAGCAATCCAATCATAGTTACACAACATTATTGACGACAATTCCAGTCACACATATCATTTGGAGCATCCATTACTTTTCGCGGGATCCAACCACAATATTTAAGGTATCTTTGAAATTAACCAATTACAGAGCAAACTTAGGGTCTTGTCTGATGACTAACAGGTTAACTTTTACAGGGTCTTATCTATATCTCCTGCTTGCAGACCCCATCCTCAAGAATGTAGGGAGGCTTTAGGCTTCTCTTGATTGGATGGCAGGAGGGTGGTTCCGTGCTTTGGGCAATATGTAACTACCTGATATTTTCAGGGAGACTGAAACTTAGGCCTTCTAGTTTCTGAGTCTTCCTGAAGCCTGTCATGGCGTTAGTTTGGTTCTTTCAGCACCCGTGTTCTTAAGTAAGCTATAGTATTATAAGTATAGCAGAAAAACAATGCAAACCAATAATATATATTTGATATTACTATATATTCATAAATACATTAAAGTATAGCTAAAGGATAGAAATCTTCTAAATCCTATTGATAAAAGATAAAATCTCTGGAAATGAAACGTCAGAATTGGAGGTAGTTACCTTTATAATTCATGTTTAATCCAAGACAAGGAGACCATATTCACATCTATTTTTCTAATTAGGACCTAATAAAGAGTAAAAGTGTCAATTAATTGTAAATTGGCCTAATATAAAGAAACTCAATGCAATTGATTTTCTTTTTTTTCAGAAAAATTTAGGGCATGTATTTTGTGCATATAAGCAGAAAGTCAAAAAAACATTGAAAATGTGACTTTAAAAAAAAAGGTTTTGAAGTGAAAGGAATTAATTGACTCAAATCAAATGTTGAGTTTTCCATTAGTGTAATATCTGACTGAAAATTCAAATCAATGTCTTTTTCTTCTCTTTTTATCAACTTAAAAAGATATTATCTTATTGATGGTATTGGGTGTTTTTTTTTCTTCCTAATAGAAGTTAAGAGAGAGTGACAGTTCTCAACACTTTGCTAATTTTAAAGTACAAAACTTTAGACAGAATGAAAGAAATACTTAACAAGAATTATTTTGTTTATAAATGAAGGGAACAAAATTGAGAGGAAGCTTTGGGAGGAGTAAAATAATTTATATAAGAGTATCAGAAAGGTCAAATATTTATATCAGAATATTAGAAAATTTTGCAAAGCCCAAGTTAGGAGAGTCATTGGGTTTCAGGAATGAACTCACACCAATTCACCATGTTTATTTTAAAGCTCTTTTTGACTTTGTTTCCTTCTCCTTCCTTGTAGATGTCTTCCTAAAATTAGATCCATATACAAGAAAACATAGCTACTTATATAGCAGCCCAGAGAGAGAAAATGCTGGAGAGATTTTATTTTTTTCCTCATCTTAATCACAGGGTAAATATTAAGGGCACCCATGTTTGCACCAGGTCCTTTTCTATCTTCCAGTCTACGTTGGACAGGATGCATTTTATATTGTAAAAATGAATGTCCGGTTTCATTACTTCAAACCAAACCCAGGATTGGGGCTTGGCGATTTTCCAGGAAAAGGAACACTCAGTAAATGTCTCCTACACTTACAGAATTCTTATTTTCTAAGAAAGCAATCTCTTCTTGATCACTTTGGAAGGACAATCAAAAGAGTCACAGGAAATTTGTAGAGAAAGTCATGTTTTAAAATTAAGTCATAGTCTGCTTTTAAAAAGTAAATACAGGGGGACCTGATGAAGGGGTAGTTTAATAACCGTAATATTGCACATATAATTGTAGATTAATGATAATAAAATAAATTATATTAAAAAAATAAATAAATAAAATAAAGGTTGTACAAACAAACAAAAAGTAAATACAGAAATTGTTTTAACAACACTATATGACACTTTATATGAAATTGTTTTAACAACACTGTATGACTCCTTTCTATTTAAAGAGAGTTTTAAAATTGGGGAAACATTATGACTTGTAAGACTGGAAATCAGAAACAGTTGCCTAGGGAAGTCAGGAGAGTACAGCAAAAGCAGTTAATGAAACCATGTGATCACAGGTACCAGTTAATGAAACCATGTGATCACAGGTATCTGTATCAGTAGCTGAATTCTGATGTTGAATTTATTCACAACAAAATGAAAGTGATTGATCATCTCTCCACTGGTTTAATTGGAGAAATGTCCAAGTTAGTTTGAAAATATTTATGGAAATGCAATGAACCTAGAATAGTTAAAACAATCTCGGAAAAGAAGAATAAAGTTAGAGCATTACACTACCTGACTTTAAGCTCTATTAGCATAAAGATTTACAAATATGTCATTGGATCAGAATAAAGAGAGTACAGATAACTGCACAGCCTACATAAATTTAGAAAGGCACTCAGGCTATTCAATAAGGAAAAAAAGTTTTCAACAAGTAGTGCTGGAATAATTGAATAACACCTCAAAAACATAAGAATAAAAGAAGCTAGATACAAAAGTACATACTGCATCATTTCATCCGTATAAATGTCAAGGTCAGATAAATTTCACCTATGTGATGGTGATAGAAATCAGAAAATAAATGAACCTGACATCTGCCTTATAACATACACAGGAATTAATCTGAGATGGGTGATAGACATAAAATGTTACCATCCAAACAAAAACAGAAGAGCATCTTTTAAAAATCAGCTAGGAAAAGTTCCCTATGGAGGGTATTAAAGGTATAGTCATAAAAGAAAATAATTGATATAATTAAACTTAATCAATATCAAAACACTGCTTATCGAAAGAGATGGCCCCCAAAATGAAATGCAGGCCACAGACTATGAGAAAATTATATAGATATAAAGTTATATATATATAATATTATTACATATTACATGTATAATTTCTGAATATAGAATTCCTGCAAAGCAATGTAAAAGACAATTCAATAAAAATGGACAGAAGACTTCAGCAGACATTACACAAAGGACACTATGCAAATGATCAATACACACAGGACAGTGTTCAGTGTCTTTGGTTTTAGGAGGACAAGGAGAAGCAAGGGGCAGAGGAAGAGGAAGAAAAGAGCTACTGATACACGCGACAACGTGGATAAGTCTCAAAAACATAACTATGAGGAAAAACGCTAGACAAAAGAGCACGTGCTGCACCATTCCATTCACCTACAGGTCAGAAACAGATGAATACAAACTCTGGTGCCAGAAATCAGAATGATTACCTCGAAGGGGTTACAGGTTATTCTGAGGCACTGTCAGTAGGTCTCTCTCTTGGTTAGGGAGTGGTTATGTTGCTCTGCACAGTTGTGAAAACAAATCTACCTCTACATTTAAGATATAAAATTCCATTCCACCCGTACATTTTACCTCAATTTCAAAAAACGCAATGCCTTAAAAAAAAAAAAGGAAGTCCTAAAAAGAACCTGGAGATAAAGACAATCCTGACACTGTGAGCAAACCTGGGGACTGAAGCTTTGTCCATGTCTCTGTTCCTAACACACTCTCACTGCTGGCCCTATTAAATGCCATTAAAAAATTGATTAGATTTTAAAATAAGCTGGCCAAAAAAAACCCTGTGAATTGATTATTTGCCTCACTATACATCTACTATTTTAATTATGATTCTCATCATGAATGCCTTAAGATTTTACCAAGGATCACATGAATCCACAAGCAAACAGACTGGATGTGACACAAAATCAAAAGCTTTTTCAGTGACCCTGAATCATGTAATATTCAGTTCAGGACCTTACAATTTCACCATATTAGTGATAAATATTCAGAAACCTTCCTTAGATGCACAAGATTCAGGAGAGCTATTCTTGCTAAGGTTAGAACACAAAATAACATGCCGAGATAATATGATGAAAAGTTAAAACAAATTTTTTGATCAGCAAATAATATTCACAAATAAATAGAAAACATTGCTGAAGGTTTGAAGAATATTAGAGAAAAATACGGGATAAGACAGAATACAACTGTGTAAACTTTCCCATATATCTTTTCTTATAGAACTTGCTACTAGTGTCTTATTTTTGTTTGTTCTTGGCTTTATTTCAGTTTTTGCTCTGAAATATAGCAAGAATGACTGTGAACCACTATAAGAAACGTAAATCAAAAAAATGTTAACAGGAAAGTACTTCTTAACATAAAAATATATTGTATGATAATTGGCTGAAAATATGACCATTTAATTGAAAGGCTACTTTGAAAAGCAAAATAGGCATTGTGTGTAAACTTACTGTTACAGTAATTCAACAAGGAGGCCATTATTAGGCTGTGCGGCTCTGATGTCTTCATTGGATTACCTAGGCAAACCAAAATCCAATCGAGAGTCCATGCACTGGAATACCAGAAAGTGAATTTTGAGAAAAACCAGTCACAGCCAACTAGCTTCCCCAAATAAGGCAACCTCTTAAGCCAGAGCCAATGCAATAATTGCTTTGCTTTGCTTCTGTATTTTCTCAATGAAATCCTTGTCCCTAGCTCCTTTCAGAATGCTCCTAACCACCTTTTGGTTTGTTAATGCTTGATTCAGTCTAGGTGTGCTCAAATAAACTCATGAAAATGTTAATGTACCTTGATTTACCTTTTAACATTACAAACATGGTACCACTCCTGAAATTCAATCAGGGAATGCTCATCAGCTTGGTGTTGAAGCAAATAAGCTGAAGTTGAAACCAGGTAAAAACAAAGCTTATGCAAGGTTTAATCGAAGTGATGATCTTGTGAAAACAATAGCTATTACACATTGTTTAGAATATTTCAATACTTTGCATTGAGAGGGAAACAGCTGTGAAAATATTTTTAAATATCCAGAGGTTTTCTGATCCTCATATAAAAAAAACATGTCTCTATATACCTGAACATTTTAAAACTATAAAGACACCCTTATCTAAACTGTTTGAAAATCTACTAAATGGAAAATTTCAATAGGTATGGAGCCATCAATTTAAATACGTATATATTTATAATACATAAAATTATATATATATATTTAGATGTATATATATAATAATATATATAGTGATAAAATGTATATACACACACATATCTATGTATATAAAATGCCTCTAATTTGCAAAATGCCTGAAAACAATGGATGTCAAGAAAGAAAGAAGAAATTACAAGTCAAAATAAAAAAATAAGCAATGTAGATACTAAAATTAAGTATCAATATTAACTCAGATTTATACCTTGTTTATATCAAATAATTAAAATTTCTTTTTCAAAATTAATGAAGCATATTTAATTACATCGTTCATTTCAGAGAATATTATTGATATGATTTGATCATTAACATATACATAAAATTATTTAAATTCTTTTTTATGGAATCTTACTTTCTTAACAATTCTATGTTTAATATATGCATTTAATGTGCATAATATATTGGTACATTTTATTATTTTCAAAAAATGAGAATTGATACTATTATTATTATTATTATAGATTGAAAAGCCCTGCCTTGAATGGTTTCCAGTGTTCTTTCTTCTAACCACATTTATCAAAAGAGTAAATAATATAATAAATAAAACACTTAAGAAATCATACAGAGCTATAATTTAAAGGAATTAGTAGTTTCTTATTTGCTCCTATTGGGGATTTTATATAGTCAAAGAGAACATGGTAAGGCTCTCACTTGTCTCAATAAGTCTATTTCAAGATTCCCACTTTCTTCTTTCCAAACATAATGGAAATTAATTAGCACCTTTTTATTTTCATGATGCATCCATTTTTTTTCATTTATTCCAAATTAATTGTTGATGGACAGTGACTGTAATGGGGTTGGTGGGGGGGACCTGATGGAGGGGGTAGTTTAATAACCACAATATTGTACATGTAATTGTAGATTAATGATACCAAAATAAATTATAAAAAAAATATATATATATAGTAGGCATTCTTAGCATGTTGGAGCTTGAATACTGTTGAGATTGTTTAAAATATTGTTTGCGCATATAGGTTTCCTCCACTATCTAAAAATAGGGTGCTCCAATGACATTTTTTGTAAGACAAATGGCATAAAACAAAAAAGCAAATGCCTTTAATTTACATGGAAAAATGTTTGAGCATTCCCAGACCCGAAACATGTATCTCTCAGGCTTTTCTGAAACCTTAGGATGTATCTTGCAAACAGTTGTGATAATGAATAATTTAATAGCTGTTAAAACGGTATCAAAACCTTGGCCTAAATGAGTCTCATTTCTAGCGTTACTTTTGCTATTCTTTACTCTTAGTTACATCTCAAGCTAAAGTAAGTGTTTGATACTGAGTTTTGTGATAAGCCTCACACTATGGACCAAGCTTATTTTCCCTTTGTTCTTTCATATATATTATCTCTGCTTCTTAGCCCAAGTAGGGAGTAAATCTTCCCATCCAACCTCCCTGGGGTGACAGCTATTGGACCATCTATGCTCCAAACTATAGACCATATTATGTCATGACTGGAACATGCAATGGTCAAACACTTAATAGAGATTCTCATTACCTTGGTGCATTACTCAGGCTATTTCGGGCTTTGCCTAGGAAGTTCATGCTTGTGACCCGGTGTCAGGGTAGCCTCTTTCCTACATGTAGAGGTATCTCAGAAAGCCACAGGTTTCCTTTCACTACACCATGTGTCCATCTCTGTCCATATACGTTTCCCTCCTGAGACAAATGAAATTAACTGGGGCCACGCTTTCTCTCAGCCCGATGACAGCAAGAATTAAACTGCCTCCCTCCAGAGAGCACTGATTCTATGGGAAAGCTTTCTCACTCTGTCTCTGTGTGCTGTCATCTAATTCAATTAAATCCACAGCTTTTCACCTTTTAGCTTTAATGAAGTGTTACCCTTCACCTCTCTCCATATTGTGATAGCTACAGGCCTGGGTAATTCACGACCTCTTCACACCAGGGCTGACCTTCAGGGCTCCTTGATTCAGGCAAACGACTTCAGCCCTTTGGGTGTTCATGCTTTCCTATTAGAGTAAGCTTGAGTATAACCCTCTGAGTATGTGGGAAATGAAGAAGAATAAAAAGAAAAATTATATTTCAGTAGAGCTAAAATTAAAATATTGATTGCTGTGTAATTTATGTGTGAGCACAGAGCAGTCTTTATTTCATTATAAGTCCAAAATGTTCCAACTGACTCTATTCTCCACATACACTTCATGCTGTATTTCTCTTACATGCAAGAATTAAGTGCTCCACACTCCCATCAACATCCTCGAAGGGCACTCCTGAGAATAAGCACACTGTTGCTTTACTTTGTTTATTAATTCTCTTCTTCTTAAGTGAACGGAACCACATGCTATCCATATTGCATAAGCACTACTGTATTTGAAAACCTTTATGAGATTTTCACTTAATAAACCTTGACACATTTTTTCAGTTGGTGATATTAATAGCTGCATGAGAGCAACTTCAGTGGGTCATGTTTGATAGAACAGTGACTCCCACTTCAGGTTTGGTGACACCCCTCAGTGTCCCTAATTATCACACCGGCTCTTGCGAAATTCTAAAATAACTCTCAGAAGGAAATTAATTTTGATTAGGCTTAAATTTTGAAAGATACATCCTGTACAACATTTTTCACAGATGAAATGTCCACAATCAAACTTGGAGTGTGAGGATGCTACACCATGTCGCTGGGAGGCAATCCAATTCCATGGACATGGTCTGGGGCACTTACTCTGTGCAAGGTCCTGAGTCGGGCCTGGTGCATGTTCAGAGAAACATTAGAAATCATCACTGTTATTGAGAACTTACTCTTACAGGGGATATATGCATGTAAATAACTAAGTAAGTCTTGAGAAAATTAATTTGCTAAATACAAGTTATGCCATGGGAGAGCTGAAGAAGGAACAATTAATTCTGATGGAACATGTCAAATATGGCCTTTAGGGGGGAGTCAGATAGCATCAAGGCTTTGAAAAGTAAACAGGACACCGGTGAGGTGATAATGGAGGGTAGGCAGTGTGGGAAAGACACCTGCTGCTCCTGAGTGGACAGATGAAAAGACCCAGAGAAGAAAACCAAAGGACAAGGTAGATAGAAACCTATTGGAACATAATGAATTTGAATCACTTGGAAACGATTCCATATTCTAAAGTTGATATGAACCATGCATATGATAGCTCACAATCAAATGTATTTCTTCCTTCCACTACATAGCTTAGCTAATACTCAACTAGATGGGAGATGTTCTGAAAAGTGGGTATGTGTTCTTGTGGTCTGTGTCAGTAAAGGGTGGTATATTTTAATGCTATTAAATGTATTGTTATTAATTAATTAATCATTAAAAATGTGCCCTGAGCATCTGCCATGTGTATGGCAGGAGGTGCTTATTTTAAATAAAAATATAACTCCACATGGCATCCTCTAACTTCTCGTCCTTTCCCTTTTTCATTTATATTCTTGCACATACCTCTAAACCCAGACTGCTCCTTCTGCCATACACTATGCTTGCCTGTATATTCCTTTATTCTCACAAAGCATCCTATTTGGTTGAGAAAGATGCCAAGATACATGGCAGGAGGAAGGAATATAAGTTATTTATATGTAAATGTATTAACTCATATCCCATATGGTTGTATATTAACTATTGTGAACAAGTAGAGACCCTGCCCTCAGGAGGTCACTCTTTTTCAGGGCTGTGTATATGTATGCAGGCATATGTTATAGGCATCCTGAAAATCCTGGCTGTGTATGCTCTCCATTCCTTTCTAGTCACCCCAAAGAAAGGGAAGGGGGTGGGGCTAAGGAGACAAATCCAGGGACAACGTGCACGGCAATTCTCTTTAAATATTTGAAGGTCTACTAATATGAATTATGTTGATTAGGTAGCATTCAAATGGAAACAAGTTTTGGCTCAATAGATAAAATTAACTACCAATATTTAGAGTCATGAATCAATAATGGTAAATGGTATCTTGTAAAATAACGTCTGCTGTTGTAATATATACAGACCATGAATAGTCACCAACAGAGGTACTGGAACAGGAATTCCTCCAGTATTCCTACTGGGGAATTGACCTTACTTAGCTGAAAATAAAATTCAACCCTAATGTCTCATAATTTTATGCTGTGCATAAGCTACACAGGCAGTCTCACATTTTTACCCATTACTTGTCCATATCATTGAAATGACCATCCCAGATGGATGGTTTATTCCTATTTAAATACCCCTCTCTCAGTCAGTTCACGGTGTTGCCGACACACAACTGAGTTTCCAACTTAATCCCAGAATGGGATGTGTGCCTGAAGCTTCCTCCCACTTGACTTTAGTGTAACTCCATCCTTGAGCACATCAAGCATGTCTTTGAGCTCTAAACCCTGGTTGGTATACTGTGACCTGAGGGCCAAGTCCAGTTTCCTGCCTGTTCGTGTAAATAATGTTCAACTGGAATCCAGTGCTTTCCATCCATTTATTTATGTTTATGGTGGAGATGATCAGTTACAACTGAGAAGGTACGCCCCACAATACTTTTAAAACTATTTCTATCTGGCAATTCACAAAACATGTCTGCTGACCTCTGCTGTAAACCAGATTTCAATGCTCCCTCAGAAATTCTTTTGTGAATCTCATTCCAGAATGTAATCAACTGCTAATACTTCCAAATGCCCAGGAGACTTTTGCTGATTTTAATATGAAATGTAGATAAATGTCATTTATCTCCTTACTCCATCATTATATTTATTGTCCCTCTTTTTCCTTCCAACCAACATCATAGAATAAGCAATAATGTGATAAGAGCAAACAAACATGAATGCACCTGGATGCCCATCACCCTGAGATTCTCTGGAGGGGAGTTCTCATGGGTGGAGATACATTTTTGCTACTCCAAGTAGTAGAGCCTAATATATATTCTAAAATTATCATAATTTTAGGAGTCAGTTCAATTCTAAGGTGTTATTTCCATAATGTAATAAAATAATACTATGAGTTACAAACCAATTTACTTCTGTAGTAAATCTAATTATAGAACCTAACAAAACATTCAGAAATTCTTCAATGAATACGTATCCACACCAGATGTCTTTTAAGATATCTTCTGTTTCAGCATCCTAAAGAAATTATCTTATGAGATCATTACGAGTCCTTAATGAGATAAAATGTATGAAATATATTTTATAAAACATGACAAAATACAGACGTGAGACATTTTCTAGTAGCTTACATATTTTTTATGTGAGATATTCTGTCTCTGTTGCAACTAGATCAATAAATCTCCATCCTGGGTAGTAAGACATATATGGGTGCTCTCTTCTGTAGCCTTGCTGAATGTGCTTAGAAAGATTGCCAACAGTCTCTGCAATTTCATACAAGCTGCTTTGCATCTCCAATTCCCACCACAATAGGATATAGTAATTTATGATGTGGGATCAGTGACATACTCCAAATTACCTGTTATTATCACATTTTTGCACTCTAGAAATACAATACTGCTCTGAGATTTTGGCTTCTGCTGTTGTGGAACGCTTGCTGTGAATGCCAGCACCCTTCTGAAGAGTCAAGTGGTGTATCTTTATACATACCAGCTTGACACCAGCCCAGTATTCTCCTTTCTTCAGTATCCCGATCCTTTCTCACCCCTCCCAAAACTTAACCAGTTCACTCCAATAGGATGTCATCACTCTGGGTGAGCAAGTAAACCTAAAATCGGGAAGTGCTGTTTAGGATTATTCTGTTCTCCCTCTGCCCAACATGAAGTTGCTGGTACTTTGGGCTCTCTCTGGAGTTTTATGCTGACCACGGACCACCACGTGTAACTAGGTCTGTGTATTAAAAATAATCACCTGCCGCCCCAGTGTCTCTCCACCTCCTTCTGCAGTGGTGGCAGCGCCCGCACTCCATGATGGCAACTTGAGACTGCACCGGGGCAGCCCCAGAGCGGTGCTCCGCCCCTGAAGGGGCTACCCCTCCGAGAGTGGCGGCAGCAAGAGGGCGCGTGTGCCTTGCACTGTCCGCGTGCAGCGGGGATGGCGACCCGCACCACCTCCTGGTCCACTTTCTAGGACTTCCGGGAAGATGGTGGCGTGAGCAGGGCGGCAGAAATCTCCTCCCAACACTATATTTATCTACGAAAATACAGCAAATACAACTATACCTAAAAGAGAGACCAGAATACACAGGAAAGCGCACAGCGTGCAGCTACACCTGAGAGGACTCGGCACCCCAAGAGTCAGGAAAGACATGGAGCCGAGACGCGGTGGGAACCGAGCACTCACCCACCCCAGCGCACCAGCGGGAGGAGAGGATTCAGAGCCGGGAGGGAGTGGAAGTACCCCCCGCGAAATAACCAGCCCCGGTGACCTGCACGGGGAGCGCTGACACACATCGCACGTTGTAGCGGAGGTTGGAGAGACAGAGGGTGCAGGATCTGAGCGGGAGAATGCGCCAGGGTGCTTGCAGCCGACTCCTGGGAAGGAAAAAAAGAAAAGAAAAGAGCGTGCTTTCTTCAGCGGTCTTAAAGAGACAGGAGACCAGAGGAGGAGCCAGATCACTTGGCACACTCAGCCCAGCAGGCTTGGGAGTCCTGGGGAGTTTCGGACCCTGGCAAGAGCTATAAAAGGCCCTGCGGAGCGGCACAGCCACGGCTGTGGAATACTGGGGCAACAGCGCCACCTACAGCATCCCCACAGAATCTACTCCTGGTGGGCTTTTTTTTGTTTTGTTTTGTTTGTTTTTTCTTTCCTTTTCTTTCTTTTTTTCTTTTTCTTTTTTTTTTCCTCTCTTTTTAAAGTCTTAAAGAGCCCAGCTGACACACGTGGCAACTACCAGCGACCACTTCTATAGCCATGAAAAGGCAGAGGAATATGGTTCAGACTAAAATCAATCAGACAACCCCAGAGAGGGAGCCTGAAGGGATGGAAATGTACAGTCTTCTTGAAAAAGAATTCAGAATAAAAGTCATAACCATGCTGATGCATCTACAGAGAAATGTGCAAGAGCTGAGGGAGGAAGTGAGGGAAGTGAGGAAAGACAATGCAGAAATCAGACAAGTGATCGAAAGGCTTAACAGCAGACTGGATGAGATGCAAGTGACTGTTAATGGAATAGAAATAAGAGAACAGGAATACAGAGAAGCTGAGGCAGAGAGAGATAAAAGGATCTCTAGGAATGAAAGAATATTAAGAGAACTGTGTGACCAATCCAAACGGAACAATATTCGCATTATAGGAGTACCAGAGGAAGAAGAGAGAGAAAAAGGGATAGAAAGTGTCTTTGAAGAAATAATTGCTGAAAACTTTCCCTCACTGGGGAAGGAAATAGTCTCGCAGTCCACCGAAGCCCACAGATCTCCCAACACAAGGGACCCAAGGAAGACAACACCAAGACACATAATAATTAAGATGGCAAAGATCAAAGATAAAGACAGGGTATTAAAGCAGCTAGAGAGAGAAAAAAGATCACCTACAAAGGAAAACCCATCAGACTATCATCAGACTTCTCAACAGAAACCTTACAGGCCAGAAGAGAATGGCATGATAAATTTAACGTTATAAAACAGAAGGGCCTAGAACCAAGAATATTGTACCTAGCATGATTATCATTTAAGTATGATGGAGGGATTAAACAATTTCCAGACAAACGAAAGTTGAACGAGTTTGCCTCTCAAAAACCACCACTACAGGATATCTTAAACGGACTGCTCTAGAGGGAAGCACCCCTAAGGCTAAAAACATGTCACTAGAGAAAATAAAATCATAGCAAAGAAAGCAGACCATCCAAATACTAACTAAAGGAAAAGAAATAAAACACCTAATATATAAAGAATGGAGGAGGAAAAATAAGAAGGGAGAGAAACAAAGAAACATCAGACAGTGTTTACAATAACTTAACAAGAAAGTTAAGTTATATTGTTAGATAGTAAAGAAGCAACCCCTGAACCTTTGGTAACCACGAATCTAAAGCCAGCAATGGCAATAAGTACATATCTATCAATAATTACACTAAATGAAAATTGACTGAATGCACCAATCAAAAGACACAGAGTAACAGAATGGATAAAAAAGCAAGACCCATCTATATGCTGCTTACAAGAGATTCACCTCAAAACCAAAGATATACACAGACTAAAAGTGAAGGGATGGAAAAAGATATTTCATGCAAACAACAAAGAGAAAAAAGCAGGTGTTGCAGTACTTGTATCAGACAAAATAGACTTCAAAATGAAGAAAGTAGCAAGAGATAAAGAAGGAAATTACATAATGATAAAGGGGTCAGTCCAACAAGAAGATATAACCATTATAAATATATATGCACCCAACACAGGAGGGCCAGCATATGTGAAACAAATACTAACAGAATTAAAGGAGGAAATAGACAGCAATGCATTCATCTTAGGAGACTCCAATACACCACTCACTCCAGAGGACAGATCAACCAGCCAGAAAATAAGTAAAGACACAGAAGCACTGAACAACACACTAGAACAGATGGACCTAACAGACATCTACAGAACTCTGCACCTGGAAGCAGCAGGATACACATTCTTCTCAAGTGCACATGGAACATTTTCCAGAATACATCACATACTAGGCCACAAAAAGAACCTCAGTAAATTCAATAATATTGAAATTCTACCAACCAACTTCTCAGATCACAAAGTTATAAAACTAGAAATAAATTTTAGAAAGAAATAAAAAAGGCTCACAAATACATGGAGACTTAACAACATTCTCCTAATTAATCAATGGGTTAATGACCAAATCAAAACAGAAATCAAAGAATATATGGAGACATATAAAACAACAACATAAAGTCACAACTTCTGTGGGACGCAGCAAAGGCAGTTCTAAGAGGAAATTATATTGCAATCCAGGCCTATTTAAAGAAGGAAGAACATTCCCAAATGAATGGTCTAAAGACACAATTATTGAAATTGGAAAAAGAAGAACAAATGAGGCTCAAAGTCACCAGAAGGAGGGACATAATAAAGATCAGAGAAGAAATAAATAAAATTGAGAAGAATAAAACAATAGAAAAAAATCAATGAAACCAAGAGCTGGTTCTTTGAAAAAATAAATAGATAAACCCCTAGCCAGACTCATTAAGAGAAAAAGAGAATCTACACACATAAACAGAATCAGAAATGAGAAAGGAAAAATAACGACAGACCCCACCGAAATATAAGGAATTATAAGAGAATATTATGAGAATCTATATGCTAACAAGCTGGAAAACATAGAAGAAATGGACTTCTTAGAAAAATACAACCTCCCAAGACTGACCAAGCAAGAAACAGAAAAACTAAACAGACCAATCACCAGCGACGAAATTGAATTGGTAATCAAAAAACTACCCAAGAACAAAACCCCCGGGCCTGATGGATTCACCTCTGAATTCTACCAGACATGTAGAGAAGAGATAACACCCATTCTCCTTAAAGTTTTCCAAAAAATAGAAGAGGAGGGAATACTTCCAAACTCATTCTATGAAGCCAGCATCACTCTAATACCAAAACCTGGCAAAGACTTCACCAAAAAAGAAAATTACAGACCAATATCCCTGATGAACGTGGATGCAAAAATACTCAACAGAATATTAGCAAACCGAATTCAAAAATACATCAAGAGGATCATACACCATGATCAAGTGGGATTCATCCCAGGGATGCAAGGATGGTACAGCATTCGAAAATCCATCAACATCATCCACCACATCAACAAAAAGAACAAAAACCACATGATCATCTCCATAGATGCTGAAAAAGCATTTACAAAATTCAGCATCCATTCATGATTAAAACTCTCAACAAAATGGGTATAGACGGCAAGTACCTCAATATCATAAAGGCCATATATGACAAACGCACAGCTAACATCATACTTAACGGAGAGAAGCTGAAAGCTTTTCATCTAAGATCGGGAACAAGACAGGGATGCCCACTCTCTCTGCTGTTATTCAACATAGTACTGGAGGTCCTAGCCACGGCAATCAGACAAAACAAAGACATACAAGGCATCCAGATCGGTAAAGAACAAGTCAAATTGTCACTATTTGCAGATGTCATGATACTGTACATAAAAAACCCTAAAGACTCCACTCCAAAACTACTAGAACTAATATCTGAATTCAGCAAAGTTGCAGGATACAAAATTATCACACAGAAATCTGTTGCTTTTCTATACATTAATGATGAACTAACAAAAAGAGAAATCTGAAAAACAATTCCATTCACAATTGCATCAAAAAGAATAAAATACCTAGGAATAAACCTAACGAAGGAAGTGAAAGACCTGTACTCTGAAAATTACAAGACATTCCTACGAGAAATTAAAGAGGACACTAACAAATGGAAATGCATCCCATGCTCTTGGCTAGGAAGAATAAATATTGTCAAAATTGCTATACTACCTAAAGCAATCTACAGATTCAATGCAATCCCTATCAAACTACCAACAGCTTTCTTCAATGAACTGGAACAAATAATTCTAAAATTCATATGGAACCACAAAAGACCCCGAATAGCCAAAGCAATCCTGAGAAGGAGGAATAAAACAGGGGGAATTACGCTCCCTGACTTCAAGCTCTACTACAAAGCCACAGTAATCAAGACAATTTGGTATTGGCACAAAAACAGACCCACAGACCAGTGGAACAGAATAGAAAATCCAAACATTAACCCAAACATATACAGTCAATTAATATTTGATAACGGAGCCTTGTATATACAATGGGGAGATGACTGCCTCTTCAGCAGCTGGTGTTGGAAAAACTGGACAGCTACATGTAAGAGAATGAAACTGGACTACTGTCTAGCCCCATACACAATGGTAAACTCAAGGTGGATCAAAGACCTGAATATAAGTCATGAAACCATAATAGTCTTAGAAAAAAACATAGGCAAAAATCTCTTGGACATAAACATGAGCGACTTCTTTATGAGCATATCTCCCCGGGCAAGGGAAACAAAAGAAAAAATGAACAAGTGGGATTATATCAAGCTGAAAAGCTTCTGTACAGGAAAGGACACCATCAGTAGACCAAAAAGACATCCTACAGTATGGGAGAATATATTCATAAATGACATATCCGATAAGGGGTTGACATCCAAAATATATAAAGAACTCTCGCATCTCAACCAACAAAAAGCAAATAATCCAATTAAGAAATGGGCAGAGGACATGAATAGACACTTCTCCAAAAAGAAAGTCAGATGGCCAACAGGCACATGATAAGATGCTCCACATCGCTAATCATCAGAGAAATGCAGATTAAAACCACAATGAGATATCACCTCACACCAGTTAGGATGGCCAACATCCAAAACAGAAACAACAACAAATGTTGGCAAGGATGTGGAGAAAAGGGAACCCTCCTACACTGGTGGTGGGAATGCAAATTAGTTCAGCCATTGTGGAAAGCAGTATGGAGGTTCCTCAAAAGACTCAAAATAGAAATACCATTTGACCCAGGAATTCCACTCCTAGGAATTTACCCTAAGACTGCAGCAGCCCTGTTTGAAAAAGACATATGCACCCCTATGTTTATCGCAGCACTATTTACAATAGCCAAGAAATGGAAGCAACCTAAGTGTCCATCAGTAGATGAATGGATTAAGAAGAGGTGGTACATATACACAATGGAATATTATTCAGCCATAAAATGAAAACAAATCCTACCACTTATAACAACGTGGGTGGATCTAGAGGCTATTATGCTCAGTGAAATAAGCCAAGCCGAAAAAGACAAGTATCAAATGATTTCACTCATATGTGGAGTATAAGAACAAAGAAAAAAAACTGAAGGAACAAAACAGCAGCAGACTCACAGAACCCAAGAACGGTCTAATAGTTACCAAAGGAAAAGGGACTGGGGAAGATGGGTGGGAAGGGAGGGATAAGAGGGAAAAAGGGGCATTATGATTAGCAGACATAATATTGGGGGGGCACGGGGAGGGCTGTACAACTCAGAGAAGACAAGTAGTGATTCTACAGCATCTCACTATGCTGATGGACAGTGACTGTAATGGGGTTGGTGGGGGGCACCTGATGAAGGGGTAGTTTAATACCATAATATTGCACATGTAATTGTAGATTAATGATACCAAAATAAATGATCAAAAAAATAATAATAATCACCTGCCTTTTGGGATTTAAAAACAGGCCATGACTTCGGTGCCAATGCTTCTATTTTCTGTCGCAGTGTAATTAAGGGTAATGATATTGAAGAATCCAATATCTTTTCTACATGTCCATGGTTCGACAGAAGAGAGGTCTTGTCTTCTTGAGGAGAATGTGGGAGGAGCTACTCCCAGGCTCTAGGGCCAGACTTTCTGGATTCAAATGAGGTTTGACTTTGGCAAGGCACTTAAATGCTCTGAGCTTCCGTGAGCAATCTCTCAATGGGATGAAAGGGCATACTTCATACGGTTGCCATGAAGATGAAATGAGCGTCCAGTGTCTGGCGCCAAGTGTTCAATGTAGTCTATTATTTTCATTGTTGTTATTCCTGTCCTGAAGCTTAACAGTTGTGTGTCCTTGGGTCCCCTAAGCTTTGATTCCTTCATTTCTGTAATAGGAAATATACACTTCCTTTAAAACAATTAGTTTGAACCCTAGAATCTATATTGGATGTGAGCTCCTACTGGCTGGCTATAAAACAAGTCATCTTGTGTGAATAAACAGCACCACGCCCTTTAAATTACCATGCTCGTAAGTGGTTGGAGAGACTTAAATACTCCCAGGAAACGTGAGCAACCCCCATGATGTTCAGTTTGTTATAAGAAGGAATAAATACTCTTCTCAGTGTATAAAAAGTGTTTCTTTTGTGTTTACAACAATCTCAACACAGGTTCAACAGTCCAAGAACTGAGTAGGTTTTGTTTTAACATTTTTCCATGTGACTGAGCCAGGAGATAGAGATGTGTCCAAATAGTCTGGCATTTTTAAAGGGAAACAATGTTAATTTGAAATAAAGTAACTGTTGACTTGAAAACTAGTACTGCCCCTAGCGTTCTTAAACGGTTTCAAAGGCTTCTATGAAAATTCCCAATTATGTTTTCTAAATAATGTTGTTTATATATAATAAAAAGACAAATAATTTCTTATCATTTTGGGAGAAAATACAGGCTTCTGTGTCAATCAATGTTGCTGGGATTCTAGCTCATTACAAATTCAACATTTGCTAATAATGACTTTTTGAAGAAGTAGTATGTTTTGATTGAGAAATATTTAATAGCAGTTAAATTTCAAGATTCACATACACACACAGATGTGTGGGTACTTAGGCAAACTCATATATTTTTTTATACCAAGTTTCTTTTTTACCTTTATGCTTATAGTTTCTGGCAGCAGAAAAGGAAAAAAACAGCAAAAGACTGTTACAGAAGTGCATGTTAGCTTTACTTTGCAAAAGGGACCAATACTAAGCAACCAACTTATTTTTAATGTTACTGACACTGTTACTATCCCATCTCATCTTTCTGTTCTAAGCCTATTGGCCTTTTCTCAGCTAATCCGTCTGGTCTCACCAGCCTCCATCATGCCTCGGAGCTTTCTGGCAAATATTCTCTTTCATCAGCCCACGCTTTCCCATGTCCCATTTGTCTTTCCCTTGTGTTATAAGTCATATTCATCCTTTGTTAGAGAAGATTCCATGGTGGCCTCTTTAGAAGAGGTTCCCCTGTGGCCTAATACACTAGCCAGTTTTCTTCCCCCATCTTTTCAATAGCTAGATATTATTTATATCATCTTTTTTTGTTAATGTAGGGAATACATATTTGTTAACTGGATAGATATATTATTCATTAAGAAAGTGTTTCTTAACTGTCTTGGCCCAGAACCAATAACATCACTTCTGTTCGCATTCCATGAGCAGGAACTCCATACAGACCCGTCCAGACACAGGGCTGCTGACACTAGGAGCTAAAGTTCCTCTTGGGCAGCCACTTCTCAGCCACTGTTCTCTTATGAAAACAACAAGGAGCAATTGGAGGATGGGAATATTGGACAACAGTTTGCTAATGATCAAGATTAATAAAACCTAAAAGAAGTTGCTTATGATAGAATTAGAGCTGGGCAATATATGATAAACAGATAGTAGTATCAATAACTAAAATTAGGTCTTAAATTTGTATTGAACTTTTGCCTTTCAAATGGATTTTACACTCACCACATTTCATCTTCTATGAAACAAGGAAGGTGATTTTCAGAAAACTTAATAATGAACCCAAGATCATTCAGCTTCTGAGATCATTCAAGTTCAGGTACTTGAACTACAAGATTCCAGATGCAATTGTAACAACTTTAATGATGCCCCTTTTTAAAGGAATTCAATTAACCATTTTTCTAAAATCATTCATTAGACTTCTACACCTTGAGAATTGCAAGGCAGGTGCTCATCTCTGCCAACAAAATGACATGAGGGGTCTGAGGATCTAGAGCATGTGATTCCACTAACGTGGGTACAGAGAAGATCCTGCCTGTGAAAGTCAAAAGCAAATACATAAGGTAATGTTTACTTTTAAAACATAAGTTATTAGTAGTCACATTTGTGCATTGGGAAACTGAGGTTCAGAAAGTTTAAGAATCTAGTTCAAGATCACAGAGCTAAACGAGGAAGTCACAGTTCAAACCCAGGATTTTCTGAATAGGAATTACACAAATTTCTCATTAGATAAAAAGCAGGGGGATTTATTATGATGTATACATAGGACAGATGTTCTTTTTAAGATGTTTATAACTTCTCATGTTCACTGAAGAACGTCATTTGAGCACAGAAATCTCTTCAATTACCTGTTCGGCACAGGCTAAGAAATCTGGAGAAGCCAAAACAACTAGACTCAGTAAAAATTTACATCATTTTCATGGCTTTATTCTTGATAAGTATTGAACAAATGGATGCTATAGTTCCATGAAAGATTTTATAGGAGGACAACATAGAGATTCTCATTTTGTTAATCATTGCAATGGTTTGCTATTCATGCTAACCTACTCATAGACCAGTATGCAGAAGTCTACTTGTATAATAAGCCAACTCATCAGTGAAATTAAATTAACTACAGTTCAAATGAAGATACTTAGAATGTGTAACCAGCAAGTACGACCAACAGTGCTACCAAATAGTAAGAATGATCTTACCTCTTTTAAGAACCATCACAAAAGATAAATTATGTGGGCATTGGGTTTACAGATTTCCCTAGCCAAGACAATATACACAAGTTTCTGAAGTTAATTTGTACAAAATACTTAATTAGGAGCCCTGGGTTTGGTCTAGGAGAGACAGTGACATTTCTAATAGGTATTTTAGTAAATCTTCAGTGATTAAAGGGGCTTTGATTTTGGAATATTGACATTCAGCACACGCACATCAGATGTTAGAAACTCATCTCCATTTCATATCAGAGAATGGGAATTTGTCACCATGAGCTGAGAATGATGAGAATACAGCCATACCAAATAATTCCTATAGCTAAGTAAAATACAAGAAATAAAAGGATCTTCTCAAATATTCTTTTATAGCTGATTAGAATTTCATCTTAAACCATGCTAATATTTGCCTAGGAATCAGAAGAAGACATTTCTAACCTACTCAGTCTCAGTTTCTCTGTCTTTAATGAAAACATTGGCCATGGGTAACTGGAAATTGTGGAAATTACACAGAAGGCCAAGACTCTAACCAAGTAGAAAGTTGGAGAGAATACCATATATTCACTGTAGCCACTGGCACCTAACCATGATATGAAACTCGTCCACACTCAAAATGCATTTTTTTAAAGACCATTTTTGTAGAGCAGTTTTAGGTTTACAACAAAATTGGGAGGAAGGTGCAGAGTTTTCAGATGCATCCCACCTGCTTAGCCTTTTCCATTATCAGTGTTACCAGAATGGCACATTTTTACTAAGGATGAACCTGTATGGACATATAATAATCACACAAAATCCATAGTTTATCTTAGGATTCACTCTTAGTGGTGTGTATTCTGTAGGTTGACAAAAATGCAATGACCTGTATACTTCCATTATATTATATAACACAGAGTATTGTCAGTACCTTAAAAATCCTGTGTGCTCTGTCGATTCACCTTTTCCCCCAACCCCTGGCAGCCACAGAACCTTTTAGTGTCTCCATAGCTCTACCTCTTCCAGAATCACACAGTATATATCGTAGAATATGCAGACATTTCAAACTGGCTGTTTTCACATAGTAACATGCACTTAAATTTCACCAGGTGTTCATGACTTTTGGTAACTGATTTATTTTTATCACTGACTAATGTTCCATTGTCTGGATATATCACAGTTTATCATTCTATTCACCTACCAAAAGGCATGTGCTTGCTCCCCCATGTTGGCAATTATGAATAAAGCTGCAGTCAACATCCATGTGCAGATTTTTGTGTGGAGATGATAGTTTTTTTCATTTCGTTTGGGTAAATATCCAGGAACACAAGTATTGGATCACATGATGAGAGTATATTTCGTTTTGTAAGGAACTGCCAAACTGTCTTTCAAAGTGGCTGTACTATTTGATATTCCCATCAACAATGAATGAGAGTTCCCGTTGCTCCACCTATTCATCAGTAGATGTGGTAGTGTCAGTTTTCCAGATTTTCGCCATTCTAATAGGTGTGTAGAACTATTTGATCATTGTGTTAATTTGCATTTCTCTGATGACATATAATGTGGAGCATGCTTACTTGCCATATGAAAGTTTTCTCTGGTGAGGAGTCTGGTAAGGTCTGTGGTCCATTTGTTAATCAGATTGTTTTCTTATTGCTGAGTTTTAAGAGATCTTCGTATATTTTGGATAACAATCCCTTATCAGATGTGTCTTCTGCAAATATTTTCTCCCAGTGTGTTCCTTGTCTTCTCTTGATATTGTCTTTCACAGAACCTAAGTGTTTAACAAAGTCCAGCTTATCAGTTCTTTCATGGGTTGTGTCCTTGATGTTGTATGTAAAAAGCCATACTATACCCAGGGTCACCTAAGTTTTCTTCTATGTTGTAATTTGCTTTTCATCTCTACCCTTCCATTTTAATGACTTCCAAACCAAACACTACAGGGATTTAATTAGATGACATCTGTGGTACGTTGCTTTATGTGTTTTAAATCACAAGAATTAAATTTCAAAATATTCATTTCCCATGAGGGACTCACTGTAATATTATGGTTCTTCTGGTCTAAGCAACAGAAAAAAATGATTGAAAAGAGAATATTTAAATAACATGATGACATTCAGGGATTCAAATGGGAGTTATAACCAATATGGTAGATTGTAAGGTGCCCCCTTCAAGGTAATTCAGTTCCAAATGTTTTCTCTCCTTGTACTACACTATTCAAGATACGAAGTCCAGGGAAAAGGCATAGATGGGACTTTTTGATGCGTCATAAGTTCACTCTTAATTTGGGGAAGTGGAAAGCATCTTATATGACTTTCAGGTATTAAAGTGACAATTCATACAGGTGTTTTTCCTCAAATGATATTGAATGAAACAGAAAAATTAACACTTGTGGTTAACTAGTTAATTACATGTCTCCTACACTGGCAAGGATACTCTTCTTTGTATATTAGTTCTCCATTGTTATGTAACAAATTACCTCAAATGTAACAGCTGAAAACAACACCTATTTATTACCTCAAAATTCCACAGGTCAGGATTATGGGCAGCCTTAACTGGGTTCTCTGCTTAGAGTCTCTCAAGGCCAAAATCAATATGAATACTCTTCCCTCCCTACACCTTTTCAAATTCCACTAGTATCTCAGGACCCTTCCAAGTACCATCATGAAATCTTTTGGATTTCTCTAGTTCTCTCTGGTATCTTTCTTCTAAGTAAATGCAGTATTCATTATTTGTATTATGCAAAATAGGATAGTATTAACATTCTTTTTCTGTTCTCAAATTTTGGCACATATTTAAAAACTAGACTACAAGCTATCACAGAGTGTCTATTTCACATATATTTTATGTCACCCACAACATCAGCCAAAGTTTTAAATATGCAGCAGATAGTGGTTGCAATTTTTCCCTATACCTTGACATTTTCAAATAAAATACAATGGCAAAATAAAAATTATCCCAAACTGAATACTCTCCACTAAACCTGAGATAGCCCCCTTGTTTTACATTCAAGGAAGCACTTCTTTTTTGGAAAATCCTTTGCCATTTTACTTTTCTATTCTCTCAAATTCCTGTCCATTGCTGTTTTTTTGTCCATACAAATATTTCTGATCAGTGACAAGGTGAAATCTGAAACTGGAAGGTTAACAATTGCAGGCACATGAAAAAGGATTGATTATGAAAGGCAAAACAAAATCGCAGAACAGTCAGTATCACGCAAAAATATCATGTGGATTCCTTACAACCAGCTTTCTGTACCCAGTGTAAATATCGTTTGGAACAAGATGGTTGGCTTAATAAGAGCTCTGGCTCTAAATAAAAGATTTTCAACCTTCAGGGTTTAGCATATGAACATACTCTTCAGGTGCCAGATTGGGCTGCCCTGGAGTTGATGGGGATTTGATGAACCTGTATGTATGTACAGCATTGACAGATGACGAAGCAGGGCCCAAGAAGCAGGCAAAGCCACTGAGAGAGAGAATTGCTGGGAGATAATATCAGAACGTTCTGTAAAATGACAAAATTTAGTGGACTCAGAGCCAGACCATTTAAGGTTGAAGATTGGGGCTGTCAAGCTGAGACATCTGGCCATTTTAACTGGGCCATTGATGGTGAAATAAAGGCAGGCCATCCTGGACTCAACAATAATTGGGATGGCTTTTCAATGCTCCTTGATACTTCCATTTCAAGAATATATCAGAATGTTTCTATGTTTGATATCTACTTCCTTTTTATTTTAATTGATTTTAATAGTATGATTACACATATCAATGTCATTGTTTTCCAAATATAGTAGTCACCTATCAAATGGAAAATGGCATTAGCTTTCCTTTTAAACGTGGTTTGCAATAGTGGCTAAGATGACGGTATCAAAAAATCTTTTGTCGTAAAACAACTGGAACTTCCTACACCTGAGGACTGTTCACTGAAACAGAAGGTGCTCAGAGAAATACTGGTGAGCCTCACAATTGGGCTTGCTGTGAAGTCCAGCTCTGGTTAGTCTGTGTTCCCTGAGGAACGGCAACTTGTGCCTGCCAGAGCTCGTGGTGTGAAGTTTAGAGAAAGCTCTGGTGTATCTCCTGACTGAAGACCTCCAGCCTTAGATAGCAGAGAAAACATGGCTCGTGTTTGAGGGTTTCTTGCAAATGTGAATTGTGTGATCTCCTTTGGAAAGAGGAAAGTACAAATAATTTTGAGGTTTTTGGTTTAGGATACACGATTTGTAGTATATGAATTGGAGATAGCCTTTCAATGGTCAGTGAACCAAGCAACACTACTCTTTCCATTCCTAATTTGAGTTAAATTTTGGATTTATAATTAATATAATCAGTTAATACTGCTAAGGCACGCTATTCCTTTGAGTAGATCTAAAACATGAAATAAACTAGTGAAATATAGTCTTTAGCTTCTGATATAACAGCTTTGGAGGTGGATGAACTGGTCTGAAGGAAAGACACTAAATGGCCTGAGTCCACGTCCACGTAATTGATCAGGGAAGTTGGGTCAGTATACTTTGTGTTTCCTTTGGGTGAAGCCATGAGGTCCAAGCTCAGCTCTTCTCTGGGTTTCCAGGCATAGGACCAGAGTCCAGTCAGAGCTACTAACTCCTGGTTGTCTTGGACCACATCATTTCTAGGGAATCAAGGCTATCCTGGGATAGAGGTAGGAGAATATGGGGAGAGTAGATTGTCGTTCCTTGATACAATATATCAAATCATTAGGTGCATTTCCTAAAAAGTAGCACAGGCTTCTGTACATGCATTTGGGGGTGAGGAGCAGTGAGTGTTTTTCATCAGCATTTTTGTCTTTCCCAGTCCCCACAGCTAACTAAGCAGTCACTCTGCAGGAAATAGCCTGACTTCTCTCCCCAGCAGAGTGCTTAGCTCTTTCTCTGCAAAGTAGGTGATGTGTCAATAATCCCTCAGGTGCCAGCAGATCAGATGTACTCTGTCACCCCCAGCCTCATGTCCAGTGTGCATGCACGTGTGAGGCTCTGAGTTAGGTGTCAGAGGGGCTGCCTCCCTCTTCTCACCCTGCCAATGGTGAAGCCAGTCCTTCTGATCAGGTTCCTGCCTTGTTTATTGAAAGTTCTCCATTTTCTTTGCTAGAACTGATATCTTTCTATGCTCTTCACCTCATTTGATAAAACATTGATCCCTGAGGGGGGAAAAATTTTTTTCTTATATTGCTAGGAATTGTGCCAAGATATTTTTGCATTTATTATCTCATCAAATCCTGAAAACAGTGTAATCATGCAAATACTATTACTGTCATTTTATAGACAAAGGCATAGACTATTTAATAATTTGTTCAAAATCAGTGGCTACTAGAATTTGAGATGAAGAAGACAGCTTACTCAGAAATTACCTGAGTTACAAAGTGTCCCTATCTCCTAGTTAGTTTGAATTTTAGATTGAAACAGGTCTTACAACTGGCAAGTCTTTATAGATTCTAATAATAAATTATATAGGATGATAATCTCATTTCAGGCCCAAACTCTTGTATCTCTGGATGTGAAAATATTTTCTCACACTTTTTGAGAAAAGTAATATCTTATCACTCTATCAATATTATTTTATCATTTTAGATTATTTTCATGATTTTACCTTCCTTGGTTTTTTGCATTAGAACAGCATTGCACGTAATTGAATTCCAACCAAACCAGCTTAAGCAAAATAATAGTAACAGTAAGAACAACAATAATAAATGTGAAAGGGAAATAATTTATCTGACAGATCTGAAGTACAATTTGGACAAAGCTAAGACCAATTGTTAATTCAGTCATAGGGACCTTTCTCCCTTTCTTGGTTCTAAAGGCCTCTAATATTTGACAGAACTGTTCTTCTATTTCAGGCATTTACAATTGTTCTTTTTTCATTTATAATTGCCCCAATATATAAAATATACAGATTTTATATATATGAAAAAATTTTAAAACGTCCCAAACTCCTACATAACAATCCAGAAACTGCCGGACCCTATTCCATCCCATTGTTGGCAGGGAGGCATCCGTCACACATCTGGGCTTCAGTGGGGCATTCCTAATATCACAAATGATTCTAGTGATTACTGGCCGCAAAAATTTCAGTGTTAATTCATCCCTTCCTGGTATTCATTATGTGATTTGATTTTTCCCAGCTCATTCAAAACACTATAAATTACCCGTTTAATTTTAAGGAACAACATTTAAAATCTCATTATTTATTTTCAATGTGTTATGTGCAAGAATGATTCCAACAAATTCAGCAATCTGTCCTTGAAATTCCTCTCTGAACGTCCTGATCCTGTTTCCTTCTCTGACACGTGGGGGTCATCTTATAAATCTGCTTTCTGAAAAACTATATATTATTTTATATCTAAATAGATAATTCTTTGATTTTTTTATAAAATGAATTTGACTTGAAGGCCAACATAGCAGACATTGAACAAAAGGGCTAGAATATATGGAGAGAGATGTTGAGAGCCAATACCAAAAGCGACAGGGAATCAGGGTATCTAACTGTGTGTGGGAGAGCTGTTTGATTTTCTTACTAGTTTTCACACTTCTTTTTTATAGGCTCAATGTTTCAAAAGTTTCCTGCTGTGCTTATGCATTCAAAAGTTGAGCTTATCATACTGTCATTAGGTTGATAAAGAATACAATTTGTTAAGTTATTATAAATATTCAGTGTTGCTCTTCAAATAGTGTGTACAATGTAGGAGAGTAACGCAAATGAAAATAATGTAAAATCACTGTAAGTAACAAAAATAATTTTTTTCTTGACTTCATTGGGTATTCCCAAAGCTCAATATTATTCTGTCTTATAAAATGAATTTCTGCCAGGAAGAATTCAACAAAATTGCAAATAATACCAAACAGCTTTTAAAAAGGACTCAAAAGTCACATGAGTTAATAAAATAAATACCGTTAATTACAACACAATATGAGATAGCTGGGATGAACAAAGGGATAGTCAGGGGTTTGAGAGAGAGGATAGCAGTTTGTAGTCACCTCAGAGCATCATAGTAAAAACTCTTCTCTCTCATCTTGGTTGTCCCTACAGGAAACTTCTTCCATCCCCCAGTAACAACATCACCAACAAAGTACCATCCATACATTAGATATTTGAAGGAGGAGACCTGTAAACATCCTAGTCTATGTAGAAGGATCCCTTCCACTTCCAGGACACCTGCTGAATTTAGCAAGTAAAGAGTTCATCCAGAAAATCAGTTTTGGTGTCAAATGCCAGGTATTAATAAAAAGTCATTCTGCTTTCCCTCATAATGTTGTGCATGCCTTTCTCAGGCTGCCCAGGAAAGGGTGAGACAAGACAAGTTTTAGAACTAAAGATTTAATCAATCTCTATTACCAAAAATATGACTCCTAAGAGCACTGGCAATTGAGATACCCTTGAGTGATTTGGACTAGTCATCTTATAGCTCTAGTTTTCAGTTTGCTCATCAATAAATGACAGTTTAAACTCAATGATGTCTAAAGCACTTATAGCTCTAAAAGTCTCCAGATCTACTTTCTCTCTTCTCTGTTATACCAGAAAGTTTTCTCTTTAATGTTTATTTCCAAATATGTATTGAATCAAATTTCCGTATGCTATTATGGTGGCACTAAAATGCAAAATAGTGAAACTGTATCAGTTTATACAAGCAAAATAATAGCCACCAAAAATTCGCTAGGAATTATCTGAATACAGACCACCATCAATATTTTCATGGCAATTTAAACCCTGCATTGCAGGATATAAGGAATGGAAGCAGGGGTAGATTGTAGATTGTGGTAAGTAGTAGAAATCCATATTGGTGTTTTCTCTAAGTCATTATTTTAGTGATGTAAAAAAAATCTTTGTTTTTTATATCATTCGCAAAGAATGTCACATCTCTCAATGACATCCAAAAGTCATCCAGTGAAATCCAAAGAAGTTTGTTTCCATTCAACAGTAGCATAGAAATAATTTCAAATCAACTTTGGGCCAGTGATGGCAGAATGTTGCTCTGAAGTTATTGAGCATGTAGAATCATGTCTCACGCCATCTGTTGGCAAAATGGAACTCTTGCAGCCTGGTAGGCTCCCAAATAAACCTAAGTTGTGCATTAGTGCTGGAAGCTCATTCACTGAGGAGAAAAACAGCCACCACCACGTAACAACGACAAAAAGCCATGGGGTGTCCTCATAAAAAAGCAAACAAAAGACAGATCAAGAAGTGCAAACCCCTAGCTTAGATGCTTCTTTATTTGCACACATCTGCTTACTGAACACATTCCAATTTAATTATATAGCCAAATTACCATCCCCTTACAGAACTATTGTCATGGCTTTGAGATCCTTCCAAGTGTCAGTTTCAGTGTAACTCCCTGTATATTTCAAAACAATGCCTGGAAAATTTTCTCTCTCTGCAATTATACAGCATATGAGAATATAGGCATTTTTTTCCTATTTAATAAAATTTTTCATGTTAGTTCCCTAGAAAGAACCTGCTGCTGTTATGTACATATCTGCCTAGGTTATTTTTTCTCCAGCTCTTACTTAAACATTTAAGAAAGTAAGTACTTAAATTTCATAGAAATAGAAATTTAGAATATGTATTTCCTTTATTTCAACTTAAATTAGTGTATTTAAGCTATAAAATTTCTGCTTATATAATAAATGGCAAACTTAAAAAATACACTGAATATCCACTGAATATGTTTGCCATCAATCCCTAGAAGTACCATGAATTTTTTAATCAACAGTATTGATATTACAGAGTTTCTGTCCAAAAAATAAATTTCCCCTAAGACTCCATGGAAGCAGGAAAGGAATTCATTTAGAAGAGAGGTTATCTCATCCAGTGTTTTTCAAAGAAAGGTGACTGTTGTCTAGTGTCACATGGAATTATTTATAACAATTATTGAGGTTTTAGATATATGCCTATAAATGTGAATAGCTTTAGAAAAAGTAAAAGCTTTATTTTTATCAGAGATATTTTTATATTCTTTGGTAGACTGATTGGTGGAACATTAGACTAGAAAACTGAGAAATAGTTCAGAGACCATATAGTCTACTGACAATATTAATTTAGTAGATTAGCCACTCATTTATTTATTCACCATTTATTAAATGTGTTTTTGTGCAAAGGAACATGAAGATGATTTTTATACCTATTATTATATTAAGTTTATACATTGATCTGTTATGGCAAATACTTGTTTCCTAGCTGGATAACTCACTTGATGATCCATTTTTTAAATTTCTTAATTATTTTGTTGTACAGGTATTATCCTGGCTTCCCTTTCATAGTTTAGAGTCTCAAATAGAATATAAAAACAAAACTGAAAAATCAAGTTGCAGTAATAATTGATTATAAAGATTTTATGATCTGTTGATATTGTAAGAATTTGAATTTGCATTAGCAGGGATAGAACCACATTTTGCATGGCCTGAGGTTTACATAATTTTTTATTTTGTAAGCCTTTTCAACTTCAAGGTAAATCCATCTCTGTGTATCTCCTTTGCTTACTTGGAAACATACTAACCCTAAATATCACAACTTGAAAGGCAGAAAACATGATTTTGAAGACTTGTAAAATGTAGCGTAAGTCTAATCCAGAACTGAACAAGGCTTAGTTTACTGTAAAGACTACATGGTACCGTGAGGTGTTGGGAAAAACTGCCAATGAATCCAGGCAGAAGCCCATCCATTTGGCAAATAATTGGTTTCTCCAGTGGAGACAGCTGCTCTCCTGCCCTTCTGGCTGAAATGCACCGGAAAAAAGTCCCTACAGATGAAAAGGAGGACAACAATATTGGCAGTACAGGGGAAATCCAACAAAACAAGGACCTAAAGCCAAGAGAAAAGCAGTTTAAAACAACCTGTTTAGGAAATGGGGCCCAGATCTATTTAGGGAAATGTTTTCCCTTCAAATGTATTTTCTAATCTTTCCAACCTAGTTTTTAAAAGTATTTAACAATAAGCTCTCTTTCAATAATACAGGGTAATAAGGAAAACCTTTCCCACATTGATTCAGTCATGGATTGTTCCAAAAGTAAAAAGTTCTATGGAAGAGTTAGGAGAATCCCTCGTTGATCAGCATGGCAGCTCGCCGTGTCAGCATTTATGCAAGAACCATCATCCATAAAACTTTCTCAGAAGAGTTTGTTGAAGAACCAATTTGTAGTTTGAATGAATGAGGGAATGAATGCCTAAACTCTATAATACTCTTTTATGTGTATGTCTAGGTGATTGAAAATGAAAATAACTATTTGCATTTATCTAGAACTAGGAATGCCAGAAAAAAAAATTGTTTATCTGGTGAAAATAATTACTTTTATATACTTCAATGGGAGGGAAGGCCTTTCTGCTGGGCAGGGCAGAAGATTCTGGATAGAAAAAACAAAGACATAAAGAAACAGTAAAATTAAAAAAAACAGGAAACAGAGACCCTACTTTAAGTTACCAAGGAACAGCACACCAAATCGAAGTTTGATTCTCGCTAGTGCTTAACCAAGGATTTAAACACATCTTAGAATGCTGGCATGACGAATGCTGCAAACAGACCAAAGATCTTTTAGTACAAAGGTTCTATGACTTTCTGTGAACAATTTGTCCTAAGAAAAGAGGTAGTTGAGGTACATGTGTTTACTGTTTGCCTTAGCTGTCAGTTGCAAAGGCTATAATTTCCTCTGTTGTTCTTATTTTGTATTTCCTGTTGTCTTTGGGTTTCCCTGGAGAATTCTTCTTAAATAAAGTTTGAGATGTGCCTTTCTTTCAGTTGTGTTCCTCTGTTACACAGGAACCCTACTGATGCGGTGGTAAGGTGTGTGGAGGGGTAAGACATGCTCTGTAATTCTATGATCAGGTCTTAGTCTCTTAGTGAGCCTGCCCATGAGCTGTGACCTCCACAAGTGTTTTTCATTCTCCCCCTGAACCTGAGGTTAGATAGGAAGGCTAGAGGGAGCTGGAATTAGGTATTTCCTTTCTCCTAGATCAGTTAGGTTCTGGTAAAACTCCAATCAGTTAGGCTCTGGCAAAATAGTTTTTCTTAAAGGTAGGCCTTAAGAACAGAGTGCTCTGGGCATATTTCAAAATAGCCACTTTTCTCCTTCATCTTGATGGTGACATAAAATGTAAATTTATAGAATTAAAACACAAAAAATGATAAAAGATAAGAGTAAAAAATGTAAAACTGATTTAAGTGCAATTGACCCCAATTTGAGCCTACCAAAATAATAATTCAGTAGTGTCAACTCAGAAGCTCGGAAGTTGCCCTCACTCTTTGAAAACTTCTATATAGTGTGTATTTCAGAATTAACACAACAGAGATTTCTATAAGCCATTACAAATACCTAATCAAAATATTTGTAGTTCATCCTATAATTCTGCTTTAAAAAATCTAAGTGATCTTATTAAACACCATGTAGTTTAATAATTTTATCACAATTTGTTAATACTTGAAATAAAATGTATCTTTGATTAAATAGTTCCAAGTGCTTGACTCTTCAAATTGTTTGAGATAACTTTTTCTCATCTTTTACTAAATTAAATTTATTCTCTTATGAGCTGAAGAGATTTTGGATCCACCTTTATATTAATGTTGAAATTTTCTCACTGGAAGAAAACATCCTTTAGCTCTGCCTAAAATCTTGAGCTCTTCTCATTAGTTACTTTTTTTTTTCCCTAGGTGATTCTTTTTCTGCCTGCATTAATACAAAATGTCCCTTTCTAATTTGAAGTGGCTCTAGTAATCGGAATTACACACTCTGCCATGGAAATAAATATTGTGCATATTGAAGGTATCTGTAAGTAAACTTCTTGCAGTATTTTATTTTCTGTTTTTTATGCAAGTCCAAGTTGATAATGCTATTTACTCCTCCCATAAGAGATTTGTTGCTACAAGGAATATCTAGGAATCTTAGCCTTCATGTGATAAATACAAATGGTAAATTTCATGAAGTTCCTTTTGTCTTAATAGAATAAGGTATAATAGAAAACATACTTTGGTTCCATTGTAAAATTCTGGGAACACAAGGCAGTTCAGCATGAGGAGAAATAGAGAAGAGCAGCAACAAAGTTAGAAACACACAGCAAAGCCCTGATCTAACTGTACCTGAAGCCTGTGTATCTCTCCGTATTTCAGTTTGATGGGCCAATATATCACTTCCTGAGTTGGGTCATCTGTTCCTTTCATTGAAAGCATGCTAATTCATGCACTCAGATACTTATTCTTTAACGCTTTCATTAATTTATAAACTCAATAAACTTTGAGGTATTGATGAATAAATGACATTTAATTTATATTTCTGGAAACTCTCTATATATGCAATGACAGTTTGCCAATCAGGAATTCCATCAATCACCCAAATAGTGTAATGTGTCAGTTATTTTGACATTTTTGCTTGAATGAGTTTTTTAATGAATTTAGTAGATTTAATAAGGTACAGAAGTATAAAATTAAGCCTTTCTAAAAAAGTTAATAACCTGACCAAAACCAATAGAAGAGGTAAAGTTATGAAGACGTAATTACTATAGAAATGCTAATTAAAATAATGATGTTTCTGAGTAGCTTGTTAAATTGCCCCAGAATATATATATTTGACTGTAATATAGGATCTGGGACTCACAAAGCAGCCTGGGGTATACATTGGTACTAATTTTCTGCAGAACAAATAAAAACGTTGGGTCAAAGATACTAAGAAATATATTTTCTTGTTGTTCACTGATTTGACTTCTAAAATTTTTCCTAATGGAGTAATTGACTAGTGTACTGAGATATGAACAAATATGTTAACATAACTAATTTTTATAATAGCAGATATTATATATAAATATATCCAAAATTAGGATTTAGCTTAAATAAATATGTAACAGAATATAATAATTCATAAAACTGAGTAAGTTCCTTATATCTGGGGCGTAGTGGTCAATATTAAAAATAGAAGAGAAGCTGGGAAGGTGAGCAGAATCTAGCTGGAAAGGGCTTTGCATGCTTGACATGGAGCTGAGTCTCACCCTAAGGGCAGTGTTGAACCTATAGTTACTCACCTATAGGGAGTAAATTCAGAAGACCGATATGATCATATGGGCATTTCTTTTTTCAACTCATTTTAGCCACAGGCAGAAGAATGAATTGAAGGCTATAAGTTTGTCATTGGACAAAGCTGTCAGAGAAAAAAAATAAGCCATCCCATTTAAAAATAATATTTTAAAAACTATTCAACTACATAACAATTATTCACTGAGTACACACTGTATGTGAGACACAGTGGGATCCTGACATAAACAACCTAAGACCGCCCATGTCAAAACATGCATTGATAGATTTCAGTCATTTATTTCAGCCATCTAAGTCTCAAAGCAAACGGGGATGGAAGTGCAGCTGTATTTGAAAAATGTTTGTTCTACTATATTTTGAACATTACAAGCAATGATCTGTGCTATATGACATGCAAACAATAAGGGTTTGGTATCTATGAAAATAACTTGGGGAAAATGAAAAATAATTATATTGAAAATAATCATCTAAACCTTTCAAAAAGTCAATTTGTTATGTTTATAGCCACATTCAGTATAAATAATAGGAAACAGCCACAGATATGATACATTTAGACGGATTCTAAAATGTATCTTCTGGTTTACATCAGTAATGAGTTGTGTAGACTAAAAATTACAAGCTAAAATGGTGGAAAGGAAAGGAGGGAGGGAGGGAGGGAGAAAGGAAGGAAGGAAGGAAGGAAGGGAGGGAGGGAGGGAGGAAGGAAAAACAGTTACAGTTGATAAATGGAAATCTGGTTCTTAGCAGTCAAAATTCTGAATTCTTTTGTGCTCCATCGAAGAGTGTCCTTCAGCAGTTCTACATGTGCCAGAATCATCCATTAGATGCTTTTCACTTGGTAACAAGAAAAGCACCAGTGACAAAACTGTTAGGAACAGACAAGACTAGTTTCAGTGGACATGTGGCCAATTATTACACATCTCCTTTACTTTTAGAAGCAAACTTCTCAGTGGGTGATGTAATTCCTTAGAACCCTAAGTATTTCTGCCCTTCTTGCTTTCATCATTTCTCCATGAGGATTTACTCTGGTAACTGTCTTGAACGGGATATATCAAGGAAATACATATATACTTGCTCAGTTTTCTAGAAGGCTGAAGAATCTCAATATTAATAAATTGTAGTGATATTTTCAAAATTGAAAGTGAAACTACTTGAAAAGTAAACCTCTCTTGTACTCTTTTTCTTGTACTTGGCAGTTCAGTTTTCCAGGGTTTAGCAATCTCTCGCAGCAGATGAGCAGATGTCTTTTGAAGTATCTGGGCTGGCTGCATCCTCAGGATCCAGATCCTAGCCCAGCAGAAACATGACACTGAATTCAATCAAAAATTCACATCACTTGCTAAGGTGAGTTAAGGCTGAGGTGAATAAAAATCTGGCCATTAAAAGGGCATGCAGACTTTGAACTTCAGGTGTAAATTGTGCAATAGTAACCACAGTAGTTAACTTGGAATCTTAAAAGCTGATTATGATGGCTCAAAATCAGTGCAGCTTTTGCTGATATTAAAATATAACCTTTAGAATATATGACATGTCCCAGGAGTTCAAACTCAGGCCACAAGAACACTAATTTCCCTGCGTTTTATACAGGTTGTAGGGTCAGGAAGTGTCCAGGATGTTTCAGAATAGGGAGCATATGAATGGAATATATCTTCTGGATTCCAAACCACAGGTTAATATTCTAGGAGATTATTGGAGAGGAAACTGAAGTGCTTAAGTCAATAGCTGAATGCTTGAATCTTGTCTGATGGCATTTCACTTAAGCACTTTCAAATATAAAATATTGGATAATAGTGGATATTGAGAGCTGACCAGTAAACTTGAACTTACTCCAAAGTTTGCCGAGCCTAGGCCATTTTTTTTTGAAAATCTGGTCATTTAAATAGGGCCAAGCCTTGAAAAAAGAAATAAAAGATCAACCACCATTTACATCAAACTTTGGAAGTAGAGACAGTGAGATAGCTAGATGAGCTTCCAAACATAAGACATGGTGCTCCATTCTCTTCTCTTTTGAAGACCTTCTCTCTGCTCTCATGACTTTGTTTTACCCCCTGGTGCCTTTTCTCCTTGCTGAGACTCTGCAGGTACACTACCTCATAAATATTTATTAGTCATCTCTGCATTGTTCTGGGTGCTGAGGAAAGAGCCATAAAGAAAAATACACAAGGTCTCTGACATTATATTACTAATATTGTATAGAGAGACAGACAACAAAAAACAATTAAGTAAACACATAAATGAAATATGTTTGGTAAACGATGACAATTATTTAAAAAGCACAACAGGGCATTTGTCCAAAGAGTGACTCTGTGATGGGGAGAGAACAAATGGCTTTATGGAGTAGGGGTAACATGACAATATTTTTCTTCTGTTCTTTTCCATGTCATCTTCTGGGTTCCGTTTCTCTTCAGTGTGGTTAGTATAATGCTTTTTCTATCTCATGTAGTCAAGAGAGAGGTATCAAAGAATATATACAGTTAGTTCACTAAATACAAGTTTTCATTTCCTCTCTTATTTTTGTAACCTTCCTAAGCAGACCTGGAAATCAAAAAAGAGTAAGCTTGACAAAATATATTATGCTCACTGGTTGAAAGAAAGTACTATTAAGTGTTTGGGCTTTTTTTTTCTACACGGCTCAAATAAAGGAGTAAATGATGAAAAGGCAATTTAAGACAAAAGGAGGTATTACCAACTGTACTAAGACAGAGAAAATGTTCCTTAAATGAGCTTAGCATTTGGGAACACTATTGAGTTGATGCTTTTACTATCTAAAGCTGTACATCAGTATCTGCTGGAGGGTGTAGATGTTCTACTCAGGAAGAAATTAGCACAGATATCCAGAAACATGTGACCATAGCACAGAAATGCAGAAACATAAAAGTACAGTTATGCTTCTACAAAAACAATCCCTGCATTTTAAACAGGCATAAAATATCTAATCCTCTGAAACCTAAGGGTAATTTTGTTTGTTCATTAGACCTAATATTCAGTAACATACTTGTGGGGGTTACAGAATAGTCCCCTGTGTAGGAAAAAACAAAGTCCCTGCTCTAAAATACTGTCCCAGCTCAGACCAGCCCCACCATCTATGACTATAACATCTTCCAAACGCCATAAGCTTGGCCCATAATAAAGACCCGATGTTGAAGAGCTCAACCTCAGGGGGCTCAACCTCGGTAATCATAGCTCCAACTCTTAACTCTTGCATGACTAAGTTGCTTCAACAAACATCAGTGTTTTCATTTATATGATCTAAATAATAACAGTACCTAGTGTCAGCCTGTGGTGAGCATTAAATTACTTAATGCACATGAAGGGCTTGGAACAATGCATGACACACAAAATAACCTTTCTGTACAAGTACATTGTGATCATTATCATTTATTTGGATTCCATCAGCCTTACTCTATTTGACTTCTCAATTTAGTCAGACCTCAGGTGGGAGAGAGTGGGTCAGTATCAGTCACCAGTATTTGGAGACTAGACCGGGAAAGTTGGAAAATAAGACCAGAAGTAAAATTCAGGGCTCAAAGAACAATGAGAACCTTATAGTCCGGCCAGATAACACAGGAAATATATGGTCATTGGCAGTGTGGAAAGGTATTATGGCCTAAAATGCAGCTATACATAATTTGGGTGGAAAATATTATACAGGCTACATTTTCAACAGTATTATGGAATGACCTACAGCGTGCTTTTTATCAGTGTGAAATGACCTGATCGGCGCATGTTGTGGACTGTGTCAGAGCCAGCCGGCAAGGGGACCAGCCACCGGGAGGGCCAGGGAGATACCTAGAGGCTCACGAAGGTGCCAGCAAGACGGCCCTGGGTGTTTTTCCTGGAATATGCCGTATCTCTGGCTTTCTCTAGGCTTAATGAATAAAAGCCGATGAGTTAGGAGAAGAAAAATGGAGGCATTTCAGGAGGAGAATGTTTCCTCTTCAGTCCTGGTGCTTCCTGATGGGAGAGGCCCGAGCTCCCTCCCTGCTGTCCTTCTGTCCAGGAGAGGTGCAGCCACCTCTCCACAGGCCACAGTTGGCGGCCAGGTTTCAGGAAACCTAAAGCTTGCTTAGTTCTGTGGGTTCTCTTTAAAAATCAAACCATAAATACAAAACTACACAGAGAAGTCAATATTTTGAATGAGGAAAGATATTAAAACAAATTTCAAATTTTAAAAGGCTGACAGTTATCTTAAACATCACAAAAATTCAAAAACACTTCATATTTTTGTTAAATAACATCCTATAACAATTCCACTGTATTTTCTTGCCGTATTCTTTGATTGTCTCTTTATATAACAGAAACAGTTTGGTAGCTATCATATAGAAAGATAATTTAGTCATTTTTTAGTATATGTGTTTATAAATGAAATAAAATTTGCTTTTATTTTGATAGTTGAGTAATATCTATTCCATTTTTACAACTTATACTATGATGTCATGTACATTTTTAGAATTATTGTCAATGAGAAAACCTCTGACATGTTTCTTTTGTCTTGTGATGTAAGCTTTAAAAGAATTTCCTTCAAGCGAAATTCTGGCTCTGTGTATTTCAAACTTTGTTTCTGCTCCAACTGTTCTAGGTCTGACACTGGTGCCATGGTATGATGTCTGAGCCTGAATTTATACCAGAATTCCAGGGGAGTCAATAGTTAAGCTCTTCCTTCTGAATGCCTAGCAATAACCTAACTTTGCACAGAAGTGTTCTACATAGTTCCAGTAAATTCTAACCTGATGTGTCCCCAACTTAGCTTCCAGTTTGACAGATCTTAAAGCAAATCCATACTCCACTGACATTACCTAGCCCACAGGTAAGTGTGATAGAGGGAAGGCAGCATGGAAGGAGATATTTGTCTTACCTAATAGCACTTACAATATCTTGTTTCTGCAAATTTTACAAAATAAATAGAAGACTCCATTGTTATAGCCTCCAGTGACTTTCCGGTAAATGCTGGAAGAACAAATTGGGTGTTCTTGTCTTAGTTCTGATTTTCCTCTCGAGGAGAGAGCCTCATTCTTAGGAACTAGAGTTGGCACTGTTTTTCTGCATGTGACTATTCCTGCCTCCTCGTCACTTCAGCCCCCTCACCCATGCATGACACACACACGGGGATGCACACCCAGTCTATCATGCTGCTGCCTAGGTAGACAGTCTGCCTAATTCTGGAATTGAGATTCTACTTTTATATGGATTTCATATTAGGTTACATAGTCACATTAACATTAACATGCCCCACTTTTTGTTTAATTTCTCATTATGTGTAAAAATTGACTAAGAGAAAGAGAGAATATGTCTTGGTAGTTTCTTCATCTGCCATCATAAGTTCCCTCTTTATGTTAAGATAGTTAAGAATTTCTTGGAGATACTAAACCAGTTACTAGTTAGGGTTTAGAAAGACACCTCTGTAAGATTCAGATTTTTCAGGTTTCTAATTAAGTATTCTGGGAAAAACTCAAGTATGGACCAGGACAACTCTGTAATTATATGGACGTCATTTGTCCTTTACTCTTCAGTTACGAGGTGATTATCATTTTAAAAATCAGTGTGTAGCAAGACATACAACATTTTTGGGAGAAAGATGATTCTATGCATAGAGAAAGAGCATTCTGGCTTTTCACATTTGTCTCAGAGCCAGCCCTCTCGCAGGCACCTGGCTGCATCCTAAGAAATAAGTAAAAATGGCATAGATTTGACTAAAATGCTTATACACATTCCAAGATAAGTATGCGTTAGGACTTGTTTACCAAAATACTAAGGGGAGATGAGTGACTTTTTTTTTTTGGCCTCTTTTAGATAAAACACAACAAGATTTTGGACAGAGAGATATGCAAACAAGGACAGTGGTATTCACCAGAGAAGCTGCAGCCGCTCAGGAGGGTATAGCTCGGCTGTAAAGTGATGACAGCGGTAGGCAGGATGAGCCTTCTGGAAATAGACACCAGTACTCATCATTTACTCATCATTTGGAGGCAGAGGCTGTGTGTGGCAGGAGGGAGAGGTAGAAACCTAAATATGTCTTGGTCAGTGGGCAAGAATTTCTTATATACAGGAGACACTCACTGGATATTTCAGTAACAATGGGTGTGAGAGTTCACACTTGGAGACTAGAGTCAGCAAAAATACAGAGTATTATGGTTTATTGTATAATAGTTACACATGTTGCTGATTCATGGTGACTGTTCCTTTCTATTTTAGGGGAAAAGGGCTTCATAATATCTTTTCTGCCTAAAGCCACAGCTTGAATTTTTGTATTAAATGTTCCCTCTCCTGAAGAATCTTCTCTCAGCCTGGATATTACATCTATTTGAGTCTTCAGAAAATTGGGGGGAAAATCACAGGATAGTATGTTACCTGAAAAGAACTGAGGTCCTACCAAATGCAGGAGCCCTGACTCCTTCAATAAACTTCAAGCTCTCTGGACCCCCAAAGCAAAAACACCTGCCCAGTACACTATGGCGGCTTAAGACATAATTGTGGACTGGTGAATAAATATGTCATTAAGTTATTTCTAAATATACCCTCCAATTTCTTCTTATTCACAACTCATACATAGAATACTTAATTTACACTATGGATGAATGTTTAAATTGGAATATAATTATGTGTCATTATAATTAACTGAAGAGATCCCATTGAATGACTCAAGAACGAAATATTCAAAAATAGGTTTTAACTGTAGATAAAATGCAAACTAGAATTCCTTTTTCTTTTCAGATAGCAGTGACTATTCTTCTCTCTCTTTTTTTTTTTGCCATCAAGGAAATATTTTCCAAATGTTTGTCCTTGACATTCCTTCTGATCCTGATAAAATTCTTAGAAGGTATCTTTTACTATTCTATAAAAGGTAGTAATTATGAGCTTATTATAATGGCTTAAGATATCAAATTACCTGCAGAGAATATTTTCGAATTAAGAAAAACCATAAAAGAAAGAAAAAGCCTAAGTCATAAAATAATTGAAGTAATAAGTGCATTGTAATGACAACCATCACACAGCCCAGCATCCCCTCAATAGGCGACTGTCTTCTGCTTGCTCATTACTGCATTCTGGAAGTAACATTTGAAGTGATATTCTGCAGGTCTGATCATGTCCCTTAGTCCCTCAGTGGGATTCCACACACGTATTTCACAATAATTGAGCACTAAATGCTTTCACAATAGCAGATAATCATGAACACTCTCTGGCCCCTCCTGGATTATCTATTTGATCTTCCCCAAACAGTCATATAATATTAGCAAATTCTCTTAGATGGGTAAGGGTTTGTAGAGAAGTGTTCACAGCTAACTGAATAAAAATATGTTGCTATCTTTTCATTTATTTTGAAATGTTTCACATAAAGGCAAATATTTTGAGTGTCTGTGATCAACTAAACCAACATCAACTTTTGGCTTTGCGTTTTGTTCCCAGGTTTAATGAGTCATCTGACAACTTTGTAATAGTTTCATTGCTATTATTCCTTAAGATTTAGAAATCTTAAATTCCTTAGAACTCCAGCACTAACAAAATGATGCTTATTGCTTTCCTTGCAACACCCACCAAGTATGGAACATAAATAAAAGACTGAGAAAATGAAGCCTTCATACCATCAGATACAGCTTTCAACACGTACATTTAGCTATGCCCTGGGAAAAAGATTATATAGGGATATAATCTATAACATGAGAGCTCAAGCATCAAAATATCTTCCCATAAATGGTCAATAATAATGACAGTGATTATAAACCGGTATTTTATAAAGTGTTATCTTCTTTCCGTAAAGAATTTCAAAGTTTTTATTGGACAATGTATTGATATGAAAAGTTAGCTCTATGTTGTGCCTACACTGGCAAGAATTCAAACAGCAATAAACCCCAGAGAGAAAATGTGCCTGTATTCCTCAGTTTATTTGCATATTCACCAGTGTATTTCCTACATCAAATGATTTCCTTTTGCTATTTTCCTCCAAGAAATATATATAATAATAAACATAATAGCTCTGAAAAAAATCTGTGTACCAGGAATACCTATAATTACAAGTGTTTCTCTGGAGAGGCGCAGAGTCCACAGAAAGATGCTACTTACTCTTTTTTTTTCACTTGTATTGTTGTTATGCTTTTGTTTATGATATTTGAAATTTAAATCATAATTATGAGTTTGAAAATATTTCTTTAATGTGCATTTTATTCAAACCAGCATCAAAGGGTTGGACACCTCAGAAGGATCCCAAAATACATGTTCTAGTTGATTGCTAAGATCTATATTTCTTTAACAAAAACTGTCTGTTGTAACATTAGTCATGAAGCCTAAAATGTGATTATTTCTTTAAAAAATATTATCTTGACTAAAAACGTCACTCTAGTAATAAAATGACTGAGAGCATACATTATATTTAAAATAGTCCTTTGATCTATGAATTAAGGAAAAGGAGACAAACCTGCAAAGTGGTAAAGTTTTTGTGGGTTGTGTTGATAAATCCAACAGAAAGTCTTGGGGATAAAAAGGCGACTTTTATCCACTGCCTGATTTTCAACAGACCTTGTCGTGCCTGCTCATATATTTAAGCCATGTTAACAATGATGTTTCTTATCATAAATATTTTGCAAAAATGACAGGGAAAATATTAGTGGTTAGATGAGCTGGCTATCTCTTTGACCATCTGTGTTATCTATTGTATGTGTGACTTTTCCCATACCCAGCTTATATTTTCATAATTGGGCCTCTAATCTAAATACCAAATGATCAACCACGAATGCCAGCTTGCCTGGGATGAGAATTACAAGCATATGTACAGTACCTCTGGTTATTATTGTCAGAACACCACAAAATATGTTTGTGACTCTCGTATATAATTATACCCTGGACTCATTATAGCTGGTAATAACACAGTCTTTTATTCAAGTCAGGATTACTCTGGACCCTGTGTAAATGCTGCTGAGCTATAGCAAGTCATTCAGAACATAGATGGCACTGCAGAAGGGTGTTTGGGAACAATCACAACTAAACTGGCAGATTCAGTAGCATAGGAGAACCGAATCCGAATGCTGGGCTGAGAAAGAAAAATGCACTCAGTAGCTCTACCCGGTTAGTGACAAGACTCATCAAAATGTATTCCTATTTTTTCTTCCCATATATAGAGACAGTTCCTGTGCAGCTGATGTGTAATATGTTGATATTATCTCAGTAATAGGCTATAGTAAACACGGGGTTTTAACGATAATGTGGAAAAAACAGTAAACAAAAACTCACCCCCTCTAGATTTTAAATGAATTTGTTTGGAGCTGTGGTTAGTCAGGATAGAATGTGGTACTAAAGAGATGGTGACTTTTTCTATCATTTCAATCATCCACCTTTGCAATTTCAAAGTGATAGAGAATAAGTCATTGACTATCCTGATATGATAGAATGCCCAATGACCTCAGCCCTGTTACTGTTTCTACTTCATATTTATTTGCTGTTACTTTGTTTTAATTCAGTTCTTCTCACGACTGGCTCATCCTTATCTTTGCTCCCTCAGTTCCTCAACGATGCCACCCTGATGCTCTTTTTAAAACGTCCAACTGCAAATCCCTAGCACCAAGTCCATCACATTATTTTTTTCTCCTTATGGCATTTACTGCAATCTATTTATTTAAATAACTATTTGTTTAGTCCTTCCATGATACCCTGCAAAATTTTTACAGAAGGGCAGTGATCCTTTTTGTTTTGATCACAACTATATCTCCAAGACCTAGCATGGTGCCGGGCAGATAATGATTGCTCAAAATATATTGATAAATGAGTAAATGTTGGACTAAAAAGACAAGCGTTTGAAAAAATTGCTTCATCCTCAACAGCTGGATTGACTTTATTGTTGCTCTGGTGATAAGCAGTATCTTAAGTTAGCTCTAAGTAAATCCCATTTTCCTGGTTCTATACCTTTAAAATTACTTGGGAATTTTACAAAACAGCATGCATGCATTTATGTGTGGGATGGAGGTGAGGTGTGACGTTGGGAGGACGACCTCCTGTTTTACTATAGAATAAGGTTTTGTTCCCTTGAACTTTTCTCCTCATTCAGGTTAGTTTAGATAGGAAATCTTTAGACACTGCAGGAGGATCTGCAATGACCCCACAGTTGTGAAGGACAGTGTCTCGTGGAGGAGAGCATCAGAACTTGGGCTGGCGTGAAGGTATCCAAGTAGGGACAAACCCACAAAGTGAGGGGCTTGATGGCAGTAAGTGCCTTATCTTTCACTTGGAATGAACTGGTCCGTTTTGTAATAAAGACAGACTCAGAAAAGGGGGCAAAGATATTTCAGCATTCATGCTTTTAAAGACTGAGAGATAGAGTAAGGATGGTAGGAGGAGACAGTTTTCCACATAAGAACTATGACTGTGTCTTGTTTGACTATATTTCCAGCATCTGTGTCAGAATTGGTCCATCTTTTGTTTAAGGGGACCACAATTCAAAGTCAATCAATGATAACTTAAAATAGACACACAGAAGTATAGAAGTAGAAAATAGATCGCCCCAAGATCAAAAAAGGTAAACAATATACACAAAAATTATATTTAAGAAGGCCAGTTTCCTGTTTTATTTTAAGTCCCAATCACGTGAGCAGTTATTAAAAAAAATACACTTGTGTAGCTTGAGAACAATGGTAATACCAGTCCTTTCATTTTTAAAGGCCAAATGATAAAAAACAAGTTGGAAAATAGAAATTACCTTAAAATAAAAAACACATAATAGGCTACCACTTTCTAATAAAGAGCTGTTTTGTTCCGTAGATGAACATAAGACAGAAAAATAGACTTGAATTCTTATAGTTATACCTAGTTAATGGAACATCTCACTAGATAAAATGCTTTTGACAGTCAATGCAATGCTCTGTTTATAAATCAATACTTTTCCTTAATTTTGTAATTTCCTACTTTATTCTCCATAGACAAATAAATATTTGACTTTGCAGCATCAAATATTTTCTCTTTTGAATGTTCTTTGCTATCAAAGTTCATTATGTAGTTACCAAATGTATGTTGTCACCCGAGCATTCTTGGAGTAATTTCAAGTGGAAAAATATTGCATTGATTCCAGCACTTACTCTGTATAGAAATTGCCAATCTCAACATAATGCATCTGGCTAGCAAGATTCTCTAAGGAAATAAAGGAAAATAGCAATTGTTTCAAAATAATCCTCAAGGCTTGACCAGATGCCATTTGAAAGATTGAAAAAGTCCATATGTTTGACCAAATAGTAAATAAACTTTGCAACTATTTGACACATCATCCTTTGCATATATTTACTTAAGTAAAGCTAATATTTATGCTTGTATGAAAACAGTGAGACTCCATATTAGAAATATTTGGAAGTTGCTGAGTTCTCCCTAAAATTTGGGAATTGTTATATGTAATTGAGGAAAAAATATTTAGAAGTCTTTCATTTGCATATACATATTTTCAATTCCTCATTAAAGGCACCATATCATTGATAAATTGGTTAAATATATCAAGGGTAGATATTTCTAAGACATAAAAACACATATTTTAAAAACTGACATAGAAATACATTTGTTTCCTATTTTTAAAAATGACAACTAGTTCACATAATTTTTTTCTTTCAGCTCACTTCAGATACTATTGAGTGCCTCAAAAAAATGTGCTCCATTACTAATCCACCAATGTGTTTTAATACTTATTTCATTATTTTGCCCAAGTGTACATTATGATGGAAATTATCAAATATCTTCCTGAAGTTTGAATGCTCCATCTATGCTAATTTCATTATCTGCTTTTCATAGGTGCCTGCTAATAAACCTGTTTTGGCATTTAGTGAGCGAGAATTTCTTTTCTAAGTCATTCAGAAGCCATCCAACTATTACTTTGTTCTAGGATCTTCACCTTTGCCGTGTCATGTTTACTGTTATTACTGGGTGAGTTGATCTCCTTTGCCCTTTTTTGGGCTTTCTGACTGTTTTGGTACCTTTATGATTCAGTAGATGCTTCCGAAAAGGCGGATGGGTTGGGGTAGGAATAGATTTCTCAGAGACTTGGTGTATATGATAAGTGTATGCACATTGATCTTGATCCTTTTGATATTTGAAATAAGCCTTAACTAGGCCCTTTGTTATGTCAAATAAAGCACCTAAACATCCTAAATTACTTATGCAGTTGACTCTTGAACAACAGGGGCTGGGGCACTAACTCCTACCTCCATGAAGTTGAAAATCTGTGTATAACTTTTGACTTGCCTAAAATTTAACTACGAACAGCCTACTGTTGATTTTATGGCAGTAAATGATAAGCTAGACCAGTACCTACATATATTTTATGCATTCATGACACGTCTTCTCCTCAATTTTTTTTTGATATTTCTAAGCTATGTAGTTTGCAAGTTTTTTCAAATTGTTTTGATTCTTCAAAATTTTTTCCAATATATGTATTGAGAAAAATCCACATAAAAGTGGACCTGTACAGTTCAAACCTATGTTATCAAGGATCAACTGTGTTCTGTTTATTATAAAACAATAGATAAAACATTTTCTTCATCTTCCCCACCTCCAGATGTGTTGTTGGGTATTCTACCACTTGAACATGTAGAGGCCAAATTCTTTTACAGAGATTATCCTAATGCATTTATCTAGAAAGAATGACAAAAAAAAATTCATTAAGTATCAGAAGATACATGCCTGAGGCTGTTATTTCCACCTTGCTTACTTACTGCAGTTTGGTTAGTCTATACCTGGAGACCAGTAGTGCTCTCTTGGGCAGTTCATATTCATGCAGATATTCCTTGACTTATGGTGGGGTTACATCCTGATAAATCCATCCTAAATTGAAAATATCATAAGTGAAAAATGCATTTAACACACCTAACCTACCAAACAGCATGACTTAGCCTAACCCAACCTAACCATGCTCAGAACACTTAGATTAGCCTACAGTTGGGCAAGATCATCCAACACCAAGTCTATTTTATGGCAAAGTGCTGAATAGCTCATGTAGTTTCCTGAATACTTTCCTGAAAGTGAAAACCGGAACAGTCATCTGGGGGCAGAATGGTGGTCAGTGTATTGGTCGTTGACCCTCATGATGGTGAGGCTGCCTGGGAGCTGTGGCTCTCTGTCCTCCCCAGCATCGTGAGAGAGGATCAGATTGCATACCGCTAGCCCGGGAAAAGATCCGAACTCAAAACTCAAAGTGAGGTTTGTACTGAATACATACTGCTTTTGCACCATCAAAAAGTCAAAGTCATAAATAGAACCATTTTAAGTTGGGGACTCTCTGTAATGGACTATAATAGAGATCAATATATTTTTATCTTCTGTTTTCCAAAAATCAGACAACTTTAATAGTACTTCTGTGGATACATTTTAATTAGTAGGAACTATATTCTTATCTTTGTGTTACGTATGGTCAGAAAATAAAATACGGACTGATTCAATCTTAGTTCTAAAAGGAATCTGAGTGACAAGATAGACACATATTGCTTTTCCAGAGAAGATGCAGAATGATAAAAGAGCATTTATCCAAGGACAAAATTTCTAGGGTTCAAGTGTCAAGTCACTCTTTCACACAACTAAGAACTAACAATTCTCGATATTGGACACAGATTTTATACTATATAGAGCTCAAGTTGGAATGGAAAGTAAAAGTGACACTCAGATGATTTTTACAATAGAAAAATAATAAACAACAAGAATTTGGCTAATACCTGGCTATTTTAGACACTCAAACTCTTTATTTAAATCTAAAAATGTATAGCTGTCCAATGGTTAAAATTTTTTTTATTTTAAATATAATCATGTGCTCAACTATATTATTTGTTTTCTAGTAAAATTTTACTGAGTCATATTTTGTCATAGCTGATTCATTTCTAATACTTGAACATTTTAGAATAAGTGAAGATAGCAAAACATAAACCAGTGTGAACAATATCTCTCCAGCCCAAACCTCATCCCAAGTTCTAGGTTTTGTGTTTAACTTAACAACAGTCATTTCAACATGCATGTCCCACAGTCCCTCAATTCAACATGTCCAAAGTTAAAGTGAGTATTTTTCTCTCCAAAAATGAGTTACTTCCCATGTCACAAATGACACCATCACCAATCCTGTCTCTGAAGGCAGAATTTTTTCCTCATTATCACATACCTGATAAAAAATCATTTGCTATTGATTTTTGCTCCTTTTATCTCTATCCCCTCTCCTTTCATCATGCCACTTTTGTGCTGATTGGTAAATTTTTCGCCAATATTGTTGCCATCACCTTGCCTCCATTCTGGACTGCTTCACTTCATTCTTCATAACTTCATACAAATGGTTCATATATAAAACACAAATCTTATATGTAGTTCATTGCCCTGAAATATTTCACTGATTTTTCAGAGCCTTTATTTAAAAGGTCAACATCTTTCATGAGGTGGCTAAGCTTTGATCCAGCCATTACCTTCCTGGAGAGTTTGCACCCCCCTCCACATTCTAGGTCCCCATCATATTCTAGACAAAGAAAAGTTGTAATATATGAGATGCCCAAAGGACCTCATCTCATTTTTCACAAAGGCTATTTATTTATTCCCCTATCAGCATTTTAACTCTCTAATCCCAGTGACTAGGAGCTGCTTTATAAAAATGGACCTTCCATGAATGCCTGCCCAACTCAAATGATTTTCTCTCATTCCCTGGATATTTGGATGCATTTGGGCATCATTAATACATCGAGAAAGTGTATCACCAGACATGCAGGTCTTTTAAAAATGTCAATAGCATTTCTTGTAAAATCAGTCATTAGACACTCACGCAAATATGCAAATATGAATGGAAAATTGAACTCAGTAACTTGAAGCAATAATATCTTAGTCTTCTTTATATTTCAATCTCCAGTACTAAGGTATAGCCACACTTGCTTCAAAAAGGAGTTGCGTCCCATTCCAGGACATCAGAAAAAGAAAACTTCCCGCAGGTAATTGTAAATAAAGCTCATCATTCCAAGTGATCCTACACTTCTTTCCCATGTTCTTTCTTTCTTTTGGTCCCTTGCACATTTTATTCCCTGAAACCTTTTAGCAAACTTAAGGAAGGATTAACATTTTGCTATGATACTCTTTTCTCCCCTGGTGGATAATTAAAAGTTGCCTGTCGCCACGGCAGTTTGTATTTGAAATAAGTTCCACTGAACAAAAAGTGTCACATCGGATCTATTACTGATTTAGAGACCTCCAAGCAATGCTCCACAATGACCATAGCGGTTTTCTAGGACCAGCAGAAGACATGCATCCCTAAGCAATAGTGTTGGAATAGGGCCGTTGCATTGTTCTAGAAAGAAGGATATGGCACTACTCTCCAGGTCGGGCATCACTCTTCAGGGTTACTTATTTGGGATGACCAGATGCTCTAGGGCACTTTCGAAAGAGATGGACACTTACGTAACCTATAATCACCAAATTGTAATGGCTGTCGTTTTTGACTTGCTGTTTATCATCCACATTATTTCCACTGTGTGCATTATTCCTCAGTTATACCTTTAAAAAAAATGTCCTTAGGTCTGTCTTTTAGTGAGCCTAAAAAAGAAATGTCTGTGAATGATTCTGGCTGAAAAGAATAATAATACATACACTTGGACATTCAGACCTAGCCCTTCTTGACAGTTTGTATTATAATGAGGACTGTATTCCTAGGAAACACAACTAAGTACCTCCAAACATGGGCAAGTTACCTTGAGCCTATAGGAATTAGAGCTGAAGAGTTTTCACATTTTGAAATATAAATGTGTTTCTGCTATTGTATTTACAATTAAACAAAATTTTATTTTCTATTCCTTTATTCCTGTAATCTAGTTATCAGTATAAAAAATACATTAAAACATAAAGTATACATACTACATAATACATACTGCATATATATATACATATATAGACATATTTATATAAATATGTTATAATAATACTATGGATTTAGTGAATATAACATGAAAATATAGACTTAAAATGAGAATAAAACTCTCATATAACCCTACCCCAGAACTGCTGCAAATATTTTCTCTCAAACATTTTTTGATCCATTCTTTTTCATATAGTTATATTGATTTTTTTCCCTACAGATTAAAGGTACATTAAATAATTGATACCAAATGTATACGCATTTTCATATTATTTATTTTTATACATTGAAAATTATTCAATTACTATTTAATACATATTTCTACATATTAAATATAATTTATTTAGTGCAGTTAGAATGTTTATTTTATAAATAGTACTATATATCATTGTTACATAAAAATTCTTAACTGAAAATGTACCTAAAATTGATCTTAGCCATGAAATTACTGGGTCAAAGTAACCTAGATTTTAAGATTCTTCAGACATAATGAAAAAGTATTTCTCTAAACAGGGTATCTTATACTTAATGTCTTGCATTTATAAGCATACCTGCAGCATGACAGTCCTAGAGGATTTGAGCAAAATCTTTTTTATTTTTTAGGGTTTTTTTTCCATCTTTGCCTATTTAAGTGTTGAAAATTGATCCTTTATTACTGATTAAATGAACATTTTTTAATTGTTGTAAAGTGGAGCATTTACAAAACTATGGTAAGTTACTTGCATTTCCCATTTTGCAAAATATCTTTATTTACAAGTTTGAGTCTATTGCATTTTTAATACTTTCTGAGTTCCAAGCTCCATTCAGAAATAAGAAAGATATGAACCTATGGTTTCTTTTCCAGTCTAGAATGCCTTTATTTTTACACTTAAAATTTATTCTTTCATGTATTATTTAGGTCAAGATGTTAGTTGAAAAGTAATCTTTCCTGATAGCTAGATTTTCATGGAATAATATATTTGTATATACTATATATACTCTCTATATTATATTATAAATACTATATATATATTCCATATATATACTATATATAGTCCATATAGTCTGTTACTAACCTATCCATTCTTTTCCAGAGCATTACTTAGGGTTTATATTATTGTAAGTTTAATAATATTTTACAAAATCTACTAGGGTACTTCCACTCATTGTTATTTTAATAGAAAATTTACTAATCCTAAAATACGATTTGTCAAGAATTAACACCATTATGGTGGCCAGTGTTTTTATTCAAGAATTACCAATGTATTTCTCAATGCATTTAATCTGTTTTTAAATAATAGTAGTTTTTTGGTTTACTACACTGGGACCACATTTGTATTTAAAAATACTGTTCCAGTTTTCTATAGATTTGTTATTGTGATGAGATTGCATTAATTTTGAGAACAAGAAAAACCAGTTCTGACTAATTTTTTCATACCAAAGGCATTCACTGAAATGACTTTGAATAATTCACAGGATTTTCTGGATGTTGGAGAACTGGTCTGGGATAACAGGAGCAAGAGTTGCTAAGAATCAGTCATGACGAGAGACAAAGAACATCATAGAAACAGCATGGTAGGGCATCTGGCCATTGTCATTAATTAATACGTGGATGCCCCAGGTAGCACAGTCGCTGCCATGGGACACGTGTGTGAAACTGGGCATGCCTAGTGTGCACAGCTGTGTCATAGCTGCAGGATGGGCCATGTGTTTCTAACAGTGACAGGCAAGCCCAACACAAAGACCCTTGTAGTAGGACATTCTAAATATGGAAAGGGATATCAGATTCAAGATTTTTTTTCTTTACCCACCCAGAATCTCTTGAACCAGCCTTCTATTTTGTGGTGCTGACCTGTAGGACTTTTGTCCATCGTCCATGTGTTTCACTTCTAGTCTCCTCATGTCAATCACTGCTTTAATATCCTTGTTGGCCAATCTGTTTGGATTAACCCTAAGTCTTTGTTACCTAATAAAAATGTGGGGAGTATATGAGAAACAGATCTGAAAGATGTATACAAGGAAGGTGGGAATATAATTTTAAATTGGGATGATTTTATTATTGTGGAAGAATTTATTGGAAGTTTGGGATTCTACAGGACACACAGTGACTAGGAGACATTCTGTTTGTCTGGTTAACTTAGCGAATCTTGGTCTATGTCAAATAAAATCGAAAAACCAGAGGTTTATTGACAAAATCTAGAATAGGATTCTATAACATTTTTCTGAAAAGGTAGGTAGTAAATATTTTAGGCTTTCAATGCCACATTAGGTCTCTGATGCTTAGTGCTTATTCTTCTTATTTTTCCTTTTTTTCTTTTCTTTTTAAACAACTCTCTAAAATGTAAAGCCCATTCTTAGCTCAGAATTCATACAAACTTAGGCCAAGGGCTGGGCCATAGTTTTCCATCTTTGGTCTAGAAGAAGAAATAAAATAAGGACATAAGAATATTATAGTGTTTATTAATCATGTGCGGTTACTTAACTCACCAAATGAGTATATCCTTTAAGTGAGGACAAAAGATAATTCATCCACCATTGCATTGAGAAATACATTGGTTAGTGGTCACTAGCATCCTTAAAATTATTTTTATTTATTTATGGGAAAAAACAAATAGAAAATAAAATACATTTTTGTTTACATATAAACACAGTCACAGAAACACATTCATATTTCATTGTGAAACTGTTCATCTCCAATCCTGTAGCTCAACCTAATTTGTCCATGTTTGGAGGTCCTTAGTTCTGTTTCCTTAAGTATATAGTTTTCATTACATTAAGGATTTTCAACAGGGGCCAGATCTGGATGTCCAAGTGCAGGTAATACTATTAATATATTTAATATATTTTGGAGCTATGACTTTTGCTTGGTGTTCATATTATCTATGTAAACTTTTTCTTTGATTATGCTTTGGAATTAATGTTGCCATCACTATTTTCTTTCATTTAGACTTGTCTAATATAATTTTGACCTTCATTTTATATTTATACTTGATGGGACAATTTTTAAAAATAGCTCATCAACATGAAGTCATCTAATGTTTATTTTTTAATCCAATCTGGGAGTCATTTTAGGGAGTTATTTTCCTAAATGAAGCTTTCATTTATAGGCTGCATCATTAATTTAAATTCCTTCAAAGTTTAATCTGCTAGTTGCTACATCCATCAATATTTTAATTTGGAAACTTTATTTTTCCTCCACATTGAATCCTTTTCAAAATCAGGCTCTCCTTCTTCATGACATGCGGCTTTGATTTCATAGGTGCAACAGGCACCCTCTTGAAAGTTGTTGAAAACACAAAGTCATTTTTTAAAAATCATGCTTCCCTTTTTGCAGTGTCTGTGACAGAAAAGTCATTTTGTCAAAATTTGAAGGAACTGGATTTTTTTTACACTGCAGTATTCTTACATATTTCTCTATGTTCTACCCTTATTGTTTTATTAGTTGAGATCAAGGGAATTAAACACTGTAAACTGGTTACATATATGGAAGAGGTGAGAAGTTAAACTACGTACAGGAAGGTAGTCTAGAGGGCAGCAAAATCAGGACAGCGGCCACGCTGCCCTGAAAGGGCTGAGGGGGTGTCACTGGATTAGGGCAGAGCAGAAGCCACAGATGAGACACGGCCCTGCTGGAGAGGCCACTCGAGAAGGGAGAGCTGCTTGAATTATTTCCTCAAACTCCCCATCTCCTTTCAGTGACTCTTTTTTTGCCAAAACAAGTGAAAGGAAGTGACAGAGGAATGTGGGAAATGCAGCCTGAAAGGTTTGCCTTTTCTTTTGTAAGAAGCAGAGAAAAGAAGAAAAAATAGCTAATGGAACTAAGTAGCACTACCCCCATGTTGCTAGTTAGCGACATTCTCATCCATCTGTCAGTTTGATTCATCATATAAAGCTTTAGGCACCCACCTCATTTGAGGCAGCTTTCTGTCTTTATAATGAATATACCTGTATCCTCTCTACAACAAGGAGGATGCAAAGTCTCATGATTTTGTACTTCTAGTAATGGCAAAATATTGTAGAACTTTTAGAGTGTCTCAACATCTATCAAGAGTAACTATAAAAACTAAACAAAATATATTTTAAAAAATATTTGCTTGAAGGCATTAGAGATCTAAGAGGGCAGCACAGACTGAAGTAGTCTAGACAAAAGATAAAAAGAGAAGTGTCAAGAAGTGAACTTGAACTTGGCATTGCTTTTCTTCTCTAGGCATTTGGTGATTCTCAACCAAGAGACTGAATGCGTGAGAAGAGCATCAAGCTGTTTTCTAAGACTGGAGGCTCCATAAGGAGTAAAGGTCCTAAGAAACATCTCAACTTTTCAATTTTTTTTCTAAAGAAAAGAACAGAAATAAATAGAAATAAGCAGTCCTCACAAAACCTGAAGCCCTATACTGCAATACAGGAATCTGTGTGGATTAGGTAGTTGACCCCTACTGAACGGCCTGTCCAAATCAGAAACGATGTCTCTGGAGAGAAATAGTGGCATGCGTAACTGGAAATTATCTCTAAAGATGTCATCCACAATGTCTAGCATCCAAACAAAATTACCAGTATGACAGGAGAGAAGATTAAATAATGACAAAGGCAGGGCAGGGGTGCGGGGAGGTAGAGAGAAACATACACATAAGAAATCCAGATATTGGAGTTAATAGATTCAGAGTATGAATAGATTATAAATACGAGAAAAATGAAGACTAATGAGAGATACAATAAAAAATTAAATAGGGATTCTGCAACTGAAGAAAGTTATAATGTAACTTAGGTCAAAGTAGATAAACTCAAAAGCATTTTAGATATGAGAAGAAAGGTTATCGAACTGGAAGGTCAGGAAGAAATAGCAAGTCTGATAGATGGAGAAAAAAATAGGTGAAGAATGTAACCTAATAATATAACACGCCTGTGAAACAATGAAAAGTTTGAATACGTGTGTAACTGGAGTCCTAGACTGAAAGACAGAGGTGACAAAAAATGAAAAGGCAAGGGTTCATTAAATATCTGACAAAATCTAAATGAATATGTTATCTAACATAATTTCTTGTAAGCTTATAAATATATAGGGTATATAGAATTAAAATGTATGACAACAATTGTAAAATAAGTATGAGGGCTAGATGAATTTAGAGTATCCTAAAACCTTTTATTTCTAGACAATGATAAATGTATGAACTATTATTAGATTTTGTTAGTATTTAGTAGTTGCAATCCCTAAAGTAACTGCTAAAAGAATAATAAAGTAATGTGTATTAACAAGCTAAGAGAGGATAAGAAATGGAATGATTTTTAAAAAATATTTCAAAGAAGGCAATAAAGGATGTGAGAAGGAATATGGAATAGGTGGGCAATTAAAAAAAAAACAGAGTAAGATAACATACTTAAACCCAAATAGATCAATAATTATATTAAATATAAGTAGGCTAAATATTCTAGTTAAAAAACAACAGTTGTCACAGTGGGAGAAACACAACTATATGTAAGTTTTTTAAAAACAGGCTTAAATCCTTCAATGTAAAGGTACAGAAAGTTGTCAGTAAAAGGGTATAAAAATTATATAATGCAAACATAACCAAAGAAAAGCTGTTGTTCTGTTCTAATGTTGGACTAAGTGAATTCAAGGCAACAATTATTACTAGAGATAAAGACAGACACACCACAAATATAAAAGGCCAAAGTAGTAGGAAGATTTGAAAGATTTAAAACACATTTTAAAAACTTGCTGTGAATGACCCATACAGAAAATTGCACCCAATAATTGCAAAATGTTTTCTTCAAATGCATAGATTCTTTACAAATTTAGATAATATATTTGACCACAAGAAACTGAAAAGAACTAAAATCATACATAAAATGTCTTCTGACCACAGTGAAATTAGACAAAAAATCAATAAGGAAACTATAACTAGAAAATATCAAATGTTTGTAAATTAAACAATATGCTTCTAAATAATCCACCAATAAAGGAAGAGATATAAGTATGAGAATTAGAAAACAAACCAATTGATTATAAAAATCCCACAGCTCTATAACTCTCCTGTTGTGTCTTTCAGAGGATCAATACAGTGTTCTCATTTCCTTCCTTTACATTTTGAGCTTTATCAAATCTTCTGTGTTTTTGAGGCTTAATTTACACGTGGCTTTTTACATAACCTTGACCTGACACAGACTCTTTTCTTTGTCTAGGACCTATTCAAATCTAGGAGCCTTACAGATCACTTGCTAAGAGGTCTGGAGACCACACACAAATTTATAGTATATGTTGCCTCCACGATTCAAGGAGCCCCATGGGTATTATATATTTGGTCAGCATTAGTGTGAAATGAGACACCTCATGTCATTTCAGAGGTGATATACTGACGTCATGTCAGAGACCATCTGCTCCCTAAAACCTTTCTCAAGATGGTAGGCCCCTAAATTTCACAGTTTTATTCTCCCTCTGGGCAAACATATGTCTGATCAAGGGTACATCTGGGTGTTTCCCCTTCCTGCTCACCAAGGACAATCAGTGAGATGGAGTGGATCATGTTCTATGGGATGTCCATAGCACTGTAGTTCTGAAACTTTATTTCAGTAGTAACGGGAAAGTTGACATATCCCTGAGGGAAGAAAATGAAATTGTAATAACATCTCTCTCAGCTGAAGGCAAACTGCTCTGATCCTCTTTGATGATTGGGATGGGGGCAAAAGGCATTTTGCAGGTCCATACGGGTGTATCAAAGCAAAGCATGTGTTAATTTGCTGTAACAAAGATGCCCTATCTGTCAAGGCAGCTGCAGTTGGAATGTCTGTCTAATTATATTTACAATAATCCACACTCATTTTAAAGATGCATTGGACTTTTATGACAACCAAGCAGGTGAATTAAAGGCAGGTGTGATAGGAATAATACCTATCTTCCAACCTTTGATGGCAGCATTAACTAACAGGATTCTCTAATGGCATGGTATTATTTGTTAATATAGTGATAAAGAAATTCAGGTCCATGGGTTTTCACTTGGCCTCTCCTATTTTGCTGGCCTTCAAGCCAAAGGTAAGAACTCATATGGGTGGGAATTCTGATCCTCATTTTCTGACTATGCACATTGCAACTGGTCTCAGCTGGAGAAGGATTTGGAGCAAATTTGCATTTATTACCTGACTTCTATAATTCCTCACATTGACATTTGAGTCACGGTGGCATTTCAGTTTCTTAGGAATCACATCAACTCAGAGCCAGTATAAATATCTTCAAAATTGTGAGTATTGCTTTCTCCTCAGTGTCTTCCTGTGGTCATTTTGGAGAAAGCCAGGAGAAAAATTACTGTATATTCTCACTGCAAGGTCCTTCCTCAGATGATTCAGCCTATTTTACAGTTAAGGTACTTCAGATCTGTGATGGAGTGGGTCATGGTCTAGTTTGCCCAGAACTGGGCGGGGGGTTCCTTGGGGTGTGATCTCAGTTCTAAAGCCAGGACCTGGGATGGTCACTGCCCTGTGTGTGAACTGACTGTGCTTTGGGAACTGGGAGAAGCAGTGGGACTTCTTCTTGTGAGACACAAACCGGGTTTCTCCCCACCAAACCCAGTTCTTTTCCTATCAATCACAGAGATCTAGTAATACACCAGCAGGCTGCACATCCGGGCTACCCTCGGGACTTCCACCTAGTTAGCTGCCACCACAAAACCTGCCCAACATTCTGATGACCATTTTAATAGCATGGCTGCCAATTATGGTGACCGAGTTCATGGTGATCCATTATTAGAAACCAAGGACCTCAGTTCTACTGCAATCCAATCCCTCTTTTATCCCTAGCCCAGCGATGATGGTCACCACTGAGCTAATTCTCCTCACAAGGGCATTTGTCAGTTCTTTTGTAAACCGAATGTCTTCGGGGCACTCTCAGGACACATGGTTGAGGGAAAGTGAGGGCATTACGCTTAGAATCCACTCGGGCATTACCATCTTCCTAAGACATGAATGCCTCCCTCTTCCTTATGCCAGGGAATGACCCGCATTGTCGTCCTCATTTATGTGAGCGATTGAATCCAGACTTCAACGGCCAGCTGAGCAAACAGATCGGGTTCCAGCATCTCTAACTAGCCCTGCAGTTCAGAATGAAATTAAGGGCAACACTGGAATAAATTGGGCTTCATCCAAAATTAAATTTTGCCCTTTTTGGGAGACTCTATAAATCCATTACCACGATATTCTCCAGGTGTGTACAGATTAACACTATTTTGGGATCCTTTTACTATATATGCTATCTCCTCCTGGAGGAAACCTATTGTTTCTCTTCCTGAGGCATCTTGGGAAATAACTACAGTTATTGGTCTGGAAACAGACAGAGATTATGGGGTAGGCTTGAACAGACTGTGTCAGGTGACATAATTAAGTAGTATCGGTTGAAGGAAGGCTACTTTTCTGCCAGCAAAATTGTTGCTGATTCTAGAAGCAAGAAAAATGAGGGAAATTTGGTGATTCCAACTTCTCAGTTTTGTCCAAGGGCACACATTGTCCTCATCGAAATCTCAGGGCCCCACGGCTTCATAAATGCCTTAAATTTAAGCAGTAATGTCTTGACCTTTACATAGCTAACTGATAATGGTGTGATGTCAACTTGTGTTTTACCTATGCTTCTGCACATTTAAGTTTTTGTTCTAAACGTCAGTCCTGTTTTCCCTGAAGCTTTGGGAGATGATAAATTCTTTTATGTTCATCACCGAAATTCTCTAATATCCTAAGCCTGACGTTCACTGAGCATTCATAGGCAGGAGAGTACTATTTTTTAAATCAGCTCTTCTTCACCTTTAGAAGCAGGCAGCACCCCTCTGTACTCTTCATTATCCTTGTTACCATAAAGTTAAATACAACAAGCAGCTCAATTTTCCAAAGCCTTGACTTTGTCCAGCCCTCAATCAAGCATCTATAGAAGATGATTTAAGTAAAAATGATTTCACTACATGCCACAAATTACCATTATCCCATTTACTATCTGCAAGAGATCATGGCTGTATTTATATTAAAATAAATGATAAGCTTATGTTGGATGCCCTCATGAGAGGTATTTTTCTGGGCCCACTGCTGATAAAGTACTATAACAATCAGTGTCAACCCAGGAAACACATAGTTCTCTGAATATTTTAGATCTAAAAGATTTAATGTAGAAACTGGCTGACAGGATGATTGGGGCATAGTGAGGCAACACATAGATTAGCCATTGCGGGTCACTAGAACTGCACTTAGCCTGGGAAAAAAGCAAATCGAGAAAGCAATGACACCAGGGCCACAGATCCCTGTCAAGAGGTTTCCAGGCAGCAGCTAAGAGTATGTCAGGCCATCAGTGTTTGGGCTGTGGATAGTATGTAGGAATTACTGGCAATACCACACAAGAAAAGAAGGAGTGAGAAAACTCTTCTGGCTTCTCCCTTCTTTTTATCCTCCAAGCTCTCTCAATTGCCAAAGCCAGCCAACAGAGAGGTGGTATCAGAGCCCTGTATGGAGACACTTTGGTAGTTCAGAACCCTATATGCGACCGCCATGCAAACGACTTAAGGCCCGCTCGATGGAACAGGCAGGAGTAGAAGTAAGTAGTGAATGGAAGAAGAAAAGGGGAAGGAGCCCATGGTAGCGGTGACGGTCAGGGGAGGTGCTGATGATGTAATGGGAATAGTTTGATAGTCAGAAGGAAACAGGGAAAAGCACATTTGTCACACCTGTGACTGCCCCATTCCAATGATGGACAGCATCCCCAGAGAAAGGCCATCGCCAGAGAATTGTCTCTTTTTAAGCCTCTATTGTAAAAGGTGCACCTCTGGGCCTATCAGTGACCATGGTCTCTCTCTGCTTACCATTGACAAGATACATCATTACTTTGGGTGAATCTTTGATGTTGGAACTTAACAGAGAAGGAAGGCGCAGCACCGAGAAAATCCAAATGACACCCAAGCCACTTCACACCGCAAACCGACTTAGGATTTATCACTCTGGGTGTTCCAGGAGGAAATCCCACATTCATGTTACTCTGCTGTTCCTTATCTAAGGGGACTGCAAAAACCCAGCTCTCAGTGATTGCCCCAAGGAAAGGGCGAATCCGCAGATACTGTTTGTAATTCAGCAATATTTGGGAGAGAAGAGGTGATGTCATTTCTCATGCCACAATTTTGCAAGAGCTTAGAGCTTTCTTTTTGAACTTAAATTTAGGTTCTTGTTTTTAATGTGAATAATTCCTTTGTGGCATACCCTAAATTGTTTATATATAGTTTATGCCTTATACTCAAAATAACATATGGGATGTCATCTGTTAGTTCTGAAAAGTTTGACACTAATGAGTGCAAAATAGCAAGACAAAGTTATAACTCTTATGATCAAAACTATGAAAAGACAACATGTACAGGTGAAAACAAAAGCCTGGGTAGAAATACACCCAAAAAATAACTTTGCAAATCACTGGAGAGTTACAACATAAGGGATCATTTTCTCTTTTGATGTTTTAATTTTCCTCTTATTCCATAATAAGCATGTGACATTATAGTGTTATATATAGATTTTATTCCTAATAGAAGTAACTATTTGAGTCACCAACTTTCAGTTTTTACTCTGTTTTCCAGATAACATGTTGCTTCACTGTCACTCCTTAATACCTCTGAAAATTTGTGTGGAACAACACCTTATTATACTAATAAGCTGTCAAGATATATTATTGTAATATCATATTGTGCTACTGCTGTCTAAAATTTGATATTATTTGTAAATAAACTCCAAAAAAACCCCATTATTTGGAAAAGAATAATCAAGTCGGGATGACTTGTAAGCACAGCTTAGATTTAAAGTTTTGATCTGATCGTATTAACTGAATTTGCCATGCAAAGCGTGTACTATTATATAATAATAGTTATATTATCATCAACATGATGATAATAGATGTATGAGTAAAGTTTTTGCATTCTTCAATAAAGTTATGTAATCTGTGGAGCATTCATATAATGTTCTGCAACTTGCTTCTGTTCAGTTTGTAGGTTAAGTATCTATTTATCAATTATGGTATTAAACATCAAAGAACTGTCCCTGATTTTTATTATTTATCATGTTATAATATTACTTCATCACTTATCTGTCTCAATCAATGAAAAATATCACTCAAGTTCATCCTGTAATTGGTGTTTCTAAGGTCACACCAAAATTGAGTGGTAAATAGGAAGGTAGGTTGATACATGTCCAGTTATCATCTATTGCTCACCTCTCAAATCCTCCTAGGGGACTTGATAGCCTGAAGAGTTTTCATTAATTTCAAAACCACGTGTGTAAATCTGGCTCCCACTAGGATGATGGAAGCTCTTTTTTTGTAATGGTGTGTTGGGCTTTGTGCACTGAAGGGAATGCCTCTGTTGAGTTCTCAAAGAATGCATGTCGTTTTCAACAAAGCCACAGGTTTCAAAAGAGAAGTGAAAAGACATTTACTCTGTGTCAAGAATAAATAATCCTTTATACTCAGGGATGATTGCTCTTGATCAGATTTAGTCATTCTAACAGATCAATGTACAAAACGTTCACTTTTTTAACTTAAGATTTTAGCCCTTGGGGCACCTGGAGAGTTGATTTCTGATAATGCAAATCCAGCATTTTTTTTCTGAAAATAAAATGCATTTAGCAATGCAAATCCTTGCTAGACAAGGACCACATTGCTCCTCCTCATAGAGTGGTCTCAAAATGTAAATAAAATCATGTGATGTCTGAATTATGACATCGTACTGACCTTTCCTCCTAATGCCAACAGACAGTATATTATTTTCAGTCCCAGAGTAGCTCAGCTGACTGGGCAGGAGATCAAAGATGTAGCCTCTTGAGGCTGAAACGCCAGTGTTTAGGGTTGTTCTTTTATAACCCTGTGTAAATCAATTAACCTCCTGCAGTAGTTTCACCCATGCGTAACAGAAGCTGAAGCAAAAATTCTGGCTCTACCCAGAGTCTTGGTCAGGAATCATACACATGCAAAATCACACACACACACACACACACACACACACACACACACACAAAAGGCCATTTAAGGGCCACTTGTTTTAAGTAGCACTTGTTTTAAGTAGCACTTGTTTCAAGTATTACTGATTTTTCTCCCAGATGTTTAGTAGTTAATGCCACAAGTGAAATCCCCCAAGAACAACTCATGCTCACACTCAACATGGCCTTAGCAGAGGAGAAAACAAGAGCCTTTGCTACATAAAAGGCACAGTTGCTTTTGTCAGCTCCTTCCAATTCCATGTACAATTGCACTGATCAAGGGAACTGTTGAGAAGTGTTAGAATATTCAATTCTGAGGGGAAACCAAGTCCTGTTCTGCTAGGATCTGTCACTCCACATTCGAATTTGATGAAGCGTTTTTACTGAGAACATGCAGCCATCATTTTAGGTTTTAGTGAACGGCCAGGCTAAAGTAGGCTGGATCTGCTGGGGACACAGGTCTTGTGAATATTAGCCTCTAAATGTCATAGATAAGCCTGCTTGATAGTCAAGTTTAAAGGCATCTTCCTTTGAAGATGCCCCTGTTCATTTTCGTATATCCAGATACATAATGCATTAGTTTTCCTTTGTCGGCTCTCAGAACGTGTCAGGATTCCCAGCTCTCTGCTGTGGGTCTGCCGCGACTTGTGCAGTGACAGCTCCTGGCAGCTCACATTAGCATCATTAGGAGTGTGAGGATGTGGCTGCTCACCGGGGCCCCTTCAAGGTCGTATCCCACCTTTGTGGTCTCAACTTCTGTGATTTGTGTAGATCTGCCTTCAGCAGGCAAGCAGCAGTTTGGAAAACAAAAAAAAGCCATCATATTGAAATAAGGTGACACCAGATTTACTCTCAAAGGTATGATGATCCAGATTACATGAGAACATCTGATGATTTCTCAATATAAACATTTTTAACAAAGTTATCGAGTTGATCCATTATTTCTGAATTTTAAATATAATATGGATGAACATAATAGAAATATAATATGGGAAAATTTTCATTTTTCCCTTTGCTAAAGAATGAAAAAGCCACAGGATTTTTAAAAGGATACATATATAAAATGAATGCCAAACGAATACTATTTATAAAACTAACAAAAAAACTAGAGGAAGTGATAAAATATCTATACTTCCTAAAATATATTTTTGGTTGAAATCCTGAAGAATATTTAAAGACAATTAGAATTCTCAGATTTAACAGTTTTCATAGTGTTTTCCCCCCAATAACCTTTTGTTTGATTTGCAAAATCTGGATACATGATAATGAACACATAATGAGCATATTCTAGTGGGTTTTACCATTAAATTTGTTATTTTCCCTAACCACTGCAAACCCCTATATATCTGTCTATCCATATATATAATCAGAAGGACAAGTTCAGAAATATTATTTCAGAGTGTTAAAGAATACCATAATTTTTTGTCAGGGCAAAACTGTAATTTGCTCATTTCCATCTGTAGTCTCCAGAACAAAGAAAGGTTTGAAAAAAGTGTTGCATAAATAAAATAAAATAGACTAAACACTTATTTGTGTACTAAACAACAGAAAAACTAAAATCATAGACTAAACAATAATTAGCCTCCATGTATGACAAATTCTCCAGGTAGCTCTTTTTCCATCTTTTAATAAGTAACATTTTTTAAATATTGATTCTAGATAGTGCAAGCAGATGTGAGTTTATGGAGCTAAGTACTGAACCTATTTTTCACTCTACATGAGCTATCCACTTACAAAAGATACAATCTGAAATAATTTCATCAACAATTATTGTTTGCTCTTTCTCCAAAAAACCAATTTGTAAAGGAAGGAAAGTATCGATAAGAACAAAGTGTCCGAAGGTCTGCACTAAATTCTATCATTTGTGTTATAGGGACATTGATGAATTTCATAGTTCACAAGATTATTGAGAGGTTTAAATGAACTACTACACATGACACTGTTCCCAAAGAGAAAGGGAATATCTGATACTAACATCATGTTCATTACTGTCATGGTTTTCCAAAGGGTTTGGTATGTTCCTTTCTGCTTGTCGACATTTGTCCCTGTGTAGATCTGTAGGGTTGGGAAAGGTATATTGTAAAGAAATGAGACAAGGCCCCAGCTTCTGCTTCTACAGCTTCAACTAACTATTCGTGAGACCTGGAGTGAACTACTACGTGTAACTGATACCACTTCTTTGCTTCTGTAAAAGGGACCTGGCTATCTATACATTACCTTTCAATTAAAAAAAAATTCCATAAATTAAAATTAAAATAATATGTCCCTTAGACTCCAGTAAGTTTTATAGGAAATTTCTAACAAAGCAGGAACTTCAATATTTGTGTTTTATTTCTGGTCTTCACAGATTAAAAAACTCTCTTTAATGTTGACTCTAGGTCTGTACTTAGAGTACATAGAAATAGAACAAAAATGTTTCAAAACTAGACACAGTATTTGAAAATTATGCAAACATCTGTATCTGTGTTATTCAGCCGTAATCACCTCACTTTAATTTAATAACTATTCATTGGGCACAACATGAGGTCAGACACTGTCATAAAGAATGTGATTCAAAAGATGAATAAACACAGTCTTTCAAGATTCTCTTGGTACAACAAGGGGAATGGATAAATAAAGATAACAGTAGCAGAAACAGGCACAACATGTGTAATTATCACCATTTCTCACAACCTGCTTGTTGCTCCAAACCATCTCCCACTGGATTATGCAGCATCTTCTAGACAGAGCTCTCTACGGCCGTTCTCATCCCCAGGCTATTCTAAAGAAAGCAACCAAAAGGATTCTGTCTGAAACATGTCAGATCACATAATTCCTCTGCTCAAAACTCACCAACTCTTCCCTCTTCTCTTGGAATGAAAAGTTGTTCCAAGGGCCTACAAGATTCTGTATCTGACCCCTACAAGATTCTGTATCTGACCCCTACAAGATTCTGTATCTGGACCAAAGCGTTACACTCCATCTTCCCGAAACCCAACGATACTGGCCACACCCTGGATCCTAGAACACACCAGACATACCTCAGACTCAAGGTTTGTTAATTCCTTGTTCTCTTGGCCTAGGATACCCTTCTCCCAGTTATCTCCTTCATTACTGTCCACATTACCTTTAAAACTTTGCTAAAATATGTTCTTTGTAGTAGACTCCACCGTGACCACTGTATTTAACGCCACACCTTCACTTTACTGCCTGCTCTGTGTTTTTCATAGCACTTAACATGTTTCAACATTTTATATAACACCATGTAATTGCTTATTCAGCATGCTTGGAATTTGTTTGTGTCACTCCATTAGAATATGGCAGAGATTTTATTTGTTTATTTACTTATTGTTTCTATTCCTGTATGCCCAGTGACTAGTGCCTGGAATAGGTAAGTTATTCAATACATGATTACTGAATTAATGAAAAGTACTACAGGAAAAAGTCAGGAAACAATCATGGTACACAAGAACAGAAGGCATTTTGAGATATTTGGGGAAGACTGTATGGAGACAGCAGTTAAAATGTGGATTATAATAAAGGAATAAATAAGCAACTTAAAAAAAATTATTTTCCAGGAGAATATCTAAGTTTCTTTCTTCATGTTATCAAGCTAGGAGCCATAGTGTCTTTACAGATTTATGTTAGAATGTTTTATGCAGAAGTGGAACAGAACTTTTATTATATTTAGGAAGTACTTGATTCACATACTACTGGTTAATAGTCTAATTCTTTATTAGCGACATTATTACTAAAAATATAAGATTCACTTATTAAAATACACATATATTAAAAATGTGTTACATTCAGATGTTACAAAATAAAAGATTGCACAAAATGAATTCTAGAATTTCCCATCTTCTGTTAATATTTTGGATCATACTGTTTTTATTTTGAATCATTGTTGTTCTACACAGAGTATCAACTTCCATTCTATTCAGCTGATATCTAAGAAATACAAGTTGATAGGATTTACAGTACAAGGTAATTGTAAACAATCTCTTTATTTTACCCTCTCAAAACTGTACCCTTCAAAAGCAAATCAGAATAAGCATTGACATTAAACTATATGAAATTTACATAATATTCTATTTTACTTTTTTGAGGAGAAAAACTCTGAGCTATTAAAGCAATGATATTTCTCTAATATCTTATTTCCAGGAGAGATTTTTAACTTACTTTTCTTTAAAGCAAAGTGGGATCATGTCAATCACAGAGGACTAATAATTTATAAAATGTCATTAAGCAGTTTTATGGTGGTGTATTTATTCAAGTTAATGTTGGAAACCCTTTCTTTAAACCAGTGGAATAATTTATATTGTAAAGTTAATATTATGAAGCTCATTATTTTTTAAGCAAACATATTTTTTCACTCACCAAGTTATAGTCTTGGTCCTTGACCTAAGGGGCCTAATGTATTTTTTTAGAACAAAGTTTTTTAATGTCTCATATGGAAAGAAAATCTATAGGAAACAAGAAAGCCACACAATAATATGAACAGAAATAACTACCAAGATTTAACTGTGAAATGAGAAAGAACATTTTTATAAAAAAGATCTTTCACCAAGTAAATTCTCACATGTGCCTAGAGTATAAAACCAAAATACTTCAAGTGCTTGCTCCAATGTAGATACAGTGTAGAAACACCTGCAAAAGAGTGGACAAAGGTGTTATAACAGGGACACAAATACAAACAGATTCATCGCCCCTGATGCAACTCCCCAAACAGTGAACATTTCCATACTGTATTTCTGGAAAGCTCAGTGCTTATTAAAAAGTACTTGGCGTTTATCTGTGGAACAGAGTTAAGATCTGTGGAAAGAGATGATAAGAGTAGATAAAATTCATATGGAGGCCCGTAACAATAGAAAACAGCACAGATTAAGATGAAAGACTTTTTAGAAAAAACGGCATGAAACTAAAAGATTAGGATAAAAAGTCATCCAAGCAAATAAATGGACAGAGTAGTAGGTCCACCTAGGAACCAGAATTCCAGTCTCCCCAAGTGTCTCTTCCCAGTGTTGGTGTACCTCTCCTCTGTGCTCATGAAGTGACAGGATCCAGCATCCGGCCATTTCTGTAGACAGCCAATAACAGGATTTTGAAACAACAATATTCTAGTAAGTGGTGCTTTTCTCCCTTCAAATTGAAAAATTTGCTAAAGCAAATTGTGTCCTAATCAGCAGATACTTCCTTTGTCAAAGTGTTCTACAAGAGGCATGGCAAAGAAGTGATTACTTAAAACACACACACACACCAATATCACTTTCCACATTACTAGCATCACCCTGAGTTTCTATAATGACTATTAGTTTATTTTCATATGTTTCCTTCATGAAAAGGACCTGTTAATTTGTGGGGAGCCGGATATGCAACAGCCATAGTAACTCCATCTTACGTTGTGGCAGCCCAGCAGCTGCCCAGATTATCTTTGTTTGATTGCTACGTCATTTCCTCTTGGCCATGAGTTAAGTTTCGTATTCTTCTGAGTTAAGTTTCATGTTCTTCAGTGGAGCATTTCTGAGAAATCAGCTGATGCCCTGACGTCAGTGTTACCATGGGCACTAGGGCAGGACTAATTCTGCCTATAAATACTGTAGCCCTGCCTAATAAAGTTGAGACTTGATCAGGAATCTGTCTTGTCTCCATTCTTCATGTCTCTTGTCCCCTATTAGAATTCCCACTCTCCCTCTCCAGGTCTTCGTTGATGTCCCGCGGGCCGGGACATTAATTAATGGAAGACAATTTCTGGTTTTACGGTTACTATCCATATTTAGAATAATATTATAAAAAGTATTTTTAATTCACTTCTGTCAATGTATTTTTGAGGAAGATAGTATTTTAAAGGTTATTTCAATTAAAATGTATTCCTGTCTACTCACTTATTTTAAAAACATCAAACACAGAAGAACATATTAAGATGGTAAGTTATGTGAGGTCATTATGCTAAAAACATGTAAAAGTTTTGGCCAGACAAAATATGATGTAAATTAACTTGAAATAATATATGATTTTTTTATTAGGGTGGATATTTTTAAGGTGGAATGGGATTTTTAAAAATTGAAAATGAAAGAAATTTTAATAAAATAGTGATGTAGAAACAAATTGTTTTATGAATTGCAGTTTTCAGAAGATTATGAAAAATTAGCTACATGAATAACATATATAATAAAATCTTTTTAAGTAGTGAAAAATTTGACTTTTGAAATAAATATTCACATCTTTGTAGACTAAAAAATAAGCAGCAGAAGTTACGTTGTACAGGAAAAATGAAACCCGTGAGCTTTCTGATCCTTTAGTCTCCTTATACACTGCATATAAATCAGGAAGAAATACACTAAGTCTGTATCATCTGATGTGATTATGGAGCTAAGATAAGGCAAACACATACTTGGAACTATGTTTCACAGATAAGTTTGAATAACAAACTAAAATTTCCAGAGTAATTACAAGAAATAATCAGATTGGTCATGAATACGGTTTGCTCGCAACTTCGTTTACCTTGTCCTACTGAAATACTTAAGAATGAAAGATTTAGAATCTAAGACTGAAGAGATACTATTAGTTGTTCTTGTAATCAAATCAAGATGTTTCCTCAGAATTTTATAGGTTATTTCACATGTATTATAGATTCAATATGTATCTTATATATGGTGTGTTTGTAAGTATGAATGGAAAAAGACCCAGAGGTTGAGAGAGACAGAGAAAGGTTGTTAAAAAGAAGAATAGTAAACAAACCTAAGCCAAATGGTAGTATCCAAACACTGTAATTATTTTTAGCAATTGTGAACAATCTTAAACGCTTGATTACATGTGACTGCCTTGACATTTTCTCTGACTAAAGTATCTATCCATCAACTTACGCATATAAATTCAAATTGTTCACTGGGAGTTCATCCTAGAATGTAGTGGTTTCCTGTTTGTATTTTCCTGAAATCTGTGGGTGTGTTTTAGTTGTTACTGTAAAAAAGAGGGGCAGGGTTCCTCTTTCATGGATGGAAATTAGGACAGTTGTGCATAACAAAATAGGCTTCAGTAGGTTCATGTGCATTTCAAATGGCCTCTCAACCATTCACGAACATGACAGCTAGTTTTATTTAGAAAATTTCCAATCTTCTGTTAATATTTTGGACCATATTGTACTATATATATATAGTGAAATCTTAATTTATAATTAATTTCATTGTACTTAAAGGCAATTGGTAGTTTGAATCATAATATCTTCCTGCATTGTATTGTCACCACTTGTTGACACACTTGTGTTAATTACACTCTTGTTATTTAACAACATTATGCATGACCAGAGAGATGGTGGCATGAGATGCACTCAACCAGCGTTGCTGGCTTTGAAGATGACCAAAGAGGCCATAAGCCAAGGAGCATGGGTGCCCTTGAGAAGTTGGAAAAGGCAAGCAAAGTCTCCTCTAGAGCCTTCAAAAGGAACACAGCTGTGTAAACAATTTGATTTTAGGCCAGTGACACTCATTTCAGATATCTGACCTCCAGAGCTGTAAGATGAGTTATTTGTTGTGAGTCACTAAGTTTGTGGTAATTTGCTACATAAGCAATAGGAAACTAATACAGATTTGACACACTTCATGTAAAGAGATCATTGCTGTCCCTCCCTTCTCCATCTCTGTTTATAATATTTCTGCAGCCACCGGCCTTACATGCAGCCCTGGCTCTCGGTCTGCACCATGTCCACTTACCTGTGGCCTCTGATGGTTATCACCGTCTCTCAGTGTCTACCTCCCACCTCCACTCTGGATGTCCTTTGGCTTTTTCTCTTGACTCCATCTCTTCAGAGTAATAACTTGTTTTACAAGTTTTTAAATAATTTATTTACAAGTTCACACAGCAAATAAAAAAGTTATTTAAATAACTTATTTACAAGTTTACACAGCAAATTAATGTCACACACTCCTTAAAAATCCAAATGCCACTCCACCTCCTTAGCAATAGTGGATATATTATCCATAAACTTTTCTACTCCCAGCAGCCAGGACTAAGGGACACATACAGCATGGCACGTCCACTCCAGATGAGGAGCTCACTGAGGCTGATGCCACTGCAGATATACCGATGTGTATGTTATGTCTCACATCACCCTTTGATCTCTTTAAAGACAAGAACTGTATCTTTTCTTTGTATCCCAGCAGCCAGTGCCATGCCAAATGGCTATCACATCACAGATGTGGGATTGGTTAAATCCATTTGGATTGAAGGAGAATTACAAAACACACTAACATACAACTAATATGTAGATAGAATATTTCATGGAGCATGTGGCTTATCATGTAGCCTTTGGTATGATTGCCTTGATAAACATTAAAAGTGATAATCTTTTAATCGAAAGTATAAGCCATAAACATTGCTCTTTGGTTATTGTCTCATGAGCAGAATGAAATCTGGTTAAATATTCAGTGTGGTTTCATGTCTACAGACTCTCTTTTTCTGGTAATCAGGCAGCTGTAACAAAGGAATTGTCTTTGAGATGTGCCTCTCACTTTATGTGAGATCCTTTTTTGCTCCAGAACTACCTGTGTGATTTTTGCATGCATCTTAAACTTCTGCCATTTTGAAAGACTTTGAAAGATACCGAAATATAGAATTGATTAGGTTAAATTAAGAAAAGTTAACTAGAAAGTGCTTTAACATATTGGCAGTCAGAATAGAGCTGTTATGCAAAACATACTTGATTCCTAGCCAAGAAGATTACAGTATATAATGTTTTCTGGCTTGTTATGATTTAGATCTTCAATCAAAAGTCTGTATCTTGGCATCAGAATATAAGAATAATGTCCTTAACACGTCTCCACATAGATTGAAAATGACTTCATGGAGATGAAGTGGTCAAAAACAAGTGGAATGAAACTTGGTATGAAGGGAAAAAAAGAATTCAGTTACAAGATGGAAAGCTGTTGCTTGTAGAAATGTGTCAGAAAAAGATGGAGAGGTCAAGAGATGTCTTTATTAAAAACTGTTAAAAATTAGATGATTATTAACAGCTCTTCAAAAATATTCTGTTGATTATGATAAGGCTTTAGCTACCACTGGTGATACTAAATTCTCCTTGTTTGTTAATTAAATGGAAACAGTAAAATAATCCATCACACATCTCAGGCAATAAACCCTTACTTATTAATGGTGGAAATTAAAAGAATACTGGATTCTCATCCTTTTAAAGATTTGAAAGATATTACAATAAATAATATCACCTGGATAATAATTTTGAACAAAGCTTTTCTCATATTCTTATAAAATAAGAAAAAGTAATAAGGGAATCAGCAGCACAGAAAAATAAACTAATGATTAATCTAAAAACCAGAATTTGGAAGCAATAGACACTGATAATTTTTTAAAAAGTAGTTCAACTGAAGAAATTTATATATGCATGACTTCATGGCATAGCAGACCTCACTAGATGAAAATGAGCTTATGTAAAAAGGTGAGCTGACACTTTCTATTTCTCACAAAGCCTGATTTATGACTCAGAGACCCAGGATTTCTAGAGCAAGAGAACTGGGCTGCCGTTGCTCTAAAACTTTGAATTTGAACGTTAACTGCCCAAGATTGAGAATGTCTCTATGCTCTTGTCACCAGCCATTCTCAAAGAAAGTTTCTCATCTAAACCACTCCACACAACAAGCTGTCGAGGTGACACTTTTCTCAATTATACCAACAGTACAGAGCTACTGACAGGCTAGATTCCTAGGAAAGCACTTAGTTCCTTATATGCAGTACGCACCTCCCGTCCTTAGGCCTTCACTCTCTTGCTGGTCTAATTTAGAACAACCTTTCAGGGTAGGGCCTAAGATCAGTACCACCTAGGGGTTGCTTTATGAGCAGCCAGTTATGCACCCTTCTTCCTGCATCTCACATCATCCCAGATAATGTTTCCAAATTCATGAAGAGAAGGAAAACCTCAGAAAACAGAGGGCAAGAAAATAGAAAGTGGATTGAGGTCCTGGAAGAATTGAACCCACATATGAGGCATGATGTGCAACTGAGGTAGAAAGGTCCCCCAGTGTCAGGTAGGATGAGAATTGACATTTTTCAAGGGATCAGCTAGTTACATTAAATCAGAACAAGCTGCTGGGAAAAAGGAAACCCCTTTGCTAAGACAGCTGGAATTTGTGAATGCCTATCTGCATATGCCTATTATACTGAAGCTGTCTACCACAGCCTGACTACTATTTACATGTGCAAGGTCTGGCTACAGCATAAGGAGGGTGAAGAAAGTCCTGTTAGACAAATAATGTGTGTGAATAGGTCTTGCTATATTTGAGGTGAGGTAAAGGCAAGCAAACAAAATTCACAATTTTTAAGTACTATGACAGTAACAAATTCAGAAAAAACAAGCACTGTTTTTTAAGGTTGATATACTGGAAAAAATTCTGCCAAGTAGAATTCAATAAAAAAGGACATACAGGAACTTCATGTTATAAGAAATTTAAAAAGTGATATACTCAGATTAAAGAGGTTAAAAAGGTTAAAAGTCATTAATATGTTGAAGTTCATACTAATACATTTTAAACCTAGAAAAATTAGAACAGTTCTGGGAATATATAAATAACTAAAGCTCACTTACCAAGTATAAATCAGCATATGACAATATTCTCATACTATGCTCTTTTATGTATCAGTGTATCAGTAATTTAACGGCAGAATGCTTTTTCAATCTTAAATAAATAGATAATCCCCCTGCTGTTTAGTCTGATCTGACACCTAGAAAATGATAAATGTTTCAAGTTCATATATATATTCTAGTATTTGCCCGATACTCCAAATTTTAAAGTATAGAGGGCCAAAATGTACAGACAAACCTTAATACTGAATATTAGTAAGGGTATGAGGGAAAATGGAAACTTTGATAAAAGGCTCTTGAGAATAAATTAGGAAAAAATTTCTGGAAGGCAGATTGGAAATTTCAAGGGAAATAAAGCACAGAAGTGGTCATGGATAGATTGAAAGAGCTAGCTATGAAGATATTCACCAAACATTATTTATAAGGATAAAACATCCTAAGCAATAAAAATATGAAACAATTTGATATTTGCTAACTGTAGTTTTTACAATCTAAATAAGCAAAAGCATATAGCTAATAAATTTTAAGTTGAAGGAATATTTGATGACATGAAAATATGAAGAAAAGGCTCAACATATTTCATTATGTAAGAAAAGAATTTATAGAGTTATATATAAATAACAAATTTGTGTAACAAAAACCATGTCTATTAGACACCAAAATGTCAACAGTTATTATATCTGAGATTTTAGTTATTAGTGAGTCTTATTTCTTCCATTTTTCCTTTTTAAAAAAATATTTTGAAAATGTTATAATCAATTATGAATTGTACAACAATGAAAATATTCACCAAAATAAATAAAAACAGAAGTGTCTCAATCCTTAAATATAGTTGCATAGGTTCTTGGAGAGTGTTCAATGATAAAATCTACTCTTGGTGATTATTTTCCTTTAGGCATTTGGCTTTACTCCATCTCTCTTTTTTTTTTCTTTACAATCTCATTTTGTTCAATACTTTCAAGCAAATAGATTGTCCTATGCTATTATTAAAGATTACTTCATTGACCAAAAGTATTTCTTAGCAGAAGTTTGCAAACATGTTACATCACAAGATAGATTTGGGTTTTTTTATTTTTTATTCAGGCTCCTAGGCCCATCTTCTGAAAATTGAGATTCATTTGCTATAGTGTGAGAGCTGGGAATTATAATCAGAGCTCCAGAGTATTCTAATGACAAGGCATTTGTGGAAAACAATCGTCTTGAGGAAATAAATCTGTAGGCTGATTTCATAGGTGTCTTCAAATATATAAGGTACTATTTTAATGAAATAACAGCTGCACTTTATTCACTGGGAATTAAAAAGTAGAATTTAGGTGATATATAACCATACATTTTTGACAGCAGGAGTTGTTAAATGTTGGGATGAATTTCCTGTGGCAGTCACAGAAAAATGCTCTGCTTTCCTTGTGCATAATTAAGTATAGCCTTCTTGTAGCAGAGGGTGACCCTACACAAGTTTGAATTCATATATTCAGTTCTAAGTGTTTTAGTATTTTGAATATTCTGCTTTACTGCATTAATAATTTATATGAGTTTAAAAAATATTAACATAATACATAAATACATTTTAAGTTCAGGGATACATTTATCAGGGTTTTATGATGCCAAGGGTCATTATATCCTAATATCGCTTTGTTGATGAAAACAGAAATGATATTCAGTCTCCTTAGTAACATGCAGTGTTATTTTGGTAATATTTTCTCATGTAAACATTCCCTAGTCATACATTTTCTGTGACACACTGCATCAAGAATTCAGGAATTATGTAACTATTGGTAACATAATTACATGTTATAATAGCTTCATGTTCAGGTAACAAGGCTTATTTGGGGTCTTCTGCTAATTTTCCATCCCAAATCATAAAGATTCTCTGCATTGTAACAGGGTAAAAAAAAAACAAAACAAAACACTTTACCTATTAATTATATAAATAATGAAGAAAGGAAAAGAAAAAAAAGTGGCTTTAATAGAGACAGCATCTGATGATTTTATATTACATGGGGGAAAATGTATAGTTTTTAACCTAACAGAGATGCATAGTATAATATATCACTTAAGATGAGCTGGAGCTTTTCTTTAATAAAACTTAATAATAAATTTTGTAATGAAGGAAACTGACACAAGAGTAATGAATGAGTAGCATTTTGTGATTTTCCATTTGTAGAAAGTTGAAGAGATCAATGCATATGATTGTTAGTTTTACATTAACATTATCACTTACCCCAGACTTCTTGCTTCATTAATAACACTGGCCTGACATTCTGTAGAAAGCAAAGCAATTTACTTAAGTCAGCTAATGTATTTTACTTGGATACTTGGTGACAACTAAATTCTTGGTAGAGATGTTGTCACTAAACATGGGATCTCCTAGAATTAAAATATGTTTTTATTTAATAGAACTGTCTTTTAGATGGATAAATTAGATGCTTATTTTTAGTTAGATATGGTTTATTTTTCACAAAACCCTTCTTTTAACCCCAAATATGTTAACCTCAAGGAATATCCAGTTTTCCTCTCAACAAGTCAAAAATTCTGACCAGCAGACTAATACCTTTTGGGATTGATAAAAAATACATAATTTAATAGTTTAAAAGTTTATATAAAGTGCCATGTCCAGTCCATCCTCTAGACCACCATAGAAATGTACTCAGTTCCTAAGAATGGAAAATCATGTTATTGATGTTCTCTGTTTTTCTGTATTTGCCAGTGAGATGCACTGTCAGCTATATATTTACCTGAGATGCGCAGGACGTGGGCTGAGGAAGACAAAGAGCAAACTGTTGTAGATGGGTTGTGACAGAAAGAAATACAAAAACAGCTTGGAACAGGATTCAAAATCCTTAATGGTTCCTGGGTAACTGAGCCCTTAGAGTTGAAGGAAGAGTGTTACCAGGAAAAGATGGATCTGTTTACCAGATCTGCCTGAGCAGAGGAAGTCTCCGCTGCTTCCCCAGGTTTGCTTAGGTGTAACAATGTCTCTCCTGATAACTGGCAACGACAATAATGCATCATTCATAGGCTGTATTGTTGAGAAACAAAGTGAAACATACAAGTAAGACAAATAAGAAAAACAGCAAAAAACAATGCCACATTGGTTCTTCAACACCGTATAGCATAAAATTCAACAAGGGCACATGGTCCAATTCTTATGAAATCTAATAAAATATAAAATTTACTACCATATATTCGGTACTATATTTTGACTAAATATTATGCTTAACTTCTGCATTAATAAAGTTGCCTAAATCTTATACCAAATGTGTGAGGTAGGTTTTATTACATCGTTCATTTTAAAGAGAAAGAAAATGCATCTAAGAGCATTTAAACAACAAACAAAAGTTCTTTATGGGTCACGGAGCTTGAGTTTGTAGAGCTTGGGCTCAGAACTACGTAAGTCAGACACAACCCACTTAACACCATGATTTAATGCCTCCCTACATTGATAATATTTGTCATTATTTATCCAGCCAAATTCATGGAGCACCTCTAAGGTACGAGGCTAAAGATGCATGATTCTGGGTTTATGGACAAATAATACCACGATTGCTCCTACTATCTTCTTCCATGTTTTGGTCTGGGTTCTGAGTGATCATTTAATTCACACAACAGCCCAAAGAGGTGAATGTTTTATCAATTCAAATGTTGCAAAAAAATAAACAGAGATTGAAAACACTCTCAAAATCATACAGCTATAAATAATATAACTCTTGTTCTCAAGAGAATATCTAAATGGTAATGTATATAAAACACATACCCAAATAATATTAAATGCCAAACACTAAATGCTAAACACATCATTTACTGCTTGGATCGTACAACATATACCATTATTATACTCCCCATGTTGAATTTTAATTGTAAGTATTCTTTGTTAGAAAAGGTGAATAATTTATTACATATATGTATATTCTCCAAAGACTACTAAGAACATAGTAGATATGAATAGCTATCTTTGGTTAATAATAACAAAGGTGATAAGAAAAAATTGTCATAGGAACTCCTACGGGGCTACATAAGGGATCAGCATTTGTGGCATTTGATTTTAATTTTTAATAATTTAAAAAACTGTCAGAGACACTTTTCAACTGATTACTCAAGCTTGTTTTTAAATTTTTGTTCTCCAAATGGTCGTAGTAAATTATGATATTCATCTGAAAAACGTTTTTTGTTTTGTTTCTAGTTTGGAATGCAGAAACTGAGAATTAGGCACAAAACCTCAGAGAGTCTTGTAGAGTGTAAATACATCTGAAGCGATTAACAGTAAGTACAATATTTAACTTTTATTTCTCAAAGGCATCATTCTTTGACTTCTTTTAACTGTAGAAGTGTTTCACAATTTTTGGCAGTCATAAAAGTTTATATTTAGAAGGGTAAAAGCATTGTAACAGCAAATGATTGCTCATTTGGTTTTTTGTTTTGTTTTACTTTTGGTTTTTACAATGCATGACAAGAAAATTTAATACAGGGAGTCTACCACTTATGATAGAATAGTGCAGGGTCAAATTTTTCATACCACTTGAGAGTTTTTCTTAACCTAATTAAGTAGCAAAAGAAGGATAAAAAGGAGGAGGAAAAACAAGTGTTCTAGGAACCTGATTAAAAATTGTGTATCCTCCAGTTTCTCTTACCAGCAAAGAAATGATTTATGTGGCATAATACCTGAATGATCAAAAATTTAAGAGTGGCTGATCCCTTTTAATGTCCTTTTATTTAAATTAATATCCTAGTTAAAGTGAGAGTCCTATTTCCAATGCCGTTTTTTCATTGCTCCAAAGGAGTCCTATTTTCCTGTTTCTTCACCTGTGAAGGCAGGCTTGCATTTCTGCAAGTAGAGAGTGGAAGGATTTCCAGTAGATTCATTCAGACTACAAAGAGAAGCAAAGGCATGTGACCAATTGTTTTAGTAAACCATTATTTCACATCTATTTAATAGTGAATGAAAGTCAATTATACAATTAAAGAATGGAGAATAACCCAGTCTGAAAGAATGGATATGGACATGGAATTGTTGTATTGAACCTCTGGAGAATAATAACATTTGCAATTAAAAGTGATTTAAGAGATAATCTAGAAGGTGGAAACAGCCTAAGATCACACATATACGGGAAGAGCTTGGAGAGATTTCTTCTCATTGTCAAGTGAATCTTAAAAATTACCTGCTCTTTTTTTATTAAAGAATACATATTATTGTACTGTATATCCAGTCTTTTCCTACACCTATGAAACAAGACATTTTTCAGCAATTCTTGTCTAAAATTAGAAATCATCCATCTTCTTAGACTTTCCATTAAAAGATCTTTCATTATTTATACATTTAATATGGCCATAAAAAAGAAACAGAATTCAAACACCCTACATTGTTGATTATATTTTAATATTTTATTTTTCTTTAGACTCTAAATTGGATGAAAGGGATATAGGCAGGGTTTTGGAAAGTTAAATACATGAAAGGTATAATTTCATCTTCAGATAAAAATTTATGCAAAATAATTTAATAAACATATATGCTGCATATTTATGATCAGTTTGAAATGACATTTTCTAAAATATTTTCTGATTAAGTAATTTCTGTCTTTTTGGCATTCCTGGATTAATAGTTATTTTAGAATATGTTTCATCTCAGTGTGAGTCTGTTTTGTTAGAGAAAAAAATATTACAAAAGGTCCTGATATGGTGCTTATTTATTATCTAGATGATAAGTGATAAACACTCTATTAATGGATTCAAAATAATTTTCATTAAAAAGTTCAAGTATTAATTAATTACTTTAGAATTTCTTACCTTTTGTGTCTCCATAGTAGTCAACACACATTACTTCTTTAAAACTCTTTGTTGAGAAATATAAAGAAGCATGGCCAGTATATCTGCTAAGCATTTGGAATAACCATCACAAACCTTATTTGGTGAATTGCAATAACATTTCATTTAGTTCACAAGTATATGAGTCAGTAGAGTAGATCTGCTAATCTTGTTTTCAGCCAGCTGGTTGGTCAGCCTTGACTGGTACATAGTATCTTGTGCTCCAGCAGGCTAGCTTGGACTTGTTTCATGTTGGAAACACAGAATCAATAGTGTAAGTGGAAGCATGTAAAATTCCTGAGGTCTACCCTGGGAACCAGACAACTGCTTCCACCATACTACATCAGCCAAAGCAAATCAGTACTAACCAACATTCAAAGGATTAGAAAAAAAGATTCCACTTCTTGATGCAGAAGCTGTAAACGACATGGCAGAAGACATGAATCAAGGGAGGGTTGAAGAACTGGAGCCATTTTTGCAATCAGATACAAGCAACAAGCACTGACTGACCAAGTTGGCCTTGAAGTTCCCCTGAACTTGACTAAATCTTAGACAGGCTTCTTCCTGACTCAGGACTCAGACCTACCTTTCCACAGAGCATTAACTTTAGAAACCTTGTAACTAATAATTTTATTCTCTCACCCTTCAACATGTATATGTCTTCCACCAGCCTTGACAATTTCGCAACCTAGGAATGTCTTTCTCAGGAATGTGGGACAATCCCTTTGAGACACAATCATCAAGGAAGAAAGGAAGCATTTCTACCAGTTCTGTGGGAAAGTAGGCCCCATTAGCAAACACAGATGGTCTAATCACAGAGATTAACATTTGCAGACTCACGGATAATCCAATATGCTCTGAACATCCTATTGATCCATCTCTGCCCTTAACGTCCTCCAGTATTTTCCCATTAACTCACCTTAATGGGAAGAAGCTTAAAAACCATCCTGTCTTATGTTTCAGGGGAGTTGATGTTAGTCTCTCTCCACTATTGCAATACTTTTGAATAAATTCTTCTCTAGCTCTATAGTCTTTATATAACTATAAAAATAAATTGATAGAAGTAAATATAATCTTAATAATGCTTTTAAATTAATCATGTAAGTTAATTTAAAATAAAGGGCAATGTGTTTAGCAATTAAGTAAACTCTTAAGAATGTTGAATATTTTATAAATGCACTGTACTTACCCCTACTTTCTTGTTAGGGTGATAATTTCAGTTTCTATCTAAATCATACTAGAAGAGTAAATCCCTAGAAGTACCAACTTGACATCTTCAGCTTACTATTAATGGTAGTTCCTTGGTAAAAAGGAGGAACAAAACTATATCAGAGGAAACATTTAAAACACTGTACATAAATGATGTTGCTGCTAAAACTGAAATGGATCATTAAACTTTGCTTTATATAATCTTCCTTCATGTGGTCATGAGAGATGTCTCAGAATTTAATACTTTCATTTCTGATTTTAACACTCAAGCTCTTGAAAAAGTTCCAGGAATGGTTTCTAAAATGTTTATGACCCTAAAGTTTATAATAATTTTAAAGTTATAAAAATAATGTGTGAGACTATTTTAAGCAAAATAATAAAATTTATTAATAACTTTTTCAAATCAGTGCTATGGAGGAAAACTATGTTGACCCAAGTTCAGAAGAGATCATTTCAAAAAATACAAAGAAATAACATGAGAGCTAGAATTGAACAATGTGAGTTAAGTGAAGATACTTTTGAAAGAAGAGTAGAAGTAAAGTGATTTGAAACTGAGGTCTTTGTAAGTGTAGAGTTTGTAATTAGGTATTGCTTGGTTTAATTTTTTCTAAAAATACTTGAAAATTGATAAAGGTTATTGATGATTGATACTATTTTCAAGAAGTTCTATTTGCTTTTTAATCTCAATCTCAGATGATTCTTTGGGTATGTCTGTGTGCATAGGGGTGGTACTGCCTTGTTCATATCATGGGATAGTTAGCACCATCTCTGTCTTCTACCCATTAGATGTCAGGAGCATCTTCTCATCTTCTCAGTGTGAACACCAACAATGTCTCATTACATTTCCCAAAGTCCTTTGGGAAGCAAAATTGTACCAGTTGAAAACCACTAATTTAGAGTACAGGCATGAAACAAACATTATGTAGACTTAAAAAAAAACATTTATATTTTTAAAGACGACAACTGACATTTACTCAATACCCACCAGATGATAGATAACTACACAAAATAATCTGTAATGTCATTTAATAATAACTGGATGTGTTATATCTAGTCACTTTGGATATACAGAGATGAAGACATTCAAGAATTCACCCAGTGTCACACAGCTGGTACATCCAGAGGCTAAGATTATAAAAGAATTAGGTTTGACTCCCTTCATAGTTCTCCCATTTCACTAACCTATTTCCATTGCTTTAATATGATCAATTTTGAACTCATTTTCAAAGAACATAAGAAATTTCTACTGTGGAAAAATATTTAATTTTGTTCTATGACTTGAAAGTCATAAGCCGTTCATAATCCCTTTAACTGGAATTGTTGGGGTGTTTGACCAATACATATTTCCAAAGTCTCACCATTAAGGCCCATTCCCAAGGTTAACTCATTAAATCTGGGTTCATTTTCATCAGGAAAGATCTTCACTTTAGGAATCTTTTTTTTTTTTAATCAGGGGATCCTGGTGGTACTGAGCCCTTGTTCCTGGGGTCTGTTGAGGACAACATGCAAGGCAGAATAATAGAGTGGAGACAGACAGACCAGGGTTCAAATCCTCACCTACACTCCCTTGCCTCAGTTTTCTCATCTCTAATAGAGGTTTCATATTTTCATGAGCAAGGATATAATGGTCCCAGCTTGGCACATTTTGCAACTGAGCTTAGAAAATGTTTTTTAATATAATTATTTAAGGAAGTGAATGATTGAATTCTTAAGCAATATTTCATATTTTTCTGGACTCTATACATAAAAAGGCAAACATTTAATCATGCATGAGTGATAATGAATAATCATTTCAATTATTAAAGGAATTAATGGATTCCTTATTCTATTTTCAGAGAATATGATGATTTATATAGTTGGCATTGTCTTTGGGGATTCATCCGTTAAGTGAACTACAATTTCCTTCTGTAGTAATTTTCTCTGCACTGTCATCATAACCCAGTTTAAGAGTTTTTACAAAATGATTTCATCCCCACACTTTCAAGAGTGGTACAAAATCCAAGCATGAATTGATTCACTCTTTACATTTATTTGGCCAAGTAATTATTTCAAGGATTGGCATATGATCTGATCAAGACCAATAATGCACAATTAAATTTTGAATTTGTGTTTTCAGAAAAAGACTTTCCCTTTTTAGCACTACATAGGGCATCTGAAATGGTTTAGAGACTGAAGCTTTGTGTGCCATACTTAATACCTATGGCTTTTGCGATAGAGACCAACAAGCAAGCTCAGAGTCAAATATGATGAGAAACGAGTGTCCACCCTTGAATAATGCTTGTCCAATGCTTGTAATTTTCAGTATATTTCAGTCAATAAACATCACCTTAAGCCAATTTGGGTTGAGTTTTCAGTCATTTGTGACTTAAAATGCCCTAACTGGTTAAATAGAATGTAAGCTGCATGAGAGATGCTGGTTTTATATATTTATTCACTGATACATCCCATATGCCAAGACAGATTCTGATACATAATATATGCTTTGCAGATATTTTTGGAGTGAATGAATTTTTAGAAAATGAATATTTTACAAGAGAAATGCGATTTTGTAAACTTTAAAAGTCACAATTAGTTAAACACTGTCATCTAGGTTTATTAATTTGCAAGTATTTCTAAATGGTCTTTTTAAAGGAAAAGAAAATATCCCCTGCACGGTTTAATGGATTTTTATCTTTCTTTTTCTAGCCTTTCCTGAGCTTGTATTTCAAGATGAACAGCATGATTTGAATAACAGTTTAAATGAAAATACTTTACTTTGACAACCGATTAAAATTGTTTATGCTGTGACCTGGTTCAGTACATTGTGGACTAATTAGTTGCATTTTCACTTCATTATAGTAAAGAGCTTTTAATATCTTCTCAAATATCTATGGGGTCCCATTAGAATTCACATCTCTAGATTCATAATAGCTCTACTTAGTATACTTAGTATCATAGTCTTTCATCCATTGACAGTCCAACAATGGCTTTTTCACTTTATTTCATTATACCATTGTTATCAGTGACACAGAAATAGCTTCATCAAGCATATAGGAAGCAAAATATATATTTATTTATATTCTCTTCCACCTTACTTTCAAGCATTAGTATCTCTTGCAACAATGGGAAAATTGTTATTTTTTAAATTGCGTTTCAATTAATTTTTAAAGTCCTGCATGATCTTTGATTATATCTTATATTTCTTATGATTTTGTTTGCTGATTAATCATAAGGATTCCTTCTATTAGTATTTTATCCAAATACAATATGATGTAATGAAAACATGGAAAACTTCTCTAAGATATTAATTTGTTGATTTCACTCCTCTGTGGAATATAAGAACAAAGAAAAAACTGAAGGAACAAAACAGCAGCAGACTCACAGAACCCAAGAATGAACTAACAGTTACCAAAGGGAAAGGGACTGGGGAGGATGGGTGGGAAGGGAGGGATAAGGGGGGAAAAGGGGCATTACGATTAGCACACATAATGCAGTGGGGGGGGGGACATGGGAAAGGCAGTATTTACAGAGAAGACAAGTAATGATTCTATAGCATCTTACTACGCTGATGGACAGTGACTGTAACGGGGTCTGTGGGGGGGGGGACTTGATAATAGGGGGTCTAGTAACCTTAATGTTGTTCAAGTGATTGTTCATTAACAATACTAAAATAAAAAAAATTAAAAAAATATTAATGTGTGTGTTTCAAAATACAAAGTTTCATATTCATGAAGTTACCTTATTTTTTATATGTACATAACATCTGTGAAATATATAATGTTGATTTTTACATCAGGGATTTAATCTGAATGATATTTAGGGTCAAAAATTTTAAGGTATAATTCCTCTTTTCTCTCTCTCTTACATTTTATTTTGAGATAATTTTAGACACAGAGAGTTGCAAAAATAATACAGGTCGTTTCCATATACCCTTCAGTCAGCTTGTTCTTATGTTAACATCTAACAACCCAGAGATCACAGTGTTCAGGTCCCATGTCTGTGGGATTTTAAAAAACCTATTTTAAAAATATCATTTATTGAGTTTCTATTAATTTCAAATGTGAAGCTAGGCTTTGTGTACATTATTATTTTTCAAAACAGGTTTCAAGATTAATAATTTATACAGGAGCAAACAGGTAAAGAGACATATATCATTTTGTTGGAAAGTGATTAAAGGTTGCTTCTGGGTATATATATATAATACTCTGTACTCTCTACCACTACTTACTTCAAGGTCATTCTCACACCAAAGTTGCAAAGAAGGCTTAAATGGTTTTGTCCCTGTTTCAGTGTGGAAAGCTCCCCCTCCCAAAAATTGCCCCACTGGAGTGAGGAGGGATTTCTTTTCTCCCATTCCAGTGCCCATTCCTTTTGTTGGCTTTTTTTGGCTGTGCTCTGGCACATTCCGTTAAAAAGGATGGCTGCCAGCAAGCACAAAACTGAACCCACAATTCATGAACATCAGTGATGCACATTGCTCTATTTACTCTCAAAGCTGAGCATTATTTAACTGCCTCAGTAACAGAATAGCTAAATGCGACAGCTTGCTGCCCCCCCGCAAAAAAAATAAATTTAAGGATTTTTAGCCAGATGTGCTAAGTTTTTGTGTTAGATAAATTTTACTTCTTCAGTCTTTCTCTGAACATCAGAAATGTCGCCACCTTTGAAAAGGTCACACTGACTTTAAATTAGTCAAGAATGAAAAAACAAAATTACTCTAGGCTGTCTTATTAAAACTGCATTTGCCTCCTAAAATTTTAAACCACTTGTAAACAGAAATCTAATTTGATAAAATAATTTGATTTTGATGCCCACATGGTTGCAAGTGCTTGAAGTTTCCAGTATGTTTGACCTGTATATATCTTTAAGTTCTTAAAATGGCCATACATTAATATCAGCACAGAATTTTATCATAGATTACTTAATTCTATAAAATAATATTACTATAGAATTTGTAAGTATTTAGAAATTACATATAGAATTTCCAACTGTAAATCTTTTCTTATACTATCTAAGGTATCAAAACTGCAATTTACAATATAACTAAAACACAAGTGTCTTATTCATACATTTGCTAATAGATTTTCCTCATTTCCTGGCTTTAGTCCAAGTCCATTGTTACATGTATTGATGCAACATTTACTGTAGAGTTTTGTGGGTTTTGTTTTGAATGCCTTGGTTTCTATCCATAAGGCCCATGAAATAAAAGGGTCTCTTTTTATGAGTCAGTACTTTGTAAACATCATGTATAGTTACTCTTTCTTTATATACTGAGGTGATTTCATGCAAATTCAAGGGCTAGAATTCTCTTCACATGTATTTTTCGTCATATATCCACATTTTGACATTAGGAAACAAGCAATTTTTATCTAAAAATTGCAATTGCTTTTCTTCCCTCTATTTTAAGGAACAAATTTTTAAAAGAGAAATCACATCTGATTAAGTCTAAACTAACCTTGCTCACAAATGAGCTGCACATTTCTAAATGCACTCATTATTATACATAAACAATCACATTCTCATTCTGTTGTCTCCGGTTTAGATGAAGGACTCCATTATCTTTTCTTATCATATTAGAAACTTTGAAATATGGATTTGACACAGTTTCACTGATAGGGCTTTTCTTAATTCTGACTGATAGGAAGTATTAGGAACTATTTGGTGTATTGTTAAATGCATACATTCTCTGCTATCTCAGGAAAAAGATCCTGTCAAATAGTAGAGAGAGGAAAAAGAAGATGCTTTCATTTCCCAGGTCTTATTTTTTTTCCTGTAAGAGCTTGAATACATGATGAGGAAACTGAAAAAGGACGTCTCAGGTCTGTGCACCATGTCCATAGTGAATAAAAGATGGTAGTTGTCCGCCTCATCTGGCTTTGGACAACAGAATCTCAAATGAAAAAGTTAAGGAATGTCCTCGTAGTCCAGTTACCTATGAACAATTATACTTGCAAGTGTTCTGTGAACTTGACGAAATGTTTAAACTCACAAAATCTAATAAACACTGTAAAACATTTTGTGATATTTAAATATGTATGAGGATCCACCACTGGTACATAGAGGATCACAATAAATCTCAAGTTCCTTATTTGTAAAGGAAGCCCTTAATCACTGTAGCTAAGCAATTGGAGAGGGTCACGTTCAATTCTTGTTCAGGTCATCTGAGATACAGGAGGATAACAAAGGCTTCTTTGACTAGATGTTGGTCTGGTTCAATGTCTTGTTCAAGAGTCTTCATTTCACCTGTTAACCCAGGCACAGCAGTGGGACACCAGCGCTGGGGTCCTCTAAGCTGGGTGTGCTGGCCTTATGTTTTTCAGGATATTGGCTTTCTTTGATTTGGCTGGTGGCAGTGATTTTCTGTGATGGCTGCATTCTATCTGTATAGGGAGAACCTTACTGAGGACTGTAAATGGATTCCTTCTCTTCTTTTGTGAAGAGAAGCATACTTCCTGGGAAACACCATTAAACATCCTTTCAGAAAGCATGAACAAAAGAACAGCTCAGAGCTGTTTTTTTTATTATACAAAATGAACTAATATATGCCCTGTATATAATAAACTAGTATTTACCTCATGATAGATATATAATGAAAAAAATAGAACAATGCAAAATCAGAAAAGTATCCAAATGACAATTTTAAAAGCATAATAATTCCAACACAAATCAGTAATTTATTTGCATTTTTGTATGTCACTGGGCAGACTTTTATAGCAGAATTTTAAAAGGTGAATAGTAGGTCATTGAAATAACTTTCTATTATCGCTGTCAAATTTTTCCTAATAATTTATTAAATTGTAATGACTCACTTTCTAGCTACATCTTTGTGCACAATAGAAATATTTCTCTAAGGATTTTTTCAAGATACCAAATCAATCATTCCTAATTTCTACATTTTTCAAAAAGTTTGGGCTACAGACGCCAAAAGGGTTGAAGTCATCTTGATGATAATTTTAAAAATATTACTTAACATTATTTAGTATTTTTAAAATGATTACAGATTCAGGAAGTAGACAAAAATAGTTACTGAATCCTGTCCTTCATGCTGGTTGCCCCAGTGCTCACATTGCCTATCATTACAGAACAGTATCAAAACCGGGGAGTTGATGCTGGTACAACATGTGTATATATAACTCAGTATCATTTATCTTATGTGTTAATTTGTGTAACAACTACTGCAATCAAGGTACAAAATGATTGTGTCAGCACGAAGACCTCCCTCTTGCAACCGCTTTCCTATTCTATCCGTCACAGCCTTACCCTCCCATCCCTAACCCTGGAAACCACAAGCCTGTTTTTATCTATAATATTGCCACTTCAAAAACGGTATAGAAATGAAATCCTACAGTATGAGACCTTTTGAGATTGACTCTTTTACTCAGCAAAAGGCCCTCGAGATCTATTCAAGTTATTGTTGTGTCTCAATGATGGGTTCCTTTGCAAGAGGAATTCCTTTTTGATCTATTTATAATTTTTCTACTTGTATCTCAGTCCTGAATCAAGGAGTTGGCAGGGCCAGCTTTGGCAGCCCTCCAAAGGCTCCCCGGGAATCCTTCCTTGCTTCTCCCAGCTTCTGGTGGCTGCTGGCATCCCTTGGCCTGTGACTCCATTACTCCAATCTCTGCCTCCATGTCTTCTCTTGGTCTCTCTATGTGGCTCTCGGGAGGACACTTGTCATTGGATTTAGTGTCCCTTAGGGTGTTCCAGGATGATCTCATTTCAAAATTTTTAACTTAATGACATGGGCAAAAATCATTTTTTCCATGTATGTTCACATTGACAGGATCTGGGGACATATCTTTATGGGACCATCATTCAACACATAGTGAGGGCTTTGAACATTTATACTCCTGCAGGGCAGCAAACACAGCTCTCTGTCTGGTTAGGCAGTCTCCATCTTTGCTCACCTACAACAAAAATTCCCATGCAAACCCCAGAGTAATCCTCTTAAAATTCAAGTTATGTCATGACGCCTCGTGGCTCAGGATCACCAGTGGCTTGCCGTCCCACACGGGAGTGAGATTCATCACCTTTTTCATGGGCTACATGACCTGAAATGTTACCCCTTCACCTTCTAGCACCACAAGGTTGCTTCCTCTTCTTAGCACTTACCATCCCCTGACATATAATTATTTGTTTACTTGCTGTCTTCTTAAACTGCAGTATTAGTTCCTTAAGATCATGTGTCTCTTTCTTCCCTGTTGTAGGACAGTACATAGAAGAGAGGCTGACACAGAACAGGTACTGATAACCATCTGCTGAATAAACGAAAGAAAAATATTGCCAAATTCCCATCCTAGAAAGGCTCTGTGAAGTTATATGACCTCTATTTGTGACTTATTGCGCTCATTTAAACTTTTTTCAGACATTGGTTTTTTTTATTATTTTAATCTTTTCTAATTTAATGGATGAAAATATCAGTTTTACTAAGCATTTATTTTACTACTAGTGAATATGGACATTTTCATGTTTCACTGATGATGGGGATTTATTTATTTTTCTTTGATGTATTATTTCTTCACAGATGTTGGTTGCTTCTCTTACTGAAATATACTATATGTATTTCTATATATTAAAAACATTCAATTGTCAGTTAAGCATATTTGAAGATTCTTTTAAGTTTGTCATACTTATTTTAATTTCTATGACTACTTTGTTATACAGAAATGGTTTTGTGTTTAACGTTTAATGTAAATTATGTTTTTCTTTGCAATTCCTCCATCTGCTCACTTTGTTTCTGAAAATATTTACGTGATTAATGCTCAGGAATATAGATCTGTTTTTCTACATCTGTAATATTTCATTCCTAAGTTTACACATAAGGAAAAGAAGAGTATTTTTAGTCTGGCAATGTGTTTTAAAACTTTTTTTCCTTCTCAGTTTCTGAGCAGGGATAGTGATAATTCTATTTAGAAACTACCTAGATTTTTCATAGGGAAGGAAGTGAAGGAGAAAGACAAGGGGATATAGAATTCAAGCAATATTTATAAATCGTGGGAAACAAGTCAAGCACTGAGAGCACCAAAGCTTGCTTCTGTTTTTTTTTTTTTAGAACCTAAGAATAGACACAATTAGTGATATTATTAACAGGAGAGTTATGAGAAAGAGAAGCAGTGACCATTCAAAAACAAATTGATAATTCAACAATATCTTCTTGGGGTTATCATCCATTCGAAAAACCCATGAAGATGACAGCAGCCTAAATGTCTGGCTTTAACTATTTTTTGGATTTGTATGAATTTATATTTATTTAAATGTTAAAGCCTTTTCACATTTATACATGTAGTTCTCATAACCATATACATATTAAAAAGCTGAGGGGTTGGGAGGTAAAGATGCATGGTTTATGGAAAGAGAAAGGGTTTCAGAGGACGGTGTATTTAAATTCCAGACCATTCGCCTTTATCCATGGGCTAAAGGCAAGTTGCTCACTCTAAGCCCTAGCCTCTTCTCTGTTACAATGAAGGTGCCAATAATAACTACCTTCAAGGCTTTCTTCGTTGTTATTGAGGAAATTGATTACATCCATGCACGTTTTTATGCATGGACACCTGCAGATTTATTCTTGTATTTGAAAACACAAGGATAGAGTTGTACAAGAGAAACTAACGCAAAGAGAATAGACTTACAAGAAGAAAAGATCTCAGGGATGTTGGTACCGGGAACAAAACTTTGCTGGGATCAGATGATTGAACCCGGGAATGCAGATGCCCTGTAATACGAGGGTCCAAATTTCAGTAGGAAAATAGGTTATTCTTTATGTGATAGGATGAGACATAGAAATCCAATGGAAATGTATCAAATTTAAATAAATCATATTTAAAGAGTCACCAATATATGAATGTTTGCAGTTGTTCATTTCTTTCATTTGACCCAAACATTGGGAAGAATAAAAGGGATAGAGAAAGAATAAAGAGTTTGGTCTTCCCTGATTGTAAGGATTGCATTTTTCAGTTGCCCGTAGGGAGGAAGTTCATCAACATGATTCCAAAGCAACCTATCATCTTCCAATTGATACCAACTGACATCTGCTTTGTTTCTCACCTCTTACTCTTACTTGTGACAGCATTTGTACAAGTGAAAATAAAACCATGTTTTAAGTAAATAAGCTGGAGGGTTGACAGATTTTTTTTTTTTTTTTGGTAACTACACAGACCCAGATCTTTCTTTGCAGTCTGTTTGAAAATAAACCAGTTTTCCTGAGTACCTGAATCGTTCTCCCAGGACAACATCATTCTGTGTATCAGAAGGAACCTGGCATCAGCACCTCCACGTTCCAGTCCCAACCTGATTGGGCAAATCACCGTGACCTCCTGCCGCATATGGAAATCGGAAGCTGCAAGGAGGCAGGGTAAGGAGGTGAATGCAAGGTGCAATTTAAGAGGTCTTTGTTAATGCATTTCTCTATGTTTTTGAGTATATGGATTCAGCAACAAAGTAAGAGTTGGCATTTCCAACACTTCACTGTTAAAAAGGCACATGTGGTTTCAGAAAAGAAATGCATGAAATAACAGTCTTTTTTCCTGTAATATGCTAATCAAACAGTGCTGCCTGTATCCTTTTGACAGTAGGAGCTAGGTAGAATACTGCTATTTAATCATATCATGTTCATTTTGTATCACTTATCTACAGTATCCTCTTTAAGTATAGTTTTATATGTAATGTTATTAATTGTAGTTATTATTAATATTTCCACTGTAGTGCCATGCATATCATAGCAAAGAATCATTTAAAATATTAACTGTTGTCTCTTTGGAAAACTCAGAGGGTGTCTTAATTGATAAGACACTGTAAAAAAGAGGAGTTTTCAAAGAAAAGGAAGGAGATGCTTCTAGGCAGAGTCTCCCAAGAGGCAAGAAGACGTTTGCCCCTGGCATAGTGTAGAAGGTTAAGTGGCAGCCCAAACCCATCTGCACTTGGGCCTATTGACCAGGTGTAATTAGGCCATGGCACCACAGTATTTCACACACTCAGTGCTTACTGACTGATCAAACACAGTACAAATGCTTACAACCTGCTTGCTTGCTTGGTGAGTATATGCCAGATACCCTGGCACTTTAAAAATTTCTCCTATCCCCTTTTGACCTGGTTTGGAGGGTAAAAAGGTAAATAGAATCATTCATTCACTTTTCAAGAAATATTTAAAAGTCCTGTGTTTAGGCGGGCACTGCACTCAGTTCTGGGGGATGATGGTGATGAGAACCAGACCAGGTGAAGATTGAATCTCTTGCCCTCATGGGACTTAGAGAATGTAATAAAGTGTATATATTTCTTACCTGAATTTTAGCAGAGTTCTAACTATCGCCTTTGGTTTCTTTTTGGGGCTTTCTGTTGAGGGGTATCCACAGAAGAGTGTGGGTAAATGCAACGTTAGGAAGGATTTCTTCTTGACTCTATTCTTTTGTTTTCATAGGTTTTAGAGATCAATTATGCAAATTAGGTTTCTGTTTTATTTACTGAATTCAAGTCCAGCCTGCATTATGTGGCGATAGTCATCTTCAAAGGACAGATACATCACTAAAATCCAATTTCTTCTTCTGGACACACTCTTGCACCCAAATATTGACACAAATAAATATAGATGCACAAAAGTAAATATATAAACATATGGATAAATAAAAGGAACAATTTAAATAACAAAGGATGTCTTCATTATTTCTCCTTGAAAAGAAAAGGAAAATTCAAAAAATGGAATTCAGGGATTGATTGATTGATAAATTGATTGATGGCCCATATTGTCAGTTTTCATATCTCAATCCTAAAAGCCACTTAACCTTCTATATACTTCCATTATCTCTTAGGCTACATTGTTGAAACCATACTGCACAGATAGCAAATACATTTAGCATAGTGCTTCCAGAAGCTTTCCTACGTAAGTTAGATGAGTACACGGACAATAATATTGGTGGAAAATTTGGTAAAGAAGATGCAATTTTTCTTGAACTAAATAAAGGTCACAGTTCCCCATGCAGTGATAACGTCCTCATTATCACTTCACATTGTTCCTAATCTGAATTTACTATAAACATTTATCTTTTCTTAATCAGTTAAAAATTGTTGATGAAAATCAAATGCTCCTGTTTAAAAACACTTGGACAAATTTACTCAGTCCAAGACAAACTCAGTAATTGCTACCTTAATAATGATTAATTTATTTCCAAGGCACTTGCTCTCATTTTCTCATTTTCTCATTTTCAGATGGAAAGAAATGGAAATGGGTTGGGCCACATTTTCTAAGTAAAATGAATTTATTAAATATTGCATTCAGATTGTAGTTTGCAGATCATATTTTATTTAATATTTCATTATTCTTTTTATAGTTCACAAAGGTTTTATACATAAAAAATCTTTTTTCTGTTTATCTTATATCTATGATATATCACATACCCATGAACTACACATTTAACAGGAACAGGAAAAAAACAGCTTCGTTACATGCCATTGTGGTCTTATGCCCAAACATTTTAGATATGATCTAAGGTTAACACGAGTAACATTCCATATCGATTTTTTTAAAGGAACTTAAAATGACAATAGGTGGAGGAACATGTATTTAAGAAGGAAAATGAAATAATTTATGCCTGCATGAGAAAGCCATGTTCTGCCATCCTTACCAGTATCATTCTCTAAGTCACCATCAGGTGGCTAGTCGGGACCCAACCAGCATATGATCAGGAGGCCGAGCCACATGTAAAATTTTGGTTTGAATCATCACTCCAATCCGTTAGTTTCAACATCTATCAATGATATGTGTACACATATGCACACACACATATACATATATGTATACATATATGCACATACATAGGAGATATATAGGTATAGATGTAGATAGGATGGATATATGTGAGAATATACATATATATATATATGTCTCCTATTGGTTCCGTTCCTCTGGAGAACCCTGACTAATATGCATACACACACATGACCCCTGACACACAACTCAGAAGAAGCAACATATTGCTAAATTATTAAAAATAAAAAATGTTTAGAAACAAAAATTGTAGATTGATGATAAAAGATTAAATCAAAACACAAGTTAAGCAAGGATGAGGTCCTAGAATAATATTGTCTTTAATCATTGTTAGTATTAGTATTAGAGTCCAAAAATAATAATAGCAACACAGACTGGTAAAACAATGATTTATTTTTAAGGAGATGTCATATCCATCACCTCATCTGAACTTCAGAAAATGTCTTTAGATTTGAATTTTATGTTATTTTTCACTCTACAAAGTAGAAAAATGGTTGTTCGAACAGTCAAGAGATTTGACAAAGGCAGCACAGAAGGCAAATGCCTGAATGAAGATTTTGACATCAACCTACCTTCTTGGTATAGTTCCCACTTCATTTTATATCAGTAGTAATTGAAGGTCTAGATTAAAATAGTGGCTCAGTGTCTCAGACATTCATTTATTCAGACCTCTTTAAGACCAAACTGATGTGACTGTTAGCAATTTGTTTCTCAGTTTCCTCTTAACATCAAAATATGGCACATATTTTATATTATTATCGACTTTCATATGCTGGTTTTGTTGTTATATGGTCTTCTTAAATAAATTTTAAGCTCATTGTAGGCTCAGATGAAATCCTTTCCTGTCTTACAAACATCCCAGAAGTTACTATAGTGCTAAGAACATAGCAGATTTTAAAACTTAAGAAAAGACTCAAATACACATTTATTGATTAATTTAACCCCTGTCCTGAATTTTTCTGGGAAAAGTGATGAGAAACTAATACCCAGGTGACTAATGTTTGCTCAATTGATCCGTGCTGCTAAGTGTGGTGTTGGTTATGAGATATAATTTGAGAAAAGATATTTTCTAAATTACAGCAATCCTATTTAGTTAGAGTAAGAATGAAATATCCTACTGGAGATGAATAGAGGTATAATTTCACTTAAAAAAATAGCAGCTGAAAGGACAACTTAAAATTGTCTGAATGGTCTCCCTACTGTGCTTCTATGGAGTTATGTCTTCACTAGCCAGTTTTATACCAAATATTTCAGTCTTGAAAATCTGTTGAAGATCAATGGATCCAGACGAGGAACATATTTTTTCCTGCAATACTCCTTTGGGAACTACCTCTACAGCTTATTCGTGATGATTAAATGGCTATTTGAAATTTCTAAGATGTTTGTTGGTTTCTGTTTATCTTCCCCCAATCTAATGTATGGGCCATGGGAATCACTTCTGATGGAGTTTCACAGGTAGCTATTAATTCTTATATGTTGCTTCATGATGTTGTTTTCTTTTTAGCTTTTCTTTTGTTGAAAGAAACACTTTTTTTGGTTAATTATGAAAATTGAGATAAAAACCAGCCTTTTAAAGTACTCTGGGTTGGATCAATAGGCAATAAAAATGTTCCAAAGGGATGTGAGATCATAACTGATCCGCTCAATGTGTTGAAGTAAGCCCAGTATTTCTACATGCAGCTGAGATATTTCTCACACTTTTGAACCATGGTTATGAATAAATAGGAAGTAAGGCAGCAACGACAGGTTTCCAGACAAGTAACATCAAAGGTCTGGCAGAGCGGCATGGGAAAAGGTGGGGGGAGGGCGCCTGTGTCCCCGAGTTTCTCCAGATTGTACGTGTATCTGATCTGAATGGGAGGCTTTTCTTGAAACAGCCTCCGGTCCTTGGCTCTGGGACCTGCCTATCCCCGCTTCTCTCAGCTCTCTGAAGAAGATCTGCCCTGTGACCTCCCAGAAGCCTCCCTGGAAGAGTTTCACATATGCTTGGTCAGAAGACCCAAGAGCACCAAGTAGGCCCACAAACCGTCAGAGTCGCCTCCTCCGACCCTGGGCATTGTCTGCTTTGCCTGCCGGGGCCCGACATGGCCACCAAGTGCCAAGACTCCTACTAGGGGCCTCTACAGGGGCCTCTGCCTCTGGAGCCCCTGAGGGTCGCAGGATAGGGGTCTGAGGTAAACGGAAAGAGCCCTTTTACTACTCTGAACTAAAACACTGCAGAGAGATGGTGGAACAGTAATATTTATGACCCCAGTAACATCTTGTGTATTATACCCCTTTCTGTTCCCCCTCAACCCCAAACATGCCTGATACTAGGATTGGGATAAATCTAAGTAACAGACACCATGATGGGAAAGAACTCGTCCTGAATTAACGTTAGCTGGTCTGGCTGCTGCTTTTTATGGGGAATTCTCTTTGGTGAGGCTTTTCCATACTTCCTACAAAAATGATTTTATCTACTAGGTGTTGGGCTTAAGGGCACCCATCACAACAGTCCATTTCTAAGCCTCGAAATGACGTGATGTTTAGGTTCCCATGCTACGGAGAGCTACATTTCTGCTAAAGCAGGAAGGGCTGGCTAAAATCCTCCCATTAAAACAGATTGTGTTTCCTAGTTCCTGGTAGCTTTCATGGGTGACATTTTCATGTAAATTAGAAAAGTGTACCTAAACTCAGAAGTCATCTTTGCATTTATTCAAGGTTCAGGCATCATAGGAATGTTTACCTTCTTTGGAAGTAGAAGAAAGGATATAAATGGGGAGTGACTTTTTTACAGAAAAACAAATCAAAACATATTTTGCATTCAAAATAAAATTAGGTTTCTTGAAACCCATGGGGGAAGGTACATGTTCTTCTTTTTTGGATTTCTTATTTTCAGTAATGTTTAACATTCCATGTTACTGGCTTGCAAGCCAGGGAGACCCATAACTCAAAACTAAGTTCTCCCATGTACTAGCTATATGACCAGACAGGAGTTATGTAGCCGCTCTCAGTGGATGTTTCTCATTTGTATGCTGGGCTTCACTATGCCAACAACTAAGAGGGTTGCTTTTCAGATGAGAGGACACAACATCTGCAAAACAGAGAGTATAGTGCCAAGTTCATTGCAGTGTGAATATCAATACAATGAATATAAGATTTACCAGTAGTCGCAGTAATAATTGTAGTATTTCATTCACTAGAGAATAATAACAGAAGAAATTGGCACTGTTCTTAACTACTAAAATATTCATATCCAAAATAAGAAGCAAAAACATACCTTTTCAAATCTGCCTTCCTAAAAATATATCAAGGCTGTTTAAGAAGTGAGGTGGGTGTGGAATTCTGCTCAGCCTTAGCCTACATGGAGAGAATCTATCTTCTCTTTGTTTTCTTAGTTTTTGACTTAAAGTTGATGTTTCTTATGCTCTCTTCTTCTTCTTTTAAATTTACATATATATTATTTAGGTGTTTTTGTTTCTATTAACTATATTATGATCCCTTATAAAATTTTGCTGACAATTTTGGCATATTTGATGAAGTGTTTACTAACTCAATAGGAAATTAAAAGCCTTAATAATCTGTAACCATTGGATAAAATAGAAATAGTTTAGAATTTTCCCACCAATAATTCAGCAGGCCCAGGACATGAGTACTACCAAATTTTCTTGAATACATTATTCTCATATCATGAAAATGCATCCTGATTATAGAAAAAGAGGAAACAACTCCCTCAACAAGGCTAGTGTAACTGTGACAAACAATACAAAAACTTTACAAGAAAGAAAATAGAGGCAAAACCAAACCAAATCAAACAAAAACAAAAACACTAAGCAACATATTTTCAAATCAGATTCAGGATTGTTTAAAAATGTAAAATACTACAAGTTGGGTATTTAAAAATTAAATACTAGAAATATTTGTAAATGTTCATTCACCACATCAACAGATTAAATAAGAAAATAAACATATAGCCCATCCAATAAATGCAATAAGTTCCATTTGATAAAATCTAAAACTCATGCATGGTTAAAAAAAGAAAAACTAAGTAAATTTAGAAATGGAAGAAAACAACCATGGTGTGATAAAGAATATTTATAAGGGTTCTAGAGCAAATATCAGTATAAATAAGGATACATTAGAAAAATTCTCTTTAAAATTAGGAACAGGAAATGGTGTCCTTTATTACCTTAGAAGTAATGTCCATGCCAGTTCAATAAGGAAAAAAAAAAATTAGATCTCTAGGTTTGGAAAAGAGGCACATCCTGTCATTTTTATAGTGAATATAGCATATATTGAAATAAGCCTACAAAGTGCAAAGAACAAAAGGCCACGAATAACCAGGGTACATCTGAGAGAGACCAGACACCAGGATGTATTAAGGGGTCATCATAATGAAAATCATATTATTTAGACAGGGCTGGACAAATGTGAAAAATGGGATAGGATGAATAAGCATCACATAAACTAAAAAAAAAAAATGACCATCCTTGGATCAATGTTGAAAGCATGCTGTGATTCCATGATTATGATTAATCAAATTTTATGCAAATGAAATATTAAAAAAAGAATGATAGCCTAATTAATAAGACCATGGTGACGATTAAATGTGATTACATGTGGGAGGCACTGGCATAGAGTGAGAGCTCAGTATTTTTATGTATTTTGTTAACATTTTCATGACCTTCATTGTGCAAGTTTATAAATATAAATAATTGGCTTTGGATTTAGTGCTTTTTACACTCTTTCATCCTCTATAGTTTAGAAAGAAATGTGTAATATATGCACTAGTTAGCATATAGTTAACATATAAGTGAATGAAGTTATGACATTAATAAAATTAAAACTGAGAGTAACAAACCTCCACCATAATCACTGCATTCTGATTTAACAAAACCGCTGGATCTGGTTTATGCAACCTAGTGTTTACCCTTCTTAGGAGAAAGTGGGAGAGGGTATGGTTGGAGGATGGATACTTAATTTTTGTTCATGTATACTAATGGTAATGTTGGGCAATTACAAATTATTATTAATGAGAAACCCAATTTGTAATAAACATATAGTTGTAAAGAGTATTATATACATATGTATTTTGTTTATCATCTTGACAAACTTGTGAGTTTGGCCATTTACTATATTAATGAAAGGAGACACAGGGAATTGAATTGGTTGCTTAATGACTCCTAACTAATTCAAGGAAAAGTAGTTAGAATCAAATCTTCTTCCTAGTTTCTTTTACTTTCCATATTTCATCTTATACCAACTATTCTATGAATTAAAAGGTAAGATGCCTGTAGCAATCTGAGGAACATTCTGAGATTTTATGGTATTGATATATTTCACATCCTTTTGATGCATCCCATTGTTTGGAATATAAAATAGGTCTGCCTTATAGTATTATTTTAAATATTTGTATTTGTAAAATGTATATCCAGATAGCAAGTCAGTTTTGTATCTACCCTGTATTAGAAAAGAGTCAGGATATAAAAATAAATTATATGAATAAAGCTATTCCATTTAGACAGAATCATCTCCAAAATATACCACTTAGAAAGTCACACAATAGAAAAATGTGATACGTAGGACTTTAGTACTCAAAATATTAACTTTTAACAAAGACAAAATGTGTGGGATAATGGTGTCCACTTTTGGTAGATTCTAGTATTGCTTAGAGGTGATGTTAAATTAATCATTATAATGAGCTTTAAATTCTCAAAACTCCCATTACCATTACTTTAGCTTTTAGTAATTAATATTTTATATGCATTTTATATTGGGAATTCTGTCAGAGAAACCATTACTATGAAAAATATTTTTTTTACTTTGAAAATTAACATATAGTGAGTAATGTGAAGACTACTATTTTAATTTTTCTTCATAATTACTTGTTAAATTTTAAATTACCCTTAAATTGCTATTGAACAGCTAAGGGATGAGGAAAACTGCTCATAATGGGCGATGGATCTCTTAGAAGGGAAGAGAATACTAGGGAAAGTTAAGAATTATAAAATAACAACTGAAAAATACTTCATACTGTGTTAGGAGTGTGTACATACTTTTGAATTGTAGGGATAGATGACACAAATGTATTTAGGCAAAAAACTTTTTGTGTATGTGCGCTACATATATATATATATTTTTTTTTGACAGCTTAGAGTATAACTTCAAGGATTTTTCTGAGAACTTTCCTACCTCAACTGCATTTTCCAGAAATAAATGTAAATAAATCACAAAAAAGAACAAACATTAAAAAAAATCTAATATGTTCAGTGTTTACATATGGTCTTATCATTAACCACAGGATAAGACTGATTCCTCCAAGAGAAGTAAAATAATGGTAGTCAGGTGGCAACATTAGTACCTTTGTAATAACAGAAACACTGGAAACGTTCCTCTCAGATCTGCATGCCCACCAATTACCGTCACGGTAGAAGAATTAAAGTGTTTGTTTAAATTAATGGAGTTTTCCTCAAAGTGAAACTTTCCTCGATACCTTGTTTAACCCTCTTTCCTTATCAGTGATGTACGATGTAAAGTAAATGCGTGTTAGACTTGCCCTTAAGAATGAATTTTTGTAAGGAGAGCTTAGGAAGCCAGCAGATCCTAGAAGACAGAAGTTATATGGACAACTTTCACCTATTCACCAGTGTTGTTAGAGTGAAAGGGGTAAGTTAAAGTTTTTCTGTTCAAACATGTTTTGTTAAAAAAGATTCTTTTATGGAGGTTTTTAGTTTTTAGTTTTAAGGGCCCTGTGGCATTCAGCAAGATGTCCAATGCAAAACAATGTCCCCTCTTTCCCAGTGGGCAGCCGTTGCTAGCAGGCTGTCCGGCTCTCCAGCCAGGGATTAGATTTCATAACCCTCTTTGCATCTGGGTAGTTCTCATATGATTTAGACTGCTCTGACCAGAGTGTTAGAAACAGCTGTGTCTTCTCCACTCCCCCATTCGCATCCGCCCTCTAGGTGTGAATGACTGATTTTCCAAGGGAAGGTGGAAGAACACATGTGGTTCAATTTCTGTATCGAGGAAAGCTTCCTGCTTACAAATAACGTCTGCTTTGGATCTTCATAGGAACAAAACACCAAATTATGGCCTCACAGTGCTGAAATGTGGTAGAGGGAGTGTTTTTTAAAGCTACTAGTTTTAGCCAAATTAATATAAACCCTATTTTAGATTCAATACTCCATTTGCGAGCATGGGAAGGTTATAGCGATTGGGTAGAATATCTCCAATTGGCATTTGGACAAGTAATAATTGTGTGCTCTTATAGTGCTTCCTGTGTTCCTCAGATTTCCCCATAGATGTGCCTCCCAAACACAGACTGTCTTCACTCTCATAGTTCCCGGTAGCATTCATGGGTTTCTGGAGAGTTGATTCATCTTTGGGGTTTCAACCTACTTTAACGTTTCACTCATTTCTTCTGGAGATATGATTCAACTTAAATTTTTATTTATAGTTGTATGATTTCAGGCTTTCATACATTTGTATATTTAACAGCACAAACAACATTCCAAAACTAAATACAAAAAAGCAACTGCTAAAATGTTAGCCAATAAAATCAACAAATGAAATAAGAATTCTCTCCAGAAAAGGTTCATTCTCTGAATCAGTCTGACAAAGCTTAGGAACTCAACTTAGGAAACTTAAAGAGATATGAAAGGAACAGAATCCCTAAAAATGAATAAAAGTCCTGAGAAAAAACTAGGCACAATGAAACAAAACTAGGCAAAAGTGAAGAGAAAAAGTCCAAGAAGAAAGGAAGAATTGTATAAGTAATAATTTGGTAAGTTGGTAAGTTAAATTAACTCTTAAAAATAATTTTGCATCGTATTTTTTATGGTTAGGGAAAGTAAAAAAAAAAATTCTACAATACAACAAGATCCCTGACTAATAGAAGTAAAAGGAAAATGTTCAACTTAGGTAGATTTCTTTTTGTAGGAGAAAAAGACTGACCAGAAAATTGTATCATTAGATATTCATATATTACAAAAACAATCTAGATATTTCAAACTTGCAGAAGGTAAATAATAGGCAATACAGAAAACTCATTGGAAAATATCATTACATATTTATTTGCATGTTAAATACAATCACGAAATGTTAAAGAAGCAGTGGGTAAATAGTAGGCAACATTATGAAAAACTGGAAGAAGGAAAAAAAATTAAAATGTTAAGCAGAAAAAGATATGATGGAAGGAAAGAGTTTAAGTATATCATCTCAATGATAAATTTAAGTCATATTTTTCAAACTGGATAACAAATTTTCCAGTATACATATTCTGCTTATTAACACCTCTATATACTATACTATAATATATAGTACTCTATAACAAAAATAAAAGAATAAGAAATATATGTATTTAAATAACATGAAAATACTATCTAAAACAACCATGAGGATATTATTACTATAAGAAAATATTGTATATTCCTTGAGTTATGAACATTAGTGTTCCCTGTTGTGTAGTGTATGTTATTATGAAAATGAGTCTTCCCTTATCCAAGTTGATACTTTTTACTGTAAACAATAACAGAAGTAAATATAATTAGCAAATCTTATATATACAAAATAAATTGACATGTATAATTATTGTGGATGTTTTAACTACAATTTTGTAAGAAACAGATATTCCAGAGAAAAATAAACTGCTTATAATAAAACTACCCAGGCTTAAATAATACATACTATTGAGACCAATAAATAGAAAATAAACACTTAAAAAATAAATTTAAAATTAATATATATTTTCATTTTTAATTAACATACCTTTGTCAAATGGCTATACATATATATATAAGCATGCATTTATTTAAAATAAATAAAAAGGATTGAAAATAAATATTAGAAGTTCAACTTAAAGTTCCCTGAAATATAAACACAAGAAAACATGGAAAGAGAATAATGTTTTCAAGAACAGAATTCATAAAACATAAAAAAGACCTGATCAACAAAACCAAATACCGCTTTTGAAAAAAAAGCAAAACAACAAAATATGTTTATCTGAAGCAAGGATCATTACAAAAGAAAGGAGAAAAGATTAAACAGCAATATTAAAAATGGAATAGGAGGCACAATCCAGAGTCGAAGTATTACAGATCCTACAAGAATAGTATTTACAATGTTACCACTATGTATTTGAGTGATTGTATGAACTTTCTGAACTTACTCCAAATTTTAACCGTAGTTCTTTGTGGGTTACTACATGTATTGAGCTTGTTTTTAATATAATTTTATGTATTATAAGTCATCTTAACATTGGAAAAATTTAAATGCTCAATCAAGAAAATCTCAAAAGGAAAATTCCTTTAAAAATGTAACAAGGAAATAAAATGTCTCAAGAAGATTATATGGTCCAATAAATGTGATTATTTTTATCTTTTGTCATTCCTTACTATAGTAATGTAGAAATCCAGTTATTGAAGTTATAAACCCTTATAAATCATTTATACTATCTTTCATTCAACTGTAATCATGTGCGAAAGAAAACAAGGGAGAATCTTTTTTTAACTCCCTTCCATAGTCTGATTAAATCACACTTATTAAAGTTTTAAAAGTAACAAACAATACAGCTCCTTTCTTAAGAGCTTATGCCATAATCCCATCACAGAGTAGAATAGATGTAATTCATAGAGCTGCTAGAAGAAATTATATATATTCAATTTCAGTGAGAACACTCATGCTCCATATTCAGAATAAGATTTTTGTAACATTCCCAGCACTTCTATTGTTTTAGGCATTAATGTTAAATAATTAACTAATACTTTTTTTAAAAATTCAATATTTTTGCCTCCATTCTAGGATTTTGAAATTGAATTTACTGTCTTGGTATAAAGAAAAATACTCTACTATCTATAAAGGAGTTTGCTTAATTAACTGAATGATGAGAAAAACAGAAAGGATAGCCTGAAGTACAATATGATGTGAACTGGAAAGTATCTGTGTCTACCTCTTCCAGAAGCAATAGGTTGAACATTTTTGTGGCCAAATCTAAAGTCGTCCTGACAAGGAAGTTCCTAATTTCTGTAACTCTAACCGTAAGTCATTATCTTTAAGAGGCCAGGTACGGGATCACAATCTACCCCTGCTGGGTAAAACTTCTTTTTAAGGCGGTTCTTCAATTACTGGCTTTCTCAGGAGAAATAATGAAGTTCCACTTAGTTTTAGACCTGAAATCAGTCATAGTTGTTTTATACCTTAAAAGAATCCTCATGTCTAATTCACCTTTACTGCTTTGCTTTTCCCAATCATTGGACCAACAAACCTGGCCTGATCCCTCATTACACGTGCTTATTGATCTGTACTTGTCTGACACTTATCAACATTGTATTTATACAGTACATTCTGCTATTCGTTTAAAATTAATCTTTATATCTAGTGTCCAAGCTTCATAAGAGCAGAAACTATTTGTCCACATTGCATCTCTGTACCTAATAGAATGCTTTTTGTTGATGAACAATATTACTTTTTAAATGTAATTGTAGCACACCTTTTAGGTGCCGCACTCAGCATATTTATTCTTGTGTAACGTATACAACAACATCAATATTGGAAGATAGTTGTTTTAATAAATAAACAAATTGAAGCTCGGCTATATTAAATTTAAAGTCCCACTCTAAGTGACAAAACCATCATTTGAACCATTCTGGCTGCCTGTCCAACTTGGACACATCCATCTAAAACTATTTTATACATGTTTCCCTAAAGGTCTGGCAAGTACATCTGTATAGTGGCAGCTCATAAAATGAAGACATAAATATCAGTGGGTCACTAGCCTTGTTTGGAGCAAACTAAAGTAGGAGTTAAATCCTAAGCCTCCTGCCTTTCTGCTGTAAGACTCTGAGTAGGGTAGATAACTTCGCTGAGCTTTAATATCTGCATCTGGAAATGAGATACATTGATGAGGACAATAATTACTTTGTAGGGCTTTGGGGCAGATCAGATGAGTTTATTTATCAGGTAATATTTACTTGCACTTACTAAGTGCCAGCCCTGTTCTGTTTTATGCATAATGTTTGGCTTAATCATGGCAAGAATGTTATGAACTATGAGGAAAGAACTATTTATTTTCCCATATTTAACAATGAGTAAACAGGTGTGGAGAGATTAAGTGGCCTGCCCCTAATCATGCATCCTGTAATTCCCAAGTAAGGTTCTTAACAATGATTGATGGTCAATAAGAATTAGCTATTATTTGGTAAAGGAAAAGATGACAAAATAAGTGGATGGATTTAATAGCCATTGCCTCTTGCCTTCTTAGAACTAAAAATATTACTGGCAACTATTTAGGAAAATAAATGGTACAATGACAAAGCATATTGGAAGATCCTTGTAAGTTATGATGAGCTAATATTATTCTCTTCAATATCCAACTTCCCCAACTTCTATTAAATGCAATCATTTTTTTTCCCCAGCTATTTTTTTCTCTAATGGTAAAACTGCTAATTTGTAACAAAGTCTCTGGTAAAAGAATACATAATAAAAATGTCTTATGATTATAGTGAAGGTAGTGCCCCTCTATGACTCTCATATTTGCCTAAAAAAGAGGATATTCTTCACACCTCTACCCCTTCACCTTTGAAAATAAACACCACTTTCCTTCTCTGTGGTGGGGAGAAGTACTAGCCAAAGAGTACAGGAACTTACTGTGATGTTATATGGTATTTTTCATCAGCACAAACCTATTTTTTCGAAAGACAGAGCTCCTTTAATGGGCTATTATTTTACTCTTATAGGCAACAGCACAAGAAATGTTGACTAAACCTTTTTTAAAAGCAAAGTTGAAAATGGAAAACTGGAAATTCCTACAAAGTACTGTTTAAATTGTGTAACAATTTCCAGGACTGTTATAGTAGAAAGTACTTAAGAAACAGAAATGACAGAGAGTAGAATCTGAGTTTCCAAATAACAGTTTTAAATTTCAACAGTTGGGAAGTAAAAGACTCCAGAAAGATTCAGAATAGAGCCAAAAAGAGCCTGGATCCAGGAGATACAATACCCGTGGGCATGACTGTCACAGATCACAGGAACAGAGAGAGCAGTGAGGCCTGGGAAATCCACAGGGAAAGGCTGTGTGGAAATCATGCAGTATTTCACAAGTACCTCTTTCTCTTCTAGGCAAGAGCAGAGGCAGTTGGTGGAAAGAGATGGACCTGTAGACTTCATCTAAGGGATGGCTGACAACTCTCATGCCCGCATATTTCCTTTATTTCCCTACTTAGATCATACTAAGAATTTAGTTACTTGCAAATGAGAGCCAAGGACACCAGATTCCCCCGATCCCATGCTCTCCCGTGGATGCTTAGAGTTTTGCAAACAGCAATTTGAATAAACAAAAGTGTATAACAGAGATGTAACTACTTCATGATCTTATCTCTGATCCCATCACCCAATAATGTCTTTGTGATTAAAAAATAATGTAAACAAAGATCATCTTGATATTTTGCTGAGAAAAGTTGAGGTTATGCACTTCAAAGTAGTGATGTGATAATTGGCTGATAGCTATCTTAAGAAGGCCCAAAGAAAGTAGATGGGGTATTCTGAGTGGTAAAGCCATCTTAGAATTTCTGGGAAAAAAACAAAAAGCAAAACTGAACACACACTTAACACATAATTGTCCACAGGAGGGGTAAAAGGGGGAAGGAAGAGGAAGCTTTCAAATGGACATTTTGTGTAATTATGAACAGACATTGAATTAAAATGGAAGCAAAGAAAGCCTGAAAGTTTCTAAGTTGTTAGAACAAAAGGCATTGTAACCCTTTACCAATAATGCTCAGTAGCATTTTTACAAAACTGTTTTACTCCTTAAAGAATCTATTCTGTTACTCCACCAATCCTTCAACCAGGTGCAATGGTTATAAATTTAGAGCTTTCATAGTTCTGGGCTGTAGATCATATAAATATATCTTCTCTCTCTCTTTCTCTTTCCTCTTCACTTCTTTTCAATATTTTTTTGAAGTTAAGAATTTCTTTAGTCTTCATATCTCCAATCGCTTGGCAACTAAATAAATGGTGGCTGACTAGAAGGAAATGACATCTTCCTGAATAAGTAAAAACATCTCTGAATCCATCTGTTATAACCACAAGTTAGTAGTGTGTGTATGATTTGACTTTACAATCATTTATATTTAAAACTGTAATTTCAAGGACCCTTATTTGAAGGCAGACTCTCAATTATCCATGTTCAGCTCACTGAATAGAAGCAGGGCACCAACAAATGGAAAAGATAAATAACCCCAAAGTTTCATTAGCTCTTAGATTCAACTTTTTCTCCATTCTAACTTTCAGGAAAACTTGTTAATAATAAATGATATTAAAAGTATTCGTTATACATCTGCCTCATTTCTTGGCCTGTATTTTAATGGAAATGTTAATGAGCAGTGAAATGATGGGAAGGTGGGAACATCAAACACATGCTGAGAGAAGAGAGAAGAGAAAGGTGTGACAAAATTTAAAATATTGTACCTCCAGATAATTGCGATTATACTATGCAAGGTGATATGTTTCACTGCTATAATCTTTCCACCTGGAATGGTTAGATCTTTAGTTTAGAAATTTCTCCTTGGTGGTTGGAAACATGATAAGCTTCTGTTGAATCTGTTTCTTAGAGTCATTTCTGGCTTTTCAGGCAAGGGAAGTGGGAAGCAAATCTGACTGGGAGGCCCTGTTGCTACCAGATCACAGTATTAGAAGAAGTCACACCATATAGGGAATGTCAAAAAAACCCTCCAGTATCACAGAATCTTGGACCAGGAAAACAATAACAGATCAATATTGTCCAGTGATTATCAAGTTTTTAAAAGCAGAATTCTTTTTTTTTCTTTTTGATGTAAGTGTAAAAAATATGAAATAGACATTGGTGGATCCTCTGGTTGAAGCAGTACTTGTAGTCTCACCCTCCGGACCCCTCTCCCAAGGTGGCCTCTGATGCTCCTCTCCAAAACCCTGAGACTTCATAGAACAAAGTTCAGTAAACAGATGCTGTCATTATATAAATGAAGAAGCCAAAGCACAGAGAATTTAAGTAACTTTCTCAAGATGCAGGGTGCACAAAGTGCAGTGTAGTCTAACAAGACCTAGGATCTGGGTTTTCCCACTGACATTCTGGTGCTCTTTCTAAGGATCCACTGGGCCCCAGGGAAGAGCAAGGTCGTGTGGGCTTCCCTACCACCAGAATCAGAACCCTCCAGGAAGAATGGAAAACCCCTCCTTTGCTCCTCCACTCTATACCAGATCATAACACCCATAATCTGTTATTTATTTACTCATCCATGTCTCTGTTCTGTAAGTAGAAACTCTTTGAAAGAGGAATTCCAGGCTTTGTCATCCCTGTGCAGACACGACAGGACACAGTGCCTACTCCCCATATGCTCAACCATGCAAATTTTCTTCTCTGCTCTCTGCCCTACTGTGACCTAAATGAGAGATAATGCACATAGCTCAAACTTTGTAACATTTGACTTCTGACCTTTTTAAGGGAGAACGGTTCTTCAGCCATTCCAAGCTGGATAGAAATTATGTGTTATGAACTTATGGCTCTTGTAATTTTCTCACAGCTATTATAATTTCTATTTGAGCCAGATTAAAAATAGCTTGTATTCTAAACTATTAAGTGTTTCACACAGATTTTAATAACTTTACAAAGTAGGTTTGTGAGAAAGCAAGGAAAACAAGAAAAGAAAAAAGTGTGACAGTTCAAAGACCTTACCTAACAGCTAAAGTCTTTTCTGGTCTTCCAAGAAACAAAATTTCCCATTGCAACATTATTATAGAAAAAGGAGCTTTCCTCTTCTTACCAAGTAAATCAAATGCTAACTGGAATCACTGTATTGTAAGATACACTGGGACCTCAATACCAATGGCTGAACTGTAGAAGATAATGTCACCCACTTGCTGAAAACACATTTCCCACAGTGTAAATTCTAAACTCCATAAGATGATTTAGATGTTCCTACATGTTCTAATCCCTGGCCACCTCTTTAACACCATCTCCCTCCACAGCCCTTGCCTTCTACTCCTGAACCAATTTTATGCTTGGCTTCAACAATACTCTATTTAATTTGGTCTAAAGCATGCTGTGCTCTCTAGCTGCCTGCCCATGACCCACACTAGCTAGAGCCCTCCCAACCCCTGCTAACTCCTACTCATTTTCCACTTTCCCCTATATTGGCTGAAGTGCTGTCTTCTACTTGAACCAAGAGTCTACTCTCATGCTTTCCTCTGCAAGTCTATTGTAACTTTGGCTTTTTAGACTTTAGTAGTAATCACATTGCTTCTAGTGAAGATATTTGACCACATCCACCCTTAGACTACAGAGGATGGTGACAGAAATTTTATTTATCTTACACAATGACTCTATTTGTTTTCTTTTGCTGGTCTAATACACTATCATAGACTTAGCTGCATAAAAGACATGAATGTATTATTTTACAGTTCTGTAGGGCAGAAGTCTGACTCGAGACTCATGGGCTGAAATCAAGGGTTTGGCAGTGCCATGTTCCTTTCTGAAGGTTCTAGGGGAGAATCTGAGTGGTTTTTTCTTTTCTTTTTTTTTGCCATTCTCAGTATCTAATAGCCACAGTCCTTAGCAAATGGTTCCTTCCTCCATATGGGAAGCCTACTGTTGAGTCAAGTCCTTCTTCCATTGCTGCGTCTCCTCTGATCTCTGCTGGGAAAGATTGTCCACTTTTAAGGACTCATGCAGTTAGATGAGACCCATTTGGACAATCCAGGGTCACGTCTCCATCTCATGGTTCATCCTTTGAATCATATCTACAAAGTCCCTCTGGCCATGTCAGGTAGTGTATTTATAGAGTTTTGGCAGTTAAGGTGGGGACATCTTGGGGGATCACTATTCTGCCTACCACAGTGAGGGAGTTTACAGTGCCCATGAGCTGGTTTATGTTTGTGTTTTCACCTTCATGCTAATCTATAAAAGTATATAAATTGATTTTTTGGAAATATGCCACAAAAATGTAATGCCAGCATTTTCTTCGGTGTTTAATGTTTTGGTCTCCAGGTGGTCATGAGATGTTATAGTAACAATACAGAGTTTTATCCATAGTTCAAATAGAAAAATTAAGAGGAGAATTGAAAAATGACAAGGTCCTCAACAGAATATGTCTGGCTGCAGTATAACACTAGCAGATATGGTGCAGAGATCCTAAATGTATATGTTATACCAAAATCTACAGTGAATAATTTATCTCTATAATTTCAAGTATTTTAATATCATTTCAAGGATGGCTTATTAGCTCATTCGGTCTATCAAAATAATCAAAGGATGTCTAAAGACAAGACAAATTTTTCTCAAAAGATACATCCAATAATAATTCTAGAAATGATGACTCAAATAATGGTTCGTCATGTTCAACTCCAGAAGGATGAAGTAAACATAAAACAAGTCATTACATCTGTTGCTATTAGAGCCAATATCAAAAATTTAGTTGATAAAGTATTATGATCTATCACATTATATCAGTGGTACTAATTAGAATTTTATTCATTATAGTTTTACATTGATTTAATTTGTAAATGGATTTGGTCTTTATGGTAATAAAAGGTCTATAAGCATAAGGATTTATTACCAGTTTTAGTTTTAAACATATTTATGTAACATTGAATTTTTGCCTTTAAAAGTTTTTGAGAATAGTTAGTACTGTCTGACAGTCTTCAAATCTTTTGTTTGTTTGCACCCTTATCTGTTCTTTTATCCATAGTATTGAGTCTCAAATATTATTACTGAAGTTGTAAAAATTACTTTTAGATGCATTATACATGGGGACTGTTACAGTCTGTTTATATACAGTTTTTCATAATTGTTTCACCTGTCTATTCTTCTTTAGCTAATTGAACCTCATCTGAATTAAAAACAAAGACAAAAACAAGGAAATGCAAACTTTTTTCCATCCTGAGAAACAGGAGATAAATCAAAATTTTTGCTTAATTTTTTTCCTGGTAAGACCTCTGATAGTATATTTGTGTCTTCAAAGAACATGCAAATTAATGGCTTCTGCAAAAACCTTAATTATGCTACCACCACACTTAGTTCAATCCCCAAACCAGTAGCTACCATTATTGAGTCTTACGGGGCACTGACATAACGGCAGTCTCTACAGACAAATTAACCCTCTGTAGAGGCAGTTGGTACGAGCGTGGCATTACAGCGCAGGTTTAAAGTGTTATCAGTTGTATCAGAGTTGCTACTTTTTTAGGATAGTAACTAAAATCGGACTGATTTTTAGCATATGCTATATTTCAGATGGTTTAGAATCTCTTCAAAATACATAGTGACAGATTTCTTGACTCCGATATTCCACATTTCCCCGATGTATGGTGCACAAGCAAATTCAAAACCGAGCTATTTATTAGCAGCATAGAGTTATCAGAGACAATTTCAAGCCTTAGGTAACACTATTATTAAGCCTTTCAGCTCTCTCATTTGCTCTTGGTAACAAAACCGTAGCATTTGCACATAGGCATCGTACCTTACTGGTACAGCAAAGATATCAAATGTTCCAATGGCCCTGTGTTTGCCAACTCAAAGAGCATCTCATGCAAAATTATTCTGAAAAATTAGATCAGGTCTCTGTAGAGTAGTTTTCCTGAATGTTGAGTTTCTTACATTTAATACTAGTGATCCATCATTAAACATTTTTATTACCTTGCAAAATTTTCTTTTTAAAATCTCATTTGGTATTTCTTGTTGTAGTACTTTGAAAGAAATTTACCACCTAGGCATATTTCTCAGAACCTGGGCTGAAGCTATGATTATCAGTTTCAAGTTGTGACCTATCTTTTAGGTCCAGAAAGTTACAATGTGCTACATCATTTTACTCTGGGATTTGGAACATTAACCTTATAGACATTAATGTCTTGTGGAGTCCTTACAGATTTAGCTTCCCCATGGCGTTTCAGTTATATGTCGAGACCAAGAGGGAGAAAACTGCCTTATATAACCCTTTAACTTTCTTATCTTTCAGATTCATCTCTATATAATCAAAGGGTTGAAAAACACATTGGTCAAAACTGCTTCCATTTCTAACATTCAAAGTTTCCATAATAGAGTAGATCTCAATATTCCTATTGCTATCCATGATCCACAGCTACTTTATATGTTTCTCAGTTATGAAAGCAACTATTAGTATTTCTCTTATTGTGTGTCAGTCACTTGTCTACTGTATATGGAATTCATCAAAAGTTCTTTATTTTCTGCACAAATTCAGTTAATTAAAACATATGTCAAAGATGTTAATTATCTAACATAGATACTTAACCAATGGATTTGAATGAATGAATAGAGAAAGTTGATATCTGTGTCCTGGAGGTAGGCAAAGGGGTCGGGGCGGGCAAGTCCACTCTTGACAGTTCTGATCCTGGTCTTATTCCCACATCCCAAGAATCAAGGAATAACCCTTTTTGGTATACCGAGGCAGTCAGGAAGGTGGACTCTTCAAGCTGACTCAAGGAACACATCAAGAAGCTACCACTGACCTCCCTTCCTACTCACAGAGAAGAGTCATTAAACATAAATGTGCTTCCATCTCCAGATGACCTCTATTCGGGGTTGTATCCCTACCTGTCCTTTCTGCATTTCTCTAACAATGGGATCAAGAGAATGCCCCCTCTCTACCACCTCACTCTGCAAGGTAATTTGTCTGCCTCCTCCCTGATTCCTTTCATCTGGCACCTTCCTCAGTCACATGTCTGACCCTTATATCTTTGACTTCTCCTTCTCTACTATTATTTCCCTACCTATGAGACATAAATTTGCCAAATGAAAAAAAAAAACAAAAATGAAGAGTGCCCTGCAGATTCCTCTGATTAGTAACCTATAGACTTTCCTTTTATAGTTAGTTGTTATCTATACTTACTTTTATATTTGCTAAGCAAACTCTCTTCACTGTAAACTCAACATACCTATTCCCTAGTATTCTATAAAATGTTTTCTCTTGCTTTCCAAATTAAATGGTTTTAAGTCTATTTATTAACCTGAGTGTTTGGTTTTACTGAATACCACATCTCTTGAATTTTTCCACTTCCTCTCTTTTTGACTTCCATTCTATCCTGAGTTTTCTGTTTTCTAAATATGCACTAGCTTTTTCCTAACATTATATAAGATGGTGCATGTAAAGCAATTATCACAGTATTTGAAAAACAGTACTTTTTTGTAAATGTATAGATTGTTATTATTATTCTCCTTTTCTCTTAAATTTTGAGATTTACAGTGTTCTTTTATCAGTTCATTTCCCTCCACACAAATTTACCCATGTGACTTCAAAGATAACAAAGTTTTTAATAATAGGTATTATATCTCCAAGTATTTTTCCTTCTTCCTTTAGTAGCTCTCAACCCTTCACCTCCATTCTGTCATTCTATGTGTCAAACTCAGAAACTCACCCTGAGTACCCTGGCCAAGTGTCATAGTTTCTGTACTAGTTTTCCTCTCTTCAGTTTTTCCCATCTCTAATTCAAATAATCCTCTGCACAGAGTGAGAATAATCTTTTAAAAGTCCTCCAATAATTCCTTATTGCTGACAGAATATACTGAAATCCCTTATAATGCCACATTGTATTGGATTAACATTTATTCAGTAACCTCTGTCTGGCAAGCACTGTGGTTTGTACTCTCCATAGATGCCTGTATCTCATATGTAATCAAACATCATTTGTTCTTAGAGAGATCACTGCTTTTAATTTATATGAAAAAACTGAATGGTGGGTTAGAGTCAACTGAGAGCTTACTTTAATATCCTGGTTAGATATGATGAGGCCTTGATCTAAGGTGACGTCAGTGGAGATAAAGATAATAGATTCTGTAGTTATTTCATATTGATAATCAGAAGGACTTGGTTATTTCTAGAATAACATTTTAGTTAATGGTTCAGAAATTGGGTGGATGATACTACTTTTAATCTAGATAAAGACACAAGGGCAGAAATAATAATGGGAAACACAACATGCCAGTGATCACAGTTTTAACCTCTGAGTCTGAGGTGCCTTTTAGCTGTCTCAGGGGAGAGGTCTAGAGAGAAATAGGATAGGAAGTTTTCAGCCTTAGAAGGGGTAACTGGGCTGGTAAGTCTTATGTGGAAGTTAATAATAGATCATGAAACCCAAATATAAGCAGCAAAATTTAATTTATGATGATAATAAAAAAACAACAGAAGTACCATTTTTAAAGTAATTGCAAATTTTGAGTGATGAGACTGTATTTACGTCTATATAAATGATATTGCTTTGACTCCAACAAAATAGAAATAGCATCAACCATCAATTATGCTTCCCTTCCGAGTTATCACAGTCAACGTTGACTCCTGTAGTCCTTCAACTGTAATTCAAGTCATTTCCTACAAGTAAATGACTATATTCAAATCTTATTTTAATGAAGACAAAATAGATTACCGAATGTAGACACAGGAAAATAAATATAAGAACCATTTCAGGAAATTCAGAGCATCAGAATGGTGGAAAACAAAATGATGAAGGGTCTTGAAAAATTGTATTTATTTCTCCTCTTTCCACAAAGAGGGCCAGGAGAGGACTGGGCCTGTCAAGGGTGGCGGTATTTGCCAGGTTTGTCCATGGAAGGGAAGGAGAAGGAGATGTTGTCTGGGAATATCCATAGTTACAGAGGATGAGCTTGCATTTGGGAAACAAGCAGCTATTACAAAACCACATTATGCTGGTGTTTGAAATCAACAGTACAATGTGTTTCTCCCAGAAAAGTGCCATGAAGTCAGGAAAAATGGCAAGCGTGTTCCTGTGCTGATTCAGATCCACAGTGCTCACACTTGCTGCTCCTTCTGAAATGCTGTCCTCTGTGTGCTCTTATCAGCTTGCAGCAGGAAGCTGGTGAATATAGAGAATCATTATTATTTTTCTGGTCGAAGGTTCAACTTGGCCAGGAATAATTGTGATTAGAAGATAAATTTTTCAGTGCCAGAGCTCTTCCTAAAGATCAAACCACCGGGGCTTCCAGCCTAGGAACAGCGCTACAGTTGTGCTTGTTGTAAAGGGGAATCTAAGGATTCATCTGCATCGCAGAAGAAAACTCAGAGGGCGGTCTTGATCATTTTATAACTGGACCGGGGGTCATGAGGAAATCTGTGATAAAAACCTCAGCGGGCATAAGGCTGGGAAGATATGATGACAGACGTTACTGAGGTCTGAGTAGTAATGGTGGAACACACATTTTAAGAATGTGTTGAGATAAAAGTGAAAAAAGTGCTTTTCCCTTCTTTGCATATTATCTCCACTTTCTTATAAGCTCAGACCCCCTCCAGGAATGGTCTTGAATGTTAGAATGAAAACAAGTCAGGAAAGAGGTAAAACAGAGGCAGCATGTGCAGCCAGAGCATCTGAGACGGCTGGTACACTAAGGTGGCCGGAAGACACAAGCAGCACTGACGTTTGGAGAGTACAGTCTGTCTGAGACCAGCTCTGCACTGCCTAAACTGTTAATAATATGAGCTAGCTGAATATTTAATATGTTTCAGACATTATCATAAGGGCTTTATGAACATCGTCTCATGTATGTCTCCCTCCCAGTGAAGTAGGCAGTGGAGTATCTCTGCTTAACAAATGAGCAAACTCAGTTTATGAGGCTTTATGGAAAACGTGCACAAGATCACACTCCAGGGAAAGAATCTGGGATAAGAACCATGCTTCCACTTTACTCCTGAGTCGCTGCATGCACGGCTCCATTGCTTACTAGCAGTGCCGTGTCTTGCCAATCTCTTCAAATGGAGTTCTGAAATGGAAAACAAACATCCCATGGACAACAACTGTATGAAGCTCAGAAGGGAATATGAGAGGTGAGGAAAGAAATAACAGGCCTCTCGGTAATGGGATGTAGAAGAACATGTGCACATTCTCCAAGGCTGGAAGTGCTCTCTCATCAAGAAGCAAGGGTCTTGGTGTTTCAAGCTATCAAATTTCCCAGTACTTTAAAAATCAGTGTCCTAATGTATTTCATTTTGCCTCTTTGACAATGTTGTTATCACAAAAGAAGAGAACGAAGAGTAGGCCTGGGACTTCTTTCCTAATGAAGACCGTGGAGGGTGGGGAATGCTTTTCTCTGGAAAGCAAATGGCTCTGCTCCATGTTGTGTAGGCACCGGTACTCGTCCACCTCCATGTACACATGAGTGATCATATGCACGGTTCTTGCCACCAACTGTTGAAGCGGTGAGAAGCAGTGACTGCTGTTTTCTGTCCCACGTGCAGCTGTAAAGAGAACAGCCATGCCCTGAGCAGGGAGGGTGGTCAATTGGATGTTACATTTTCCAGGTAACCTTCTCCCACACAACTATTGACAGAGACTGTGGGCACATTTCTTAAAGTTCCCACTTTGCATCACCATTGGTATGTTCAATAGAGCAAGTGAAAAATGTGAAAATGATGATACCCTACAACCGAGATGTCAAGATTTCTGGAAACTTCCATGATACAGTGAAGGGCTGTTTTTTTTTTTTTTGGAAAATATCAACTATTTATTAGGCAATTTGCAAAGCACTATTCAACACATTACATATATTATCTCAACTGTTTCTCACAGAGGCCCTATGAGGTAGGTATTCATCCACACCTTACAGAGAATACAACAGTTTCAGAAAAATAAGTCACTTGCCCGTGATCACACTACTTGGGAGAAGCCAAACCATAATATGATGCTAATCTGTCACACACACCAGGACAACCTGACAGGAATAAACGTATCTCCATGAATGCGAGACCCATGTTTTCAAAGAGAAGCAGAATCACCTCATTTTATAATCACATACAGTATCAATGTCATCATTGTCTGAAAAAAGGTATCTCTAAATAATTCTTCAAGTTTACTGATTCTGCTAAAATGTCTTCACAAATTGCATTCTCAGTGACACTACCCAACAAGTCCTTGAAAACAAAACACCCAATGAAATGGGACTTTATCTCCACTTAGTGCAAATTATATTCCTAGGGCTTCAGCGTAGAGCTATCCCCTGCACAGAAAATATGTAACAATATCAGGTTCAAGGTTATCACTGTAATACCAAAACACAGGAAACAACCTAAATGTTTATCAGTAACAGATTAAATAAATTACGGCATATCCATTCGATAGACTCTAACATACCCAAAAAAGGAAAGAGGTTCATTGTTCTTCACATACTGATATGGAATGAACTCCATTAAAAAAAAGTCCAGGGTAAACTCTACATATAGTCTGTTATCATTAGTATGAAAAACACATATGCAAGCTTATTTAGTTAGGCACAGAATCTTTCTCAAAAGTAAACAGTAAACTGGCGACAATGCCTGCCTCCAGGAAGAACCAGAAGCTGGAGGGCAGGAGTGAGAGAAGGACAGTCAGAGAAGGACGGGGTATGTTTGGGCACCCTTCCTGAGGCAGGTAACTCGCTTTGTCAGCCACTCTGGAAACTAGAATATCTACTGTTAGGAACCTTTCCTTAAGAATGAGTTTAAGGCAATGCTTGAAGGGGCTTTTCAGCTCAGGATTTCATAAAGTTCACAGAAAGTAGTATCTAAAGAAAAAAAAATTAGCTGAATTTTATTGGGGCAAGCACCATTTCTGTGTTCACTGTTTTCCTGACATGAACGTTTCCTAAAATATGTCTTTGCTCCAAGTCAACTTTGTGCAAAATGGTTAACTCTTCATTTATAGTATCAGATGTTAATACTAGCCAATGCAGGCGCAGGTAAAGATTTGCTTTCTTGCTGAAGTTTTACTGCTTAATCTGGAGAGAAGTACTTGTGAAGAAATAGAAAATGTATGTTTTGAGAATGATCACTTCAAATAATATGCTCATGGGAAGCACTTCTACTTTTTTTTTAATTCCCCCAAGAAAGGCAAGCTGTACTTGAAAACTATTACTGAAATGATATCTTGCCTTCTTCTCCTTGAAAATTATAGTCCATATTAGCAACGTAAAACTGAACATTACTAACCTCTTTACAGGCCAGAAGACTCCTTTTCTTTATGTGTTATTTTGATTGAGAATAGTTCATGCAGACAAAGGAAGAATTCCCAGTGGTCTCCTTGAAGACTGTATGTCTTGCTCAAAGGAGTCTTATAAGCTCTGGTTACAGATTAGGCCAGGAACTCCTTCAACGGTTACAAGATCTTCTACATCTGGGTCACTGCCTCTGAACAACAGGCTGGGTTTATCCTGATTTTGACATACCAAAGAACTATTAAAGAAAGAGAAAGAAATAAAGGATTTCTTGTGAAGTTTACCATGAAATAATTGCAATTGTATTTCTCAAAATCAGGATGACCATTCTCCCCATCAACCGTGACCCACCCCAGGTGGCCCAGGGTAGTCCTGGCTAATGCCCATTGTTCTAGAACAATTATTAGTTATTTGGTGGGGAGGCAAAATATTTTTTGGTTGAGGGGGTATGATATATCATAGGGTCACCTACCGTAAAGTGAAACAGAAAAGGATTTAATTCATAAGAAAGAGGTATAGAACACTTACTATCTTTAGTTGTCACTTAATAAATGGACTAAATAGCCTTCTGTAGAATGTTACTTGTTTTCAAAACTCATTCTAATAAAAATTCTAAGATGAAATGAGATTAGTTCTCTGCCCATTTTGCTTTTGGACGATGCTCCAGAAACTGAAAGAAACTGATATTTAAAATTAAAAAAAAGAGAGAAAGAGAGAGAGAGAGTGTTCAGGAGAGGTCTTGTTTGTGCTTCGATTCCAGCTTGTCGCACTTGCTCTGAGAACAGATGTTGTCTTCATTCCGGCTGCCGCAACATTTCAGTCTCCGTCCAAGAAAAGTACTTCAGTTGTAAAGGATTTAAGAATAGAAATGGAAAATGATTCAGAGTAGAACTTCAAAGGAAGTAAAATATAACAACCTAATTCATTCCCCTAATGATTTTATCTCTAGAAGGAAGATTCTGGAAAGCTCCAGATGTTGGGGTTTTCAAGCATCTTTATGATAAAAACTCCTGGGACTTGGTGGGCCTTATCCTTTGAACATACTTTATCCTAAATATCTGCAGAATGGCTTTGCTAGTTCATGTGACTTTAGAAAGTAGGGGAGAGAGAAAATAGGTCTACACATGATCTGAGGCCGGATGGGTAGAAGAATGTTCTGAGAGCAAGTGTTTTTTGTCTTTTTCAATAGCTATCTATTTCTCGGTTGTTAGAAATTGCAGGGAGACTTTTGCCATTTAAGGGTGGGCATAAAAATCTTTTTAAACAATGATAGTCATAAAAATTTTACAAGGAAGAGAAAGGTGAAAAAAATTAGAATAGCAGCCAAGTTGTACCTGATTTGCTATGACACAGAGTGTCCTTCCTGTCAGTTGAGTCTCTGGTCACTTTAAATTAGGACTAAAGCATATTGCTACACTCAAAGTCTAGAGCTGAAATATCTCTTGGTGACACTAGACTTTATAAATTGAATTCATAATTAAGCTTAATCTTTTCATGGATGGTAAAATTCTCTCTTGCTAAATGTGCCTCATAATTCCTTTTTCTTGCCAATAGGTGATATTAGCCTAAGAGGAAATCTAAAACCTTCATCATTTCTGACAAGGGGAAGCCACAGATTTTATTTTTTGTATAAACTTTCTAGGTCAGCAAAAGCTGTCTTTAAGACTCTAGCCACAGCTTCAGAATTAGAAAATAAACCTGCTTCTACTCCCCCATGATGTCTAGACACAAACTAAAATTGATCAGTTTTTTTTTATATTATAGAAAGGATTATAAATATAAGGTTTCAAGATATTTTTTTATATCTCCTTAATTTTCATATAACAATTCCAGAAATGGTGATGAATGATTATAGTGACTGGTGGTGTTTATGGAAGCTAGAACCCAAGTTTTCCATTAATGAGCATCTTTTACTCATTTATACTGATAGTATTTGGGTCATCTCAAAAAGCAAGGGACTAAGTCTTAAAGTCTGTATAAGAGAGAGCACAGTGTGTGGCAAGATGGGAAGATGGACTATTATCTGGTCTTTGATTTTTACATTAGTCATAATACTAGGATAGGTGCCATTATTGGTGGAAAATGTGTTACATAATCTAGAACACTTGCCAAGGTCTACACCTGAGGCAGGATGACTTGCAATGATTGTTCTTAATCTTATGTAGCTTTGCCAAATGGTTCTTTCTTACTCTTCAAACTCTTGAAATAGATGAAGAACTCCTTCTTTGTCCATCTCTAGTAGCAAACAATTCCAATGAAAATGTCATCAAATATATAAAAACATTTAAAATAACCACAGCAATATCATCAACTACCATTTACCAAGGGCCTGATTATGCACCAGGCACTCTTCTATCACTTTGCAAGCATTCTCATCACTAAGTAATACCAATAACATCCCTATTAATTGTGATTTTCCCATTTTACAAATAAGGGTTAATATTATCCAAATTAACCAAAATAAAATTTTATTTACTATGAAGATGATTGACTTTTGCTATAGGAATGTGTCCTCTTACAGAATTCTACTTCTTGAACATCCTACCAATATTGTGGCTGAGAAGAGAGCATTAGTACTCCTTATTAAATAAATTCCCACATAACTTTCGTTATTAACCTACTGCTTTCTTGATATTTATAATTTTAACTTTCTAAAGTGCTGTCCTGATGCCTTGTCTTAAACATCCATCCTACCCTTACTGCAGAGGAAGTCAAGACTAATGTCTTCATTCAGAGCAACTGGGGCTGCATCCTCCTCTAATGCCATGGGACACCTCATTATCAGTCTGTGTCTTGGTCAGTGACTATAGCTCAGTTTTACCAAACGACTCAGATGTACACACACACACACACACACACACACACACACACACACACAGAATCAATGATGTGGCATAAGACTAAGAACATAGATTAAGGGACAGGAACATTTTTTAAAAAATACAAGACAAAACACCTCAATGGAATTGAGCACGGCACAGAGCCCAGTCTCTGCTTTATGTATCCTAACAGTTGTTAATTTGTACCACCACCAGGTCCTCCCTAACCATAATCTTAACAATTATTAGCTAACTTTCCTATTGATTCTTCTCCAGAAAGATTTTTCTCCCTCCTTTTGTTAGTGGAAACATCAGGAAAGGCGAAGTATGAGCTAAACACTACATATGGTCACTTTGTAAACACTCCTGAAAGTCTCAAATCTAAGGAGTTTATGTGCAGACATATCACCAGGCCTTTTCCCTGACCACCACCAGGCCCCCAAACACCCATCCTTGTATGTGTGACTTTAAAACACAGTAACATAAAGCACTGGATTATCAGCCATTTGTCCTGACAAGACAGGAATTCCTTGCTGCCCTTTTTCTGGATTCCAAACAAGAGATGCTAATTTTAAAAACTTGCCTGAAGTGAATTCTTGTTGGGAAAGCCTTTTCCAGTTGCTTTTGCATAGACAGCTTTAATAAAAAATGCTTGGTTATCATCCTGGCCAGCTTCTGGGTGGCCTGAATGCTTCTGTGCATCTCTTCCTCCTTGAGGCAGTGGGAAGACCACCTCAAATTGCCCTGTGAAGGATGCTGGGTCACACCTCCCTGCAAGATGTAGCCATGGGTTCAGTCAGGTTGGTTGGGGAGAAGGACTGAATAAAGTCGGCCAGCCCATCCTTTGGGAGGCTGAGTAGCAGCCTCCAAAGCCAGCATGGCTTTACTTTCCAATTTAAATTAAAGGTCTCTGAAGGAGGAACAGTGCCAAGCCATCTCTAACCAACGGCAAAATTTGGACCTACTACAGATGCCATTTACTGAAAAGTGCATTAAGTGTCCTCCTCAAGCCATACTTAACAACTAGTGACAAGACAATATGGTCTTGGCGCCTCGCCAGTCCCCAGCACTAACACAATGTTTGTCATGACATTACTTTGCTGGGCAGGAAGCATGAGGAGAACAGCTGACAGGAAGGGAAAATGCAGCTGTCGCTGGTGTCTGCCCCTGACGAGGCTGAAGAAATGCCACAAAAAGAGATGGAAGCTGAACTTCAAAGGTTGGAGCTTAGCTGTGAATGGCTAGCCTGCAGAGACAGCATGGAAACACTGGACGGGCCCATAGTGGTGAGGAATACGTTAGGTTTTTGAGGAAAACTTTTAGGACAATGGAGTCTAACTCTTCAGCCGTCACTACCTTCCCACCTGGAGGCAGCACCTGTGTGCAGCTTCATGCCCAGAGGTGTATTTGTAACAAGTGAGCACCTCCCACAGGTATCCTGACCTTTGGGCTCTGTTCTTTAGGACCTCTGTGTGTGGCTTAATTCGGTTGGGAAACAGTGAAGGCTATTTTGGCCCCCACATTCTGGACTTAATGAAAGAAACTATATAAAATCTATTCACATGTCCTAAACATGTTGTGAATACAAATCAGTATGATAAGCAAATGGGTAGGTATGATCAGATACTCATTTTTTGCATTTTTTTGCAAAATAAAGTTCCTTGCAGAGTCACATGGAGGAGTGTAATAGAGAAACGACTCCAGGTTAGCCAAAAAAACTCATAGAAATACCCATAGCAGCAAAGAGAGTAATTTCATAGCCAAGTTATCCCCACAGCTAGCAGGCATATCTAGAGGCTTTAAGATGCATTTCAAGAAAGTCGTGTAAACTCTTTGGTCAGTAATACCTACAGAAATATCTGACTGATCTGTCCAGGAAAATTCCAATTTAACAAATGATATTCAGCACATGCTCTGTTTTGGGGTCTTTGGTAGGCACTTAGGATACCCCTTAACGTCATTAATGAAAGTGGTCGGAAAATGTTAGCCATGTACCAGGCTACCTTTCATAGCTGTCTACATGTATTGGTTTAATCAATTTTTTATTATTACAAGCAGCATCAAAGTTTTATTATCGTAAGCAACTATATTAATCTTAAGTTGTTCATCACAATTTTAGTAAATTATTATGAATTATTATTTTATATTTGTTACTAATGTGAGGAAATTGAGGCAGTGGGATAACATGCAGATTTCCTAAATTGCATTGTTTTGCATCTATATGAATTTTCTCTCTATGGCTCCAGCCCTTGGGTGGGCAGCTATGGCACCACACAGAGTCCCTGAGATGCTTTCTGTCCAGTGGGTTTATTCTCTTTGCTCTTCTTTCTTGGATAATTCATTGTTACTGATTCATTTTTGCCTTTTCTGATAGGTTCTGCATAGTATCAACTACTTCGTTTTCAGACTGATCTTATAATTCCTCATTTAATTACTAAAAACTAAACTTCTGATGTAAAAATCACTTTTCCTTATATAGATAGTGATAATAGGTAGATAGGTGTATGTATGAACCTATACAGATGTAGTACAAGAAATCTCGGCAGATGTAGTATATGAAAGTATCTTCCAAGGGAAAAGCCTATATGAAAATACCAATGGATCAATTCCATGGCTGTGGATGGAGAATTTAAAATAACCTCTTTAATTTTTGATGATTGCTCAGCTGCGTTGTATCTTAAAAAGAAACTTTGTCGTTAGCAAGAGGCTCCTTATTCCGAGATTCATTTCAATATCCTTTTGCAAAACCCATTACTCATCTCAAGAGCGTCCCTACTGGACTCCTGCTCTAACTGCACCATCTATGGCCAAAACGTGTTGCAGCATCACCAAAGATGATTTAATTTACTAGGTCATGCACACTCGCAGATGAATCACACTTCCACACTGCAGAGCACCCAAAACAGTCATGTGGCAATGATAACTCCCACTCCTTTCACAGAAGTGGGTATCGGTAAAAAGCTCCCTCTTTATGTAATGTATCTAATGGGAGTTCCACCTGTCAGAGTAATCTCAGCCATGCCAGATTTTAACTAGATTATTTTCATATAGAATTTACCTGTTATATTGTATGCATGCCCTTAGACCTGACGCTAGTGCATCACACAGGGGACCACTGTCAGAGCTCCGATGTCCTTCTGCAGTGGCTCTGGGCCAGACCTCTCTTCTCCCTTATGCATTCATGCCTCTGGCCTTGCACTCCAGGACCAGCCCTTTCTCTCCCCGTGTCTGAGATCAATAAGCATATAAAAAGCTATTCATTACTCATTTGGTTTCATCTACACACTTTTTAAACTGACTTTAAGCTCTGGGCAGGCAGGATGGCACACGCCTTCACTACCTCAGCCTCTCACACAGTGTCTGATGCATAACAGACTCAATAAAAATTTAACACATGGATTGCCAAGTGGAATATTTTTTTAATATGAATGGTCTTGATAAGCCAGAGAATACTTAAACTGCTCTTTTTCTGTCTGTGTTGGATGCATTCTTTCATAGATTGTTTCCAGAGCCCAGAGCACTTCCTCGAAGACTTGCTTTTCTGAACTGAGGGCAACCTCAGAATTACCAAAGCGTTTTTCCAAGAAGCATTGCCCTCATTGGCCAGATATTCTGTGAACTAAAAACGGTTCTGCGCCCAGCATTTCCTCCCGACTGCTGAGCTGGTATCTCTTGCTCCTTCTGGGAACAGTGGCTTTGGCATCTCTAAATCATTTGTCTGAAACCCAGTTTTTCTCCTGATCCCACACTTTGGATCTTAGAAACCTTGTAACCTTATCTAAGACAACATTTTCTAGTAAGGAACATTTTCTTCAGTTTTTCCTTCTTTGTTCTTGGTAATCCAGGAATGAGAGTTAGTTCTTTTGAACAGAGATTGGCAGATAGTAGGTAAATACTATGCAGTATGAATTTGCATAAAGCTACTAACCAGGGATGTTAATATGACATATTGCTTAATTAGGATAGTAAGCCTTTAGCAGTAAAAGCTCATCTCTACAATTACTTCTTTGAATCAAATCTGCTTACATACATTTCAAGGATTTTTATATAACATGCCATTGTTGAAACATTAAAATGTGTTCACTTCATCTTTTATTATTAGTGTTTAAATTAGTGTTCTAATGTACATATGCTTGCCTCTTACGGAGAGGAACTTTTAATATAACATAGCTTAAATATAAGCCACATTCATGTGGCCTTTGTATTATTGCCCCTATATCTTGAGGAAGAAACAAAAGATGCTTTCTCCATATCATTTTCTATTTCTCATACTTGCCTTTCTACATCACTTTATCCACTCCTATTTTCTCCCTACTAGGAGGCAGAAATTGCTGTTGATAGAACAGACTTTTCTAAAGAAAATCTGTTTTGTACTTAGTACTGTGTTTTGTGTTTAGTATTGCCAGGACTGATGAAAGGTTAAATTAAATTCAGCTCTAAAGTGTGAGTTGGGTCAGGACCGTAGGAAGTTTTTCAGCTATAAAAGCTCAATTTCCTTCTTCTTCCTGAAGATATAGAAATTCAAGAACTGCTAAGCTGTATTATTCTAATAATCTATGATTACTAGTGGAAATGCTGAAGTAGAACTATGAAATCTGTCTCCAACGTCTTGCCTAAGATCAGTATAATTCATTCCCCTAACTCAAAGAAAATAACAGACATGCATATAACACAGTTATTTTAATTGTGATATTTTAACATCAGGGATATAAGTACCATATATGACCAAAGACACTGAAAAATGTAGTCATTCAACCTGATGGAGAGATGAAATAGTTTTCTTGAAGAAAGAAATCAGATAAGAATAATTATTTTTTCAGTCTTTCAGAAAATAGGGAAGTAAGCTTGAAATATCTTCCATTTCTGGGAATCTAACTGAATATCCTGAAAAAAACATACTAGATGTATGTGTGTGTGTATATATATTTTATATATATCTTATATATATATATATATAATATATATTTATATTGCCAGCTGAGTTAGCAATAAATAAAAGAAATATCAAAGGACAAAAAACCATTAGGTTATACCAGAGAAATAAAAAGGTGCTAAACGGACTCCCTGGAGTCATCTACAGACTTCCACTAAACTTTCATTTTAATAGGCTTATAAATGGGATAGTTGACAAAGCCTATGGTGCATTTAATGTGGGGAGTTGTATGAGAGGTACCACATAAAGCAGACTCCTCCTTTAAAGCAAAACCTGCACTATGTGCACTGGAAAAAAATCCATGCATCAAAAGGGGATAGTATGAAACTGGCTTGTTTCAATCTGAACTCTGGGTAGAAGGGTAAATATCTGCCATGGGATATCTTCCTCACAAGCAGCCAATCTCATGCACATATGCAACCCATAATCACTGCAGTGGGGAAATAAACAAATTCAAGAACAAAACTAAATGGGAAGGGATCACAGCATGGCAGTGACACTTGCACTTGGGTAGAACAACTACAAATATTCTCTGGAAAGTGTTCTCAAATATTAAGCCAGAGGTTCAAAGAATTCTCCCCGGCGAAATCTCAAGGCATATGAGCTCAGAACAAGAGATCACAGAACACGTGAGTGAATGAACCACTTCCTGTGTCAGTGAAACAAAAAGCAGAATCAAACATGCAAGAAACACACTTTGCCATTAATGGATAAATGTTTTATAACGTGTGTTGAAATATTTAAGGAATTTATTTTTGAGAGAGTAACAGGAGAACAGTAAGTGTCTTTGGGAATACTGCTGAACTGAATTTTTTGTCTCCCTTGATCACTCGTTGATGCCTGAACCCTTTGTAATGGTATTTGTAGATAAGGCTCTTCGGAGGTCCTTGGTGTTAAATGAGGTCGGAGGTGGGACCCTGGTCTGATGGGATTGGTGACCTTATAAGAACAGACAGCAAAGAGGTTGTTTTCTTTCTCTCTTCCACGTAAGGAAACAGTGAGAAGGCATCAGCAAGCCAGGAGAAGGGCCCTCACCAGAACTCAGCTGTGCTAACACCTCAATCTTGGAATTCCAGCCTCCAGAACTGTAAGAAATAACTGGTTGTTGTTTAAGCCATACAGCCCAAAGACTGTTTGTTTCCAAAGAGCATTTGTGTTTACTTTTACCTGCTTCCTTGGAAACAATGTTTTACTTTCTTATTTCCTGGCCCACATTTGCTTTATATGGAAATCTTTGACCTAATTCCCCATATTTTGAGAATCATAGGCTTTGTCTTCTGACCTCTGTGCGGCTCTTCAGTTAACAAAACCTCGGTGTTAACAAAATCGCCACTTTTCATTCCCACTGTGTATTGAGATATTTAGCACAAAGTCTCCACCTCTGGTTTCTAAAAAGGTCTGTATTTTAGCATCAAAAAATGCTAAAGAGCTCTTAAGAGATCAGTAATAGTTTTGTTTGTTTTTTGAAGAGAAAGCAATTTCTTTTATTGAAATATAGAGGATATATAGTATTACATTGGTTTCAGGTATATTTATCAAAACATAGTGACTTGACAATGATATATATTATTGGCTGTTAATATTAAATGAGTATAGTTACCATCTGTCAACATACAAAGATACTACATTATTGACTGTATTTCCTATGCTGTACTTTCATCCCTATGACTAATTTATTTTATAATTGGAGGTTATAATTCCCCTCACCTATTTTACCCATCCTCCCACACTTATCCCTATGGCAACCACCAGTCTGTTCTTTGTGTTTAAGTCTATTTTTGTTTTGTTTACTCATTTGTTTTTCTAGATTCTACATATAAGTGAAATCATATGGTATTTGTTTTTCTCTGTCTGACTTATTTCACTTAGCATAATTCCCTCTAGGTCCATGTTGTTGCAAATGGTAAAATTTCATTCATTTTTTATGTATGAGTAATATTCCATTGTATATATATACCACCTCTTCCTTATATATTCATCTATGGATGCACACTTAGGTTGTTTCCATATCTTGGCTATTGTAAATAATGCTTCAATGAACATAGAATGCATGTATCTTTTTGATTTAGTAATTTTTTTTTCCTTTGGATGAAATCCAGAAGTGGAATTATTGGGTCCTATGGTATTTCTATTTTTATTGTTTTGAGAAACCTCCGTTGTGGCTGCACCAATTTATATTCTCACCAGCAGTGTATGAGGATCCTTTACTCCACATCTTTACTTTCTTAAGAGCTCAGTAATGTATTTTGAGTAAACATTCATTCATTCATTCTTCATGTAATCATTCACTCAACAAATATTTAAATATTTAAAGTCCACACTTTATACCAAATACTTAGAGTGTATCAGTTAACTACCACCAGCACTGCAACAAAGATGCCCCTCCCACCTCACTTTGTGTTTATACCAGTTTCACGTTACAGTTCAGGTACACATTCTATACAGAATAACCTTAGGAATGAGTGAATTTTGAGACATGCTAGAAGATGATAAATATTTTAAAAATTAGGCTGGGGCGGATTCAAGATGGTGGTATGAAAGGTGAGACAGAAAACTCCTTCCAAAACGACAAATAGTACAAAAATATAGTTAATTAATACAGCTAACCCTAAAATGGCAACAGGAAAGAAGGCTGAACCAGACTGCATACAGACATCACGAACAGAGCAGACATCACGAAACAGAGTAATGTACAAAAGCCTTGATGCAGCAGGACCCAAGCTCTTCCCCGACCCCAGCTCACCTGCAGGAGGAAGAGAAACGGAGTGGGGGAGGGGGTGGAAACTTGGGACTAATGAACACCTAGCCCTGGAGATCTGCTTTGTGACCATAAACCTACACTGTGTGGTGATCTGGAGGTTGGGGAGCTGGGACAGACGGAGTGCCTGAGAGACTGACACTCCGGCCACTTGTGGAAGATGGGATCCACATCCAGCCACTCTGTGACAGAGAAAAGGCAGGCAGTCTGAGAGGCTTCCTAGCAGCAAGGGCTGCTGAAGGGGCAGGGTTTGCAAGGAGCTTGCTGCATGGGAGAAGGGAGAGCTGGACAAGGTTGTCTGGGCACATTCTGCCCAGCTGGTTGGGGACTTTGAGACGCTTCAGGTGCTCCATCCCCTGGCTGGCTGCTCAGCTCCAAAGCCCCCACTGTGACAGGGAGCCTGCTGAGCCTTCCTCCTGGCCTGACAGCACCGGCTCGCAAACTGGCAGTCACTGCACTGGAGTCAGGCCAGCCAGAGGGAGGCCCTGCCTAAAGCAATCTACAGATTCAATGCAATGCCTATCAAAATACCAACAGCATTCTTCAATGAACTAGAGCAAAGAGTTCTAAAATTCATATGGAACCACAAAAGACCCTGAATAGCCAAAGCAATCCTGAGAAGGAAGAATAAAGTGGGGGGAATTATACTCCCTGACTTCAAGCTCTACTACAAGACAATTTGGTACTGGCACAAGAACAGATGCATAGACAAATGGAACAGACTACAGAGCCCAGATATAAACCCAAACATACATGGTCAATTAATATACGATAAAGGAGCCATGGATATACAATGGGGAAATGACAGCCTCTTCAACAGCTGGTGTTGAAAAACTGGACAGCTAGATGCAAGAGAATGGAACTGAATTATTGTCTAACCCCATACACAAAAGTAAACTCAAAATGGATCAAAGACCTGAATAAAAGTCAGGAAACCATAAAACTCTCAGAAAAAAACATAAACAAAATCTCTTGAACATAAACATGAGCAACTTCTTCATGAACATATCTCCCCAGGCAAGGGAAACAAAAGCAAAAATGAAAAAGTGGGACTATATCAAACTAAAAAGCTTCTGTACAGCTAAGGACACCATCAGCAGAACAAAAAGACGACCTATAGTATGGGAGAATATATTCATAAATTACATATCTGATAAGGGGTTGACATCCAAAATATATAAAGAGCTCACACACCTCAACAAACAAAAAGCAAATAAGCCAATCAAAAAATGGGCAGAGTAGCTGAACAGACACTTCTCCAAAGAAGAAATTCAGATGGCCAACAGGCACATGAAAAGATGCTCCACATTGCTAATCATCAGAGAAATGCAAATCAAAACCACAATGAGATATCACCTCACACCAGTTAGGATGGCAACCATCCAAAAGACAAACAACAACAAATGTTGGCAAGGATGTGGAGAAAAGGGAACCCTCCTACACTGCTGGTGGGAATGTAAAGTGGTGCAACCATTGTGGAAAGCAGTATGGAGGTTCCTCAAAAAACTCAAAAAAGAAATACCATTTGACCCAGGAATCCCACTCCTAGGAATTTACCCTAAGAATATAGCAGCTCAGTTTGAAAAAGACATATGCACCCCTATGTTTATCACAGCACTATTTACAATAGCCAAGAAATGGAATCAACCTAAGTGTCCATCAGTAGATGAATGGATCAAGAAGATGTGGTACATATAAACACTGGAATATTATTCAGCCATAAAAAGAAAATAAATGCTACCATTTGCAACAACATGGATGGAGCTAGAGGGTATGGTATTATGCTCAGTGAAATAAGCCAGGTGGAGAAAGACAAATATCAAATGATTTCACTCATCTGTGGAGTATAAGAACAAAGGAAAAACTGAAGGAACAAAACAGCAACAGACTCACAGAACCCAAGAATGGACTAACAGTTACCAAAGGGAAAAGGATTGGGGAGGATGGGTGGGTGGGAGGGATAAGGGGGAAAAAGGGTCATTATGCTTAGCATGTATAATGTATGGGGGGACACAGGGAAGGCAGTATAACACAGAGAAGACAAGTACTGATTCTATAGCATCTTACTACGCTGATGGACAGTGACTGTAAAGGGGTATGTCGTGAGGACTTGATAATAGGGGGAGTCTAGTAACCATAATGTTGTTCATGTAACTGTACATAATGATAGCAAAATAAAAAAAATTTTTTTTAATTTAATAAAGGAAAAAAATTAGACTGGGCATGTTGTAATTTTAGTAATTTGAGCTGATCATAATAGATCTCATTAGGAAGGTGAGCTTTGAAGAGAGACTAAAACAGGCGAGTGAGTTGCCATGCCTATAACTAGGAGAAGAATGCACCCACCAGAGCAAAATGTCCTTGCAAAGGCCCTCAGACAGGAGCTTGCCTAGAATAGTCAAAGAACTGTTGAAGCTAATGTGGCTGGTGGCTGAGTGGGAAGAGCAAAAAGTACAGCAGTAAGATCAGAGAAAAGTAACAGGAACAGGTAGAGGAGAGCGTCATCAGGGCTGGGTAGAAGAGTCCATAGAGGTTTCTGTCCATTGCTAGGGTTTTTGCTATATTTCACCAACATTTTTAGTTGTTTCTAGCTGGAGGTGTTACTGACTCTGTGGTCAATATTATTGCCTTAAAACGTTTCTGCTACTTTTTCAATAAAGCATCTGGTTTGTGAACCACAGTTCAGTAAATATTAATTCATGACATTACTCTTGTGTAGGGGAATGATAGAGGACTGGTTAAGTACCTTGGCTACCACATTTTGTAAGGACTGGAGTGAATGCATTGATATTTCCCCACTAACATATCTTTACAACTACACTTTGAGTCTCCTGCAGGGAATGGCTAGGACCTAGTGTCAGCAGAGAAAAGTAGCTGACAGAGTAAATGAATACACTGGAAACTCAGAAGACTTTCCGGTATTTCTATTTTTCTGGAGCCATAGAGAATAAATTGCATCTCTGAAAGATAAAACAAATCTTTCATTATTCATTCTAATCATTTTCTGTGTTCCATAGGGTTGCATAATTTATCTAATATGCTTCTTTTTCTCTATGATCTCACAGTTTATGGCTATTTCCTGTGACATAACACTAACTGGTATGTGCAATAATTTACCCAATTTCCTCATTCAGCAATAAACTGAAAGCGCTCATGGGACTTTACTACTATGGTGTGAATATTTGGGCCCCCCACCATTTATGTGTTGGAGTTCTAATTCCCACAGTGATAGTGTTTAGATGAGGCCTTGGGAGGTAATCAGGTTAGGTGTGTTCATGAGAGTAGACACCACCTGATCATATTAGTATCCTTATAAGAAAGGTAAAAGACCAGAGCCTTCTCTCTACCTACCATGTGTGGACACACCAAGGACCCAGCGATTTGCAAGCCGAAAAGAGAGTTCTCCCCAGAACCTGAGCATACTGGCACCCTGATCTTGGACTTCACAGCCTGCAGAGCTGTAAGAAATCAGTGGCTGTTGTTTAAGCCACCCATTTTATGAGATTTTGTTATCACTGCCAGGCTCAAGGTATCCCCTCAATACCTTGATATAAGACTCAGATACCTCAATCTTTGTCTGGCGAATGCTGCTGTATCCAAACCATATCATAATTGTAAGACTCGATGGATTTGAGGAGGGAGTTCACTGAAATGAGAAGAGCGGTTACCCCGAGTACATATTTCCTCTTTTAATTTGGCTCCATGTTATACTGATTACCAAAATTCAGACATACTTTCATGAAAACTAATAAGGAGGAAAATCTACGAAACTGTGGGTGATTGCTTTTCTTTTAAGATATAATTTGAAGTTACATTGTGAGTCTTTTTATGTGATGTAATTTTTTTACAAGAAGATTAGCAGAATTTATGTTAACTAAATGCTACTACATTATGCATACATTTAAAAAATAATATAACAAATGATGGTCTTTAAGTGAAAACGTTAAGAGAGGGCAACACCCATTCACTTATTCAAATCACAAAATATCTCTAAAATAGAGATATACGATTTCAGTATATTCATTGATTAAATCACAGTAACTAGATGTTAAGACTGAACTTATTAGTACATACCAATAAATTATCTTTATAGTCTGGTTATTATGTTGAGTCCCACACAAGACTTTATGTGAAGGAAAAACAGCTCCACTTTGAGATAGTCTGGATATTGCAAATTAAGTATTCACCCCTTTCACTCTCCCGCTGTGGACAGAGTGCAGTCGCCAGCCTTTGATGTCAGCTTGGCCGTATACATTTGCTTTGGCCAATAAGGTTTCAGCAGATATGCTATAAGCATAGTCTTTAATGTACCCAACATTTGGCTCGACTATGAAGCTCTGGAAATTGATCAGGAGAACTTCCCTGGGGTGGCTGCTGCCCTGTCAACCTGAATCTCAGAAAGAAAACACAACACCCATCCTGTGGCCTGGAGCCATCCCTGATGAACTGCAGACCCCTACCTGGAGTAGGACCCTCCAGGTGACCCCATTCTGACATGCAGGAAACAGTTGATTGATGTATGTCACTGAGTTTTGGTTTATTATTTAGCCAATTTGTGTCAACAGCTGAATAAAAACACTTGTAAATAAAGTCTGAACTATCATAATAGAACAACGAAGTTTAAAACATCTTTTTACAAGTCAAAGGAAAGAAGGAAAGAAGGACGGGAGAAAAGGGGAAGGAAGGGAGGCAGCTAGGGAGGAAGAGCCAGCAGAATAGGTAGGAAAAGGAAGGACACTATTTTTACACCTATATTAAATACAAGAAACAACCAAAAAGCTAACTGAAATTTTCAAATACAATCCTATGGGAAATGCTAAAATCAGGGTGGCTTTGAGAAATCTTGGAAATTCAGCAGTTTTAAGATTTCGATGGTAAATTTTTCTGAAAAAATTTAAGTAATCTTTTGTCATTTTTCAGGTCTTTTATTATCCTAAGCATTCAAGTGTGCTGATATGATAGAAAAATATGATGTCTCAGAGACAACTTTCCTTCAGTGCTTATAAAATTAACCCAAGGAAACTCTTTCTATATTTATGCTGTTATGTTATTACCTTGTTATGTGTATAGGCCCTGACTTTTATAACTTTAGCATGCTAATGACTCCTTCACCTGGGATCCATAAAAAATACATGAATTTTTCCTCTTCCATTAACTACTAGGCTTCCTAGATTTTTCTGGTTTTCTGAATTATTAATAGCGGCAGCCCCTGCTAACAGTTGTTCTCATCCCCATCCTGCGTTTATGAAGTGCATATCTGCCTCCATCGCTGTTAGATGCTGCACAAAACGAGTTAAAGAGCTTTGACCCTGCTGTCTACAAAAAGTCAACCTTGTAGACAGAGCTGTGAGTGACACAACTAAAATGAAAAGATTTTAAAGAAAGAAAAACCTGTGAAGAATAAAATAATCATTATATGTGAAAAGAAGGAAATTGAATTTTACATAGACAGTAGAGGGTGGGACCTTGGAGGAGACTTCATTAACCTAAAGAAAATGCTCAAAGATGTTCAGAGGAAAATATTCTGGAACTGCAAGACACTGAGTAGCTTGATCAAAATAACGGAGGGTGGGAACGAAGTTGGCAGAGCAAAGCAGACGAGGGAGATTTGAGGTCATGTTCATCAACTGTTATTTATTCAGTGCCTAATAGAATGATAGACTTTGGATATTAGATTCTTAAATTATTGCCTTTGGAAGATGAAATAGAAGTCTTTTTCCTTTCTGACTTTGCCGAAATGACAAGGCAAACACACTCATGGGCACAGACAGCCAGACAAACCAAGGGGTTCTTCATTTTCACCATTCAATACCTAGGATAACGGGGAGAAGAGCCACAGAAAAACCTTTATCCCATTTTATATTCACTCAGGCATCATCAAAGGAGAATGATTACATTCGTTTTGAATGAAAATGAAAGTGTTGTTAAAGCCTACAGTTTACTAATAGATTTAAGATGACATCAGAGAAAATGTTAAGATTGGTTTCTCCATGAAACTGGGGAAAATGAGGTTCCTGAAATAAGTGTGCTGTGTAGACTTGTCTTACTCCGTCATGTTGGAGATAAGCGCAGAGAAAGGTGGTTCCCAGGGTCTGTGTATTAGGTGCTGTTCTCTTTGTTGTGTGGGACGAATATTGTACTGCAAGATTTTATTAAATTTGAGGTGAATTTCATCCTTGATTTTTCTAACCTTTTGAAATTTGACATAAAATCTCAACTTCCTAGAGAGGAATAAAACAATATTTCATGCACTTATTTGAGACAGCATTAGAGGAAACTGAAGCTATGAAAGTGTCATGGTACAATTGAGTGAAAATTTATTTTCCCAGGGAATTGTTCAATGACAAGTGAAATGAGATTGGAAATAATCTTTTCTTCTATAAACCTTACACCTCGAAGACAATACATCTGTTTACTATGTTCTATTTATAAAATTCTGATGTGTACCTGACAAATTGAATCCAAAGCATTTTGTATATGGCATTAAGGACACCTTCTCAAAAAGCTGAATGATTACAGTAAACAAATCTTGTTCATTTGTTTTAATTAGCTTTCAAAACATACTGATTACTATTAGTATACTCTATGACTGAAAGCATTTGAACATTTGAAATTTAGGCATTTTACATTTCAACTTGGCTAACAAAAACACTTATTTTCCCTGGAATGAAAAAATATTTACAAACATATATCTATGCATATATAAATATCAATCCCCTCAGTTTTATGAACATAAGTATGAAAAATGTTTTTGTAACTTAAATTTCTCTAATCATGAATCCTATTTTCCCAGTAATTGCCCCTTTAGTTGTAAAACAACAAAAGAAAACAAAACCCTGAAAAAGTAATGTGAAAATTTTAGTAACGAAAACTATGCAATGTCAATAGCATAGTCTTTCTGCTCAAAGCCTCCTAAGATTGGCAAACCAAACCAGGGACCTTCTACACTACTTTTTTTGCCCTTTCTGCTTTCAGTTTCCAGCATCTTCTTTTTATCAGCAAAACTGGTCACATGCCCTTTGCTGTGTCCCACCATTGCCCACTCTGGCTTTTCTCAGGCTGCTTCCTCGATGTAGCTGGCACGTATCCCATCGTTATTTTCATTTCTATTTCTTAAAATTATATACATTCATTAGGTTATCACAACCCAGCCCAGGAAGGAATGTTTTATAATCCCTTTGCTCTCCTGCTGAATATAATTTTGCCCTTATTGGAAGGTTCAAGCTTTCTATGCATCTTTTTACCTTTTTTTTTTTTTTGACAATCTTCATATAATGGTTACATGTGTACTTGTAAAACAGAGTAGGCTATAAACTTTTAAATTTAGAATTTTTATTCATTATTCCTGTATTAATCAGAAAGAAAATTGTAATTTGCGTTGGTTATCACTTAAGTAGCTAGTACTGACTGATACAGATATTGGTATTGCTCATAAGCCTATAGCTTCAATTTGTGAAATTATTATAGTATGTTGTTTCTAGTGAAACACTGCATGCAAACTACTTCCTTGTTCCAACCCCATAACAACATCATAGCATTATCATAACTATGTTATATGTTCCAAGTTTCCTATACTTACATTATTTTGGGAGAATGCATAATTTTCCTAAGAGGCAAAATATTAATTATAGAGAATGTACTAATAGACAAATTACTAGGATTACTAAACATTCTTAATGAGGCAGTTTGCTTACCCATGCCTGACTCTGGAACCCTAAATGTTCTTAGATTGTTGAGTTTTACTTTTGTACCATTTAAACCCTAGGCACTGTTATACAGTGGGAAGTTCTCTTTGGGAGGACTCCAGTTAGCAATTTTCTTCCATTTCACCACACAAGTGGCACAGATAATTTAGAAGGTAGACAGCCAGCTTTTGTGAGACAGAGAATTAAGGACAACACCTAAATGTTCCTTTCATTTACTACTGCGATTTCAATGGACTGGGAAATAGTTAGAAGTGTATTAATGGAAACAGAGGTCAAAAAATGTTTTTTACAGTTTCAAGACAATAAAAATGGATTACCTGGCAACATTCTCCTGGCCACTGCTGGTAGACAAAGGAATTATTTATAAAATGTAAAATTTACATTTAACATAGATATATTTCTTTGTTGATTTGTCTGGGTAATGAGTTTTATTATTTTTTGTGCCTGTCTATAAAGTTAAAAAATATTTTTGCATTCATATTTTCATAGCTAATATCAAGCATGTAAAATCCAAGCACACTATGAATTCATACTTTGCTTATTCACAAACTGTAACATCTTCATCATAAGTCCTTTTAGGTGTCAGCCACGGGTGTTATCAATATGAGGTGCTTCTAAGTTTTCAAAACTAAGACGTCCATTTTGCCCTCTAGAAGCCAAATAGCACATTTTCAGCACCCAGTATTCAATTGTAAATTGTAAAAAACTGAACTGAAAGGCTGAGGTGTCACGAATTGTCCAGGTCTCACTGACTGGTATTGGGAATATATACAGAATTCAGAGAGTCATCCTAAACAAGAGGCAACTGGGAACCACTGAAAAACATCAGTCAGCAACATACTATATTCCAATCAACCATTTTTGATGCAGGTACCAGATACCAAGTGGAAAATTATTGAATGGGGAAATCAACTTTGCCTCATTTCAGTCTTTGGTTATCCAGCAGCTTACTTGTTTAGAGGCTTCATTGAGGGAGTAGACTGCAAAAATAGGTATTGATGGGCAGGTTAAATGTTAATGTACTTCATGAATATTCATGATTTGCCTCCTGAAGGAGCTCACCTTTCATTCTTACCTGTATAAATCCTGGGTAAAAGCTCCTATAACAAAACCTTTAATATCCAGATTATCAGGAAAGACTGCAACACTGGAAACAAGAAAGCCGAATCGAGATCAAAACAAGTTGGGAGAGGATAAAGTATGCAAGGAAAACATCAGCTACAGCTAAACACAGCGGGCTGACCTCTGGAACCTGCATCTGGGAAGGTAGGGAAACACTGAGACGTAACTTAGAGAGGCTGTCTGGCTAACAAGGACTCCAGCAGCAGTCGTGACTAGACCCTTCCTTCCCCAGAAACCCTGTTAGTAGGCTCCATTCCTTCCTCTACTTTGACTTACTATGTGGTACTCGGCAGCCTTGTCTGGTCTAATAGGCCAACAGTGCTTGGTGTAAGCACACAAATGGGAGACAAGATGAAACAATCAGAATTTTCAAACTGGAATGTAGACAGGAAAAAGGAAACTGGCCAACACTGCTCAAACTATTGTACGGAAGAAGCCATATGTTTAAGAGAACATAAAGCCTGCACTCCTGGACGTGCAAATTGCCCTAGTGCCCATGTAGTTTCTCAGCTGTTTCCAGCCATGTTCTTACACGTTACCTGATAGTTGCTCTTTCTATTTCTTACCTGAGTTTACTCCTTTTGTTTTGGCTATATAATCAAAATTGTTCTTTACCTGAGCAGTCCTGAGCAGTCAAAGCCCATATGCTCAACCATTTCTAGGAATGAGAAATATCTCCTTTGCTTACATTTTGAGGTAATTCCAAGTCAAAAGAGCTTCCTTTGTTAAGTGAAAAGTAAGTACGTAAGCTTCAGGTATTTTAACGCTCTGCAAATCTAAATAAGTAGTCTGAAAAAAAACAATTGGAAATCAGGTATTTTTATGCTCTGCATATCTAAGTAAGTACCCTGAGAAAAATAAGTGGAAACAAGAATTAAAAAATTTCCAAAAGTTTCTTGTGAAAGAAACAAAACTTGTAAATCCAGTGAGCATCAATTACAATTCAGATGCACCTAATAAACATAAGATTTACTGGGTAAAATCGAGCACATGCTTGCTTAAAACTCTCCTTTGCTCAGCACTTTCATAATACTGAAACACTTCCAAAGACCTTCTGGTTTCTTGTCACCATTCTTGAGAAACCCTAGATGAGTAAATGTTCTATTAGATGTCTTCATGAATTCACCATACAGTTCCATTTTCATTCTTTTAATAGGATTAACTGTTTCTACTGAACTTTCTATCTTCCAGCAATTTCATTCCTTTCACATTTTCTCTTGCCCCAAAATGCTAATTTTTTTCTTCCCTCATTCCAGGAGGCCCTCCTTATAGTATTTTCCTAGGCTAACCAAAGAGCAATTGATAACTTTGTTCAATACAAGCTTTCCAAATTGGAAACACGAACATTTTCTTCATTCTCCCCATAGATTTATCCTTTCGTAGTGCTAAACATGTATTGCTGTCTATTTTTCAATTTGTTTTTGTTACTGGAAGTCTGAAGGTAAAACAGAAGTTGAGGTTGTATAGCACAAGAAATAATTACCTCATAGATGTCTCTCGAAAATATAGAAGAAGATTTAGAGAATAGGGAATAAGGAAAATTTTCATTCATTTTTGTAATTGTGTGTTTTTTTGTAAACCTGTGGAATAAAAAGTAGTTGCTCTGAAAACATAGCTATTATTTGAAAGTAAGAAGAAGAATTTGATAAGCATTCTTGTGTCAATGCAACAGCAATTATATATGGATTACAAAGAAGCAGCAATAAGAAGTGTTTTTGGTTTCCTCTTTAATGGAGACCAATGAAGTGATTGCGGGTGACGATATACATATTGACGTTCATTTCTAAGCACTGGAAAAATCACACATCGAAGATGGAGGTCTCTCTTGTAGTTGTGAAGGAAGTGGAAGGTTGACATTCACAAGTCACCAGAGTCAGGGAGGAAACTGCAACATGAAACTGGGATTTTGAGAGTAGAAAACTGGACCTTATTACCGTATGATACCAAAATAGAAATGTGTAAAATTTACCTTTTTTGGATAATTTACATAAATAATCATAAATTGATCCTATATCATAATTTCATTCTATTTCAACCCTGAAAGTCAGGAAAATACAATTTTCGAGATTTTTGAAAACTCTTTCTCAAATTCAACTAAGTGCCTAACAGATAAAAGGAAATACACATATTTTTATTCTTTTTGAATGCAATATTAATTTTAACTGTCAAAATTTTGTTGATCCCTCTTTTGTGAATTATATCTATGTTGAGAGGGATGACAGTGAAGTTTGCATACAAATTGACAGGTTTGCCTACATGTCTTAGCCAAAATGATTTCTTTAAAATAATATCACTGTTTTTGTCAATGTCCCCACTATTGGTTACTTAATTTTGTCTTAAGATTCTGCCTTCATAAACTCACTCCTCTACAGTACACAAGTTTTTGCAACTAAGAATGCAAAAGGTTACAGATGGGAAAAGAATAATCTGAAATTCCCTTATTAAGTACTTTTTCATGAACTTAATGATGATGAGTGCAAATAAATGCATATTTGAGGAACTTTTAAAAACCTAGCTCTTATAATTATGTTTGAACTTTCTGTCAAGTATGGTAATATTACATTTCCTGGAAGAAAAGGCATTTTCCAAGATTCTGTTTGGGTAGCCTGTCAGAACAGTGCAACATCACTGTTACAGCAACTAACTCTAAAACTTCTTACTGTGGTTCTGAAGTGGAAATTGGGCCAAAAGTGAAGGCATAGCATAAGGAGAAAAAAGGCAGCTGTGTTACTCCAGAGAGGTTAAGAAGTTATTAGAAAAAGGTATAAAGAACAGGAGTTGATGAATGAGAAAAAGCGGATAAGGTTGGCAATAACATCAGAGACTGAATTCTAAGCCAAAATATATTCAATGACATTCAGTTCAAATGTGCACCTTAAGGGCAACCTATATAAATGTGTACTGGAAATCAGATGGGAATGAGACATAATCTTTAATATATTACCATGTGGACTTTTAATCCTGGAGGAGATACATCTTTTTTGTCAATGTAATACTAGCATGGGTTTTTCAGATGCACATGATACTAAAATGTATACATTTTAAAAGTATTTATTATTTTTACTATCTCTGATGCACTTGAACACTCTTCTAGTACAAGGCATCAAACAAAAAATGAGAAAAGCAGGAAAGAAGCAAATCAGGATGCCAGTGAAGGAAAGTAAGACTGTTAAGTATATGAGAAAACTCAGGGTAAGGAAAGCTAGTGAAATCCTGTACAAAGCAAGCTCTGCTCTTCCAGGTAATAGAATAAATAGGGAAAAAGAAATAGATTGCATTTCATTATATCATATGATTCCAGCAATTTCACAGATATTTATTAGGCTCATATTGTAAGTCTAAATCTACATCATGCATTAGACAAAGATTAAAAAAATATATGTACCTTGCCTTTTAGAGAGATAAAGTCTGGGTTAGGTTATACAGCTTCAGTAATTTATTTCTCAAATCTCAATATAACTCTCATCCACCATTTTCCAATATAATGAGTTGCCAGAACTTTTGCTGTGTTATTCATAGATTCCTTTATAATAACACTTTCCATAGCATCAGTTTTATCTTGTCTAAATTAAAAACTTCCAATTAAATATGTTTAATTTGGGTGACAGATATGTCCATAGTGGTCAAAATAAACTGATTTGCCAATGGAGCTTACATCTGAACAATGATATTGGGTGATCAAAAGAGTTTGGAAAAGATAGTAATTTTGCTCCATTTCTAAAATATAATTGTGTAAAATAACAGCATTGGTTTAGTTAAAGGAATGGCCAAAATTCATGGTGTGCAAGCAATACACTTTCACACCAAGTTAATGCTATTTCCACAGGATTTAAACAAACCAGAAGTGAAAAGAGCATATAAGCAATATGGTGACAACCTGTTTTTTCCAGTCTTCCCAGGATCAATGAATATTTCTTTGAATTTCATCACAGCAATACAGATATAGAACCATGGGATGTAGTTTCTCAGACTAACACAATTATAATTTGATAAAATGTGTGCTTTTAATTCTATCTGTTCTCTCATTCAGGTCAGACCCCAGCTTTTCAACAGTAGGACTACTTTTTTTTACTTTGTAATTTTCCACTCATTTTAGGACCTCTGGGAACCCTGATACTAATTTATGGCAATATTTGCACAAATGGAGTAGGGTGAAATACAGTAAAACCCTAGAGAAAACAGAATGCCTTTGCAACATTGGGCTTTCAGTGATGAAAGTGAAATATATGTGTTGTCAGGAAGATAAGGCAACTCATTATGGAAAAAAAAAGTTCTGTTTTGCCTAAGAACCAGAACTGCATTCAGGAAAGCTCCAATTTTCTGTTTTAAAGTAAGGATTTGGCTGAAAACTACTATAAGCAGAATGTAGAAATGTTTGCTCCTCTGAGTGAATAGAGAACTGTTCATAAACGTATCTTCTGCATAGATACAAAAGGGAAAATTCCAATGTTTAGTACTAGTTAATTAAACTTTCCAAAGAATACAAATGGCTAGACTCTTAAAGGCCATTGTATTAACTAATGGCCATTTTTCTAGATCTTCATTTTGCACGTTTCTCTGAAGCAGTAAATGTCATGAACCACCTTATTCTTAAACACACCTTCCTCAGTTTCCACAGCACTTCATTTTCCTGGTGCAGTTGTGCCTTTGTTTCTCTCACTCGCGCTGGCTGATACGTCGTCTTCAAACATGGATTCTGTTAGTCTCTGTTTATTCAGTGTCATGTATTTAAGTTCAGTGCCTTCCTCGTCCTCCTCCCCCTTCTCCTTTTTAACATGTCTTTATTGCAAACTGCTTTACAGGTCAGTACTATATAGTCCATGTGCCATAAAACTAAACAAAAAAACACTAGTATATCTCTTTTTTGCCTTTGTCCTCATAATTATCCAGGTTCAGCAATTGCGATTCTTCCTAAATCCAACATGCTTGCAATATTTTTCTTTATTGCCCCTCTTGTAACTCCCCAGCCTCCTTTCTCACTACCACAGCCTGGGGGGGACTAGTCTTCCTTATGCCAAAATGCCTACTTTGTTAAAGATCATCTCTCCTTTCAGAATGTTCTGTGGATCACTTATAGAAAGGTTTGCTCAACATGCTTTCTGCATCACATTACAAAAGCAATTTTAATTTCATTACACATCAAAGTAATTTAAAACAGGAATCTGTTATTACATTTCTTGATTGCAGTCACAGTTATTATCATTCTCAAACAAGTGATTCAAGATCCGGTAGCATAGCTATTGAAGCCTAGTATAGGGACCAAATAAATGAGGATTAATTTCTGAGTAATTTTTCCTCAATTTTAATGGCAACACTATAGATATAAATGTATTTAACATAGAACAGGAGTTCAAAGAGTCTTTAGAGTTAGACCAGGGTCTGTATCATGGCGCTGCCATTACTAACTTCTAAAACAGATGAAAGCCATGAAATGATTGGTTTAAAGCCTCACACAAGGAGAACATTCAATAAATGGTAGGTGTTATTTATACACAGATAGTATAAATAATCTATTATTATTTAGACACGCACACACACAAAAAATTTTTCTGTATTATGTTTTGACCTCTTGAAAAAATGTTTTTCTGGTTTGAGAGGGACTGCCTCCTTCTCCTGGGATTGGCCAATTCTTAGAGCTTCCCAAAGGACCCACAGGGAGCATATCTTTGATATGCAAACTGACCAGTCCAGAGCCATATCTCTGCCTCCTTTGGTCTGTACATCCTGGGAGACAATATTTATCTGCCTTTATCAAAGCTGAGCCAGATGCCAGGCAATTAGCAGCACCCCTGTAGCTTACAGCTCGCCAAAATTATTCGAACTAGCTAATCCTAAACTGTTTACTGCCCTGACTTTACTGAGGAAACCTTAATAAAGGTTCTCCCTTCTCCTGATTTCTGCCTCCTGAACACCCTGGTGTCTTTCCTCGGTGGCCAGCAGGTGCCAGGCTTCCCGTCTCCAGGATCTGTGACTATAATAAACTCTGCTCTCCTGTGACTCTCCTCTGTCTCCTCTTGTGGCAATACGTGCATGACCATCTCATAAAAGAACACAAAACACTTACCATTCTGGTTCAGCTAAGAGCCACCATAAATTCAGTATGATCATACGTCTTGCAAGTTTCCCAGTTTCTCTCTCACTCCCTGTCTGCTTATTAAATGGGGTTGCTTATAAATGCCAGTTTGTGGCAGAGGTTTATTTTTGAGGCAAAATGTTTTTAATTCCTTAGAATAGCTTCAAAATAACAGATTACTGAACATCTCAGAATACTGTACGAGACCCGTACTTCAATGCAAGAGAAAAGGATTCTGAATCCCTTGAAGGAAGATATGCTGCCAAAGAAAACCACCCACAAAATACACATAAATAGTTGTTAAAACTACTCACAACATCAGCAGGATTTTCAAGTAACATGTATTTCATGTGTTGACATATCATGGATATGTCATTTTCCTGTTACTCTGTTCGTGTCTATGCCATTCTAATATTTTCCATAGTTACATTGTCTGCATGTATGTCATTTCTGGCTTTAAGAGAAACAAGCAAACAAAATCCAAAATACACATGATTTTTTTTCGAGAATCCTGAAAACAGAGCTCAGTAAGCAGTGATATGAATCAGATTCTGATTATTAAAATGTTACAAGGTTGATAAGCCCCCAAATTATTTTTATCACAGGCCCATTAAGTAAAAATATTCATGGAGCTTTTCTAGATGTTTGCATATTTTAATTAATTGGGCATACTTTTAAAACTAGAAGGATGTTATTTGATAAGCAAAGGAAAACTTACTGATTATATATATTACCATCAAATTTCTGTTAAATTTGAAATGTTTCCATGTCATTTTTATATCCCAATTTTGTAGAGATTACCTCTATTTTTGTTACCTTGAGTTAATCATGGAATGACATTAACCCATCTTTAAAATAGCCAATTTTTATATTAAATAAAATGAAAAGACTATTAGATTTGGATAGAACATTGTAGATTAGTTAATTAGTTAACCTAACTCTTAAGTTTTTTAGTTTTATGTGAGTAAATAAATAAATTTTGAAAGGATACCTTACCAATATTGTATCTTTAATTCAAACTAGCAGGCAAACACAGGTCATCATGGATATATACAACAAATTTACTAAACTGGAATTTTCTGTAAGAATGAGAAAGAATCATGCACTCTTGAATCCTTGCTCTAGTTGCTCTAGTCTATAATACACTCCACCCTGCCACCCCCCATACAGCCAAAGACCTAAGGACTATTTATTTATCAAAATATATGATAATTTTCAAAAGAAAGCAGCATAGCACCAACATGATAAAAAAAAATCTGTGTTGTTCTGAGACTGCTTAGGAAAACATCTGAACTAATTTTAGCAAAATAATTCTGGATGATTTTCAACTTAAAACATGAAGCTATTACTTCTAAGGATACAATAGAGCCTTATAATAAAATAAGGGTGCTTCTAAGGAAACAGCTTTCATTGGTTATGGCCAGGAACAAGGCCTTTCTTAGGTAACAAGTACACCTTGCTTGCTAAATAATAAACAGAAGAACAAGAGCACACAACGGCAGTATCTAGAGACTTAGCTCAGGCTTCCTCTGGTACCCGTGGGGCATTTAGCTTCCATCTGGCAGCTTTTCTTCCCCTTGACTTTTAGTCCTTGTAAAACTCAAAGCAGACACACCAGTCAACAAAAACAATTTGTCACCCTTACTGAAAAATCACGGTTTGGCTGGGTTTGTATAGAAATTGGAAGGCTACCAAATACAGAATATTTGTGTGAAATGTGGCAGTGTATGTATCATGTGCATATTTGTGTGAAGAGTAGTTTTATGTGAAGAATAGTAGTACAAGACATACAGATATGTGTACATGCTACACACGTGATATGTGAGACATGAGTCCTGTGGTGCATACACATAGCTTAATCTCTCCGATGTATTATGTACAGCAAATGTTTCTTGAGTTAGGGTCACAAGATAAGATTTGGCCATGTTGAAGGTTAACCCTAACTTTTTTTTTTGAGACTCTGCAGTGGTTTAAAATGGTCTGGACAATCATAGGTGGTGTCATTTATTTAAGGGGAAACATATTTTATCTCTTACAAAGATATCTGCTGAGATACAGCTGGGAATAATTTAATTTCTGGTGATCTGAAGAAGTGAGTGGTTTTTTCCCACTGCTTTTCTCATCTTGATTAGATCTTTTTGTGTGCAGCTTGTCTGAGACTAAACCAATATGTCATTGACTATCTGGCTCCTGCAAACAACTTCATGTAAAGCTAAAACTTTTGTTAGATCGTTTGTATTGTGACCTGTCTGAGAAGCCCAGGTCCCTGCTATTGTTCCACTAAGCTTTTCTCCTTGCTTTTTTCAAAAGAAAGGTTAAATAGTTAAGGGTATGTGGTAAGTTACCGTTTTCTTGGTCAGCTAATAAAAATAAATTAGCCCTAATTTTTGATATATAACAAGTTCCATACATTTTTTTTTCATACATTTTTATAGTCAGCCTTTTAAAGTATTTTATTGGCATGTATTCATATGTTTTTATACTGGTTATCACATCAAAGATTTAAGTTTCTCAAATGTACAGATTGTCCTCTATGTTTTATCCTTACTATTTCTTGTCCCTATTACAGAGTGTGGAGGTGTGTTACAATCTGGAAGAACAGTGTTACCTCCTGAAAGGTGAAGGTCAGTTGGGAGTGATTTTGTGTCAAGATAGAATCTTGCATGAAATCTCAAAATAGAAAAAAGAAGGTAATGTGTTCAAGATTTACCTATTATCTATTTTTTCAATTCTTCATGCTCACTTTAAAAATAAAAAAAAAACAGGTTCTGCCTGTGGTTTTTAATGCATAAGCAAAAATATTGAAAATTTGGTTACAGCATTTGTCACTGTTTCATTGATATCTCATTCTAGAGAAAAAAATAGTCTCTGAAAATCAGTTTAGATTGGATAGAGATGCCAAGATGGGAAAGATGTACAAGAAATGTTTGGGGGAAAATGTCTGTGAAGGATGAGGACAGAAACATCCAGAGTAGACCCTTCATATCCCATCGTACGTCTGACCTCCAGGCAAGGTGAGGGTGAAAGGGAGGACTGGGTAAGAAAATGCTAAACAAGGTGTGGATCTGAGAAAGTTCCAGCCAGGCTGACCCCTGACCCAGAATCCTCAGGTGAAAGTTTGCTTAGAGAGGATTCTCACAAGAAGCGGGAAGCATGTTGCATTACTAACTTCCCTGCCGTGCTCAGTCAGGGTCTGGAAGTGGCTCAGTGGACGTGAGGCCTTGGAGTAAAACCCGGGATGCACACAAAGTGTGGCAGCTAGAACCTGGCAACAATGCCACACAGCAGACTTTCTTGAGGGTGAGACTGTGGAGTGTCCCCATGACTGCCTCACTCTCAGAAATTGTCCTTTTGCCTTTTAATTCTTCACATCCCCATCACTGCATTTCACAGTATTGTGAAATACCCTCTTATTATGTAACCAACTCCTAAAATGTCACATGACAGAGCTCTGTATCAGTTTTTTATGTGCCAGGTGATTTATACATACACCTCAATGATTTGATCTAGCTTTTCTGTAAAACACACGCATTGCTCTCCAGTCACAGCAAATAGGAGGGCAGATGTACATCTTAATGCTGATAACCTTAGCTTCATATTACACTCTAGGAAGTTACCTCAAGAAACTATTCAGTATCAATAAGGCAAAAGCAAACACATTATTTTTTCTCAGGCAATCTTCAATATCCTTATGGATAACACTAAATAATTCCACTTAACAGTTTCTTTACCTAAGTTTATCAGTATGTATCTTAATGCTTTATATCCTCGTAGAACTACTGACTTGCAGAGTTCACAGCTAAATCATTTTTATAAATCTGGCCAAGGTTATTTTTAACCACAGTGAGGGTAGATTACTAACTCTTGTTCTCAAAATTTTTCATGCCAAGGTCATAGTATAGGACTTTGGAGCTTCTGCCAAACCACTTCTGAGCAGTAAATATGCTTAAGACATTTTTAAGGGAAGTTTTAGACCTGCCTCCAGAAAAGTTATTCAAGCAGAGAAGAGGTGACCCTGTATCCAGGAATTAATTTTACTTTTCTTAACAAAGTATAAACTTTGAAATCTGTATATTTAGCTCCCAAAGTACATAGTTTTTTAAAACCACATTTCCATCTAGAACTCAAATAACTGAATTCTTGGTAAGTATGAGAAAGCTCTATTTAAAACTATTTGCTAACCAGATGAGGGCCCTGCTTCTTGCTCACACCCAGCATCTCCTCCTGTGTCCTCACAGGCTGAGGGCAGGGGTAAGCAGGAGCCTTTTTTTAAAAGGCCTTAATCCCATCCAGGAGGGCAGAGCCCTCCCCCAAAGTATATCCCAAAGACCCCACCCCCTAATGCCGTCACACTGGGGTTAGGACTACAACATATGAATTTGTGTTGGGGAGGCATTTTGTTAGGAAGAAAGACAGATATGAGTGGGATGAAAAGAAGGTGAGATCCACCAAGAACTCAGGGAGTTAATCAGATGAGGCCAGAGAGCCAGAGATTACTCAGAGAATTAATCAAATGAAGCCACAGGGACTGAGAGTGACTTGAAGGGCACAGGTACTCCCCAGATGACAAAAATTCCCCAGATAAAAACATAAGAGCACAGCTCATGTCTTCAATCCTCCAATCTGATCAAGCCCCTGAGGCCACAGAATGTCACTCAAGGACTTCTCTGACTTGCCAAAAACCCCATAAAAAGAAGCCTCCACTGTAAGCAGCCTGCCTTTTGTCTCCTTTGACTTTGGCCCATTCTTCCCTTGAAGTGTAATCAAATAAACCTGCCTTTATCTACCTTGACTCTAGCCCACTCCTCCTTTGGAGTGTATTCAAATAAAACTTTGATTCTGCTTCACTTCTGTGTTTCTTCCCTTCAATTCTTTGTTGCTGGGGGAACAAGAACCATGGGAATAAACTCAGCCTTCCACAACTTCAGACCAAAGCAGTCAGGAAGAAGCAAACATCAGTTAAACAGCAGTGGGTCCCACCACATTTTGTAGCAAATGAGTCCAACAAAGTGTTTTCTGTTACTTTAGTTTTCAACAAAAACATTTTCACAGAACGATGACTTCTTCATGCTTGACTCTTTGCAGTTACGTTAGAGTACACAGGTATAAGTGAGTATTTCCTACCCTTCCTATGTCTGTTATTGATGATATTGGCAAGTTTCCCAACTTAAGATATTCATATCAAATAGTAATTGTATGTTTCATTATGTCACATTTCAAATGGCTTTTGTTTTAAACAGAAGCCCATTAAACATAAATAAATAAGTGCTAAGGGTAGCTTAGTTTGGGGAAATTTTAATTTTTGGTTTTTAGTAAAATACACCATATACCTGAACTCCACTCTATGATCCTATACAACAGAATTACCATTGAAGAAATTATATTAAACAAATAAACTTACCTAGATCCTGAAGACAAGAATTATATTTTAATTTCAAGGTATTGTCATTGCTTACAACCAATTGGAGACAGCTAAAGAGAAAGGGAATTCATAAGTACAGTTTTGTTAAAAGAAGGGGATCTGGCTAGATTTTTCAAAGGAAGACATGGTGCCCAAAGTGAGACCCAAAAGTCTTTACCACTAACTGTACTCTTAATTATATCAGTAAGTGCAGTAGGACACTGAGCAAAATGGGCTACTTGCTTCTCACATCCACGATCATGCCTAGTGAGCAAGATGGCCTTAAAATCCTTCTCAGCTTGAGTAAACTTTAGACAGGCTTCTTCCTGACTCTAGATCCTTGACCTCCCTTTTCTCAAGGCATTAACTTTAGAAAATTATAATTGTACATTCTTTTTGTGCCTGTCTGAGATGTGAATATTTTTAAAAGCCTCTTTCCTGTTTTACAACCCAGGACTATCTCAAGGGCCACTTCTCTCTCCCAGTCTCTGCAGGAAGGCAGGAGCTAAACTTGATGGGCACATTGATAGCCTATGACCCCCCCTCACCTCCACCCTATTTCTTAAAAACTCTCAGCCATTTGTTTCAGCAGAATTGAGCTCAGACTCAATTCTGCCTGGGAAACTCTCTCTACCTTATTACAATAGCTTTGAATAAAGTCTTTCTCACCTGTTCAGCTTTGACCTGTGCAATGTTTGCATTGGTTATCTGACCATAGTATTTTCCAATAGATGTATTAAATAAGATGGTTGGTTAATGTCACTTTTGAATTAAAGCCTAATTTCACACACAGAAGGAATTGCTATTATTCATAGGAAACACACTTGTCTCATAAATGTATATGCATGTGATGCTTCATTATTCCCTCTGAACCTGATGCTTCTACTTCTTACTTTCTCATATTTAAAAGACATGCATTGGTTTCAGAGCCATTACATTTAAACTGGAAGTTTAATTAGATTCAGTCTTCACTGAATTCCGCGTAATGTTTTTTCTCTTGAGAGTCCCTTTACTTTTCCTCTCAAGGTGATGATGAAAGTCACGAACAACAGGAGACGGGAGTTAGAGGTGACCATTAAGATTTACTAGTAATGGTTCAAAATGAAGCTGTCCGAAAGAGTGAGGACTTAAAAAGGCAAATTTTAGGGAAGGACTTAAAGAAAGGAGAGACTACAGTTCATAGCATGGGACTAACAAGACACATGGTGTCATTTTCAGCATGACACCATAATGCTTCACTGTAGTTCTAGACACTACATTTGACAACGTATATACGTTATAGGAAGAGACTGGTTCGAATTTGCAAAACAGAATTTTAAAACATTGAAAAATGAGGGTAAATACAGCAAGTAAGCACTAAGTTCATTTAGCTGATGAGAGGTGGAAAAAGCCCTGGATGAATGTTTACTGTTTTATAGCTAGCTTGGCCATTTGTTAAGTCTTATTTTCCATGTATATCACATGAGCAGAGAATGCTTTTTCCAAAGTTATGGCAAGCTGGCAGCCCAGGCCCACATATTCTAAAGACAGAAAATGAAACAAGTTCAAGAATTCTCCAAAATGAGCCAATTACTGTTCCAGAAACTTTTGGGTGCTCCCCAAAGAATTTCCCTGGCAGGAGCCTTGTTAGTATTTTCATGGAACAGATAACAGTTGTGACAACTACACATTGACAAGCAAGCCGAGAACACATTGTAGGCCTGAGTTTTTCTGGGGCTATCAAATCACGGGTATGCAGATGAATTTGTCCAGAGAGTTTGTGAATGGAAGCCTGAGTTTTGTGTACATGCAAATTATCCAGTTCCCAGGTGCCAGTATTGCCTGAGCTTGGACACTTAATTGCTCACAGGGTTAGAAACTTCAGACTGGAAACGCCATGGAGTGAAGCAGCGTGTCCTGTACAGCAAAGGGCAGTGATCATGACACCTGAGCCTTCTTTTTGCTCTAATGGCTGGCCGTTTTTTACTGACAAGAGAGTTTTTAAGTTTTAACTTGGACCTTTTGGTATGTGAAGTCCAGATTGAAGAAGCCATCATGCTGTAACCATAAACTCAGGATTTGAGTTCTTGTATTCAAATGTGTTTTAGTCGTCAAAGGGCAACGTGATTTAAAAAAAAAAAGGTTGGTGGTGGGATGATTAAATTGAATCAGAATCCTAGATGTTGAAAATGAAATTTAGCTGTTATATTTAGTGAGTTGTTACATTAAACTAGTTTATTACTGGGAAACTAAATCCAGACAACAGTTAACAGAGGACCATGATTTTCAATTTGATAATCCCCTTTAACTATTCGGATATTACTTTCTAACTTGATAAAAAAGCCACATATTATTTTTTTAAGCTAGAATAAACTTAGTGAAGGAAGGCTGGAATGGCTATATTACACTTATTTATCTTCTTATTGAACATTAGTTTGCATTTAATGAGAAAAGCAAAGGAATTTATCAAAGTAGAACTGTCCCTGCTCTTTCAATATAATGTATCTTCTTATATGTTAACAATAGATAGAATTGTTATATGGCTTCTCTCAGTCTTAGAGAGTGAGCTATCGTGTTGCACTCCAGCTAACTCTGTCCGTAAATGTAGAAACTTCATTCATTACCACCCAGCTGTGCTTGCTTAGCCAAGTGATAATAGTGGATTATATTGAAATGCAAAAACAGTCACAATATGGATTATCTAGGAAAACAGTACATTAGTAAAGGACACATTAGAATCCAATTCGAAGTTTCAGCCTCAATTAAAATAGATAGGAAGTAGTAGAGTACATGAATCATGCTGGGGTAAAGTAGTCTAAACTGTTTCGAGTCCTTGCAGTATAGCAGAGTTCTAACAAAATGTAAAAAACAGAATATTGACAATAGTGGATCCTTGGACACAATTCGTAATAACTGCAAAAATGCCCAGAGTAGTCAGGAATATTTTTCATTGATTACTTCCACATTACTGCAACTGGACTCCAAGTCATCTGATTGCCAATGAATCTTCAGAAAAACAATAAGGCAAGTACTCTTTTGATGCAACCATAGAAAACTTTGGTGGCTCTGTAAGGATTAATGGTATTAAAACACAGTTTAATATTACTTTCATTATCTCAGGTTACTAATTGTTCTGCACAGACTGCCAGGAGATTTGTCTTTGAGTTAAGAAATGCAGAAAAAATAGGTTATATTTTTTTCTTGGAAAACTAGGTAGGCATAAATGGCATTAAATGGTTTATATCTCCTTGCTTTGTATTGTCCATGGCAGCAAATAGTAAGGTACCTTCCTCATTACACCTCTGTGAATAACTATTATAGCTCTGTCTTCCCTTTTCAAGAATAACCTGTACATTGTGTCTCCTTGTTTACTTTTCTGGCAAAACATCTTCCCAATGTGCTGTGATAGGCTAACATGAAAGCTTATTCTCAAACTTGGGAGACATGATATGAACATTTCCTAGGAAAAAGTTTCACAATGACCTCACCTTTGTGGGTTTGTTTTGAGTCTTTGAGGTCACTTTTATTTTCATGCTGCATTTGATATGAAATGACATTTGCTTGAGCTTTCCACTGCTAATGCTGGTACCACTGGGGTTGTGACCAGACTGAGTGGGACATGGCCTTTAGGCCAAAATTTCCTTTACAGTAAGTTCGGTCTCAAAGGAAATCGCAATACTGATATGACTCAGAAGTGCCATAAATAAGCAGGTTTGGAGGCATCTTATCCTCGTATAATCCTTCTGTTTGAATGTTTTTCACACTAAAAAATGGATCTGTGATTCATCTTGAATAATTTATCCAAAACAGAGAATATTCATTCATTCAAGTTTTGAGCACCTATTATTGTATGTACTGTATAAGACAAAGTTACGAACACGCGCCAAGAAGAGTCTAAATCTAGGTGTTAAATAAACCTGATCAGAAAACAAATTATATGTATCCTAACTGTTTCAAGCACTGTGCTGCTTGATAGCATTAGAAAGATTAGGAAAGTTTCTGTAATGAAGGTGGAATTCAAACATAATCTAAATTGACTCTAAGTATTTTCATAACAGTGATAGAATTTAAAGCATTCCACATGAACAAATAACAGTAACAAAGCCAGAATCATGAAGGTTCAGAGATATTTATCAACTTTGGGAAAGTCCTAATTTAGAGTAAATACCTTTAAATAATTCATACAAACATATACACAAATTAAATAGCCTAAATAAGTAACAGATGGCATATTGAGGGCTTCCAGTTTTCTATGTTAAAGGCAGCCCCCTATATCAAAATCACCCCATTCCTCATCTACAACCATATAGAAGAATAAAGAGAACAAATAGAAATCACCTAAAATCAATGTCTTGGGCAGACCTAGAATAGGGAAAAGATTATACAATCTAGCGGATAAAGATATAAGTGAGACCAGAAGAACTGATCCTGGACTGCACACCATGGCTGGACTCTGGATGGAATTCAGAGTGAAGAAGGCAAGGAGACCCTAGTTGTAGATGGACCCCAATAATGAGCGAGCTCTCCCAAATATGGAGCTAGTTATAACTAGATAGATGACTGGCTAATCAGATCAAGCCAATAAAAAGAGTAGAATCTTGACATGTGTAGAGCATAAGCAATGGTAGTATTGCAAAGGTTCCTCTTCTGGGGAAGGCACAGGAAGGACCTTGGAAAGCAGTATCTCTCAAAAGCAGTATGCAGTAATGAGGACAAAAAAAAAAAAAAGAAAGAAACAGTGGCCAACAATAAGGCTTTACTTAACAATATAAAATCTAAGAATATATAATAGAATATAGGATTCACGCATTTTATATAGTTATATATTTCATCAATATGAATAGTTTTAGTTTTTTTAAAAAATGGACTACACAGACTTTCATGTACATGCACGTACCCGTGCCTCCAAGGGAACCTATGGTAAAGAAATGGCTCTACGCCCTAATAAAAGAACAAAGAACCACTGAATCAGAAAAGAAAAGAAACCCAAACTCCTTACAGGTGTGATAAAAGACATTGAAGGTCTAAATGAGAAAAATCAAGAAAATAAAACTAACATCAAGTGAGCGATTTAAAAGGATCAAGGACAAAGAGAGCCTGGCTCTCCTGCACACTCTGTTCCACACACTTCTTACTGGATGCAAATGAGAAAGGCTGCAGCTAGAACAACAGACCAGATGAAGCCTCCCTCAGAATGGGAAGTGTGCAGGGAAGACACCTGCCTTGCCAGGAAAAGCACAAAGGTCTGCCCACCCCTCCTGCTCAGATGATTCTCTCAAAAGCCATAAGATTACAGTGAGGAGCAGGTGTGTTGCTGGGCAAAGGATCTGAAGGAAAAACCAAACAAAGAAGGACCCTCTTAAGTCTAGGATCCCAGATACATTTTATAAGAGATAGCCTGTTTCAGACAGAGGGGTAGAAAACTCCTTTGAACAAGACATGCACTGAAATGTCCTCCATGTCTTTTCATGGCTTCTTAGCTCATTTCTTTTTTGTTTTGAATGATAGCCTATTAACTGGAAGTACCATAGTTAATTTATCATTTCACCTGCTCAAGGACAGCTGGCTCTTACCAAATCTTGGCATTTATGAATAAAACTGCTAGAAACATCCATGGCCAGGGTTTTTGAGGACATACATTTTCAACTTACATGAGTAAGTACCAATGAGCATGAATGCTGAATTATACCATAAGGGTATGTCTAGTTTTGTAAGAAAGTGCTAAACTGATTCCCAAAGTGGCTGTACCATTTCACACTCCCACCAGCAATGAATGAGAGTACCAGTTGTTCCACATCACTCCCATCATTTGGTGTTGACAGTGTTGTGGATTTTGGTCATTCTGATAGGTATATAGTACTATCTCGTCATTGTTTTAATTTTCAATTCCCTAATGGTATATGATAACACCTTTTCATATGCTTATTTACCATCTGTATATCTTCTTTGGTGAAGTGTCTATTCAAGGATTTTACACATTTTTAATAAAATTATTTGTTTATTTCCTTATTGTTGAGTTTTAAGAGCTCTTTGTATATTTGGGGTAATGGGTTTTTTAAATCTATTTATCAGATATGTCTTTTGCAAAGATTTTCTCCTAGGCTGTGGCTTGTCTTCACATTCTCTTTACATTGTCTTTTGAAAAACATAAGTTTTAGATTTTAATGACGTTTATCAATTATTTCTTTCATAGATCATTATTTATCCAAAAATACTGAGTAAGAAAATTATATAATTATTTCAATGGATGAAGTAATAGCATCTGACAAAATTGATAATCTATTTATATTAAAACTCTAAGAAACAAGTAGTTAAAATCTATATAAAGTCTGTAGTTGGTATAATGCTTTATTTTTTCTTCATTGTTCCTAAACTCAGGAACACATAAAGAATGATTCTTTTCAGCATTCCTATTCAACATTTTCCCAGAGACACTAGCCAAGGAAATAAGGCAAAAAAAAAAAAAAAAGGAGAAGAGATATACAGATTGAAACGGAAAATATTTAACTGTTCATATTTGAAGATAATATGATTCTCTATATAGAAAATATCAAAGAGACTATAAAAAAGCTTCTGTATCTAATAAATGGATTTAACAATGTTGCAGGACAGAAGCCAATAAAAAATATCAATGTATTTCTTCATGCTAACAATGAACAATTAGATGTTGAATTTTAAAAATATCATTTACAATAGCACCAAAAATATGAAACACCTAGGTATAAATCAAACAAAATATTTGTAAAAATTATATTCTGAACACTACAAAACATTGTTGAGGGAAATCAAAAAGACGTAAGTATAAGGAGAGATAACTTTGTGCATGGATTAGATAGTCAATCTTGCTAAATGCACATTTTCTCCAAACTGATTTATAAATTCAGCAAAATCCCAATCAACTTACCATTTTTTAAGGTACTGAAAAGTAGACTCTTTAATTTATCTGGGAAATCAAATGAACTAGGATAAGCAACATAATTCTGGAAAAGAAGAACAAAGTTGGAAGTTTCATACTACCAGAATTTAAGATTTATTGTAAACCTATAGTAATTAAGACACTCTACCAATTCATATACTAATCACGTCCTCACAGACACACCCAGAAATAATCTTTTACCAGCTCTGTGGGCATCCCTTAACTCAGTCAAGTTGACACATAAAATTAAATTATCACGAGTATTATGCAGACAAAAATATAATCACTATAGGTTACCCAGATAGGGAATGTAGGGCAGATAGGGATGTGGGTAAGAGGTTTCCAAGCAGGTGGGCTAGTGCATGCAAAGTTCCTATTGAAAGAAGGAGCATTACTTGTGCTGGGGGCTTGTTTTAATAGAGATCAAGGTTAAAAGTGGCAGGAAAAAAAATAAAATAATACACATTCAAGGTCTCCTAGATACCACTAATAATTTGGTTTATACTTTAAGAACAATGAGAATGCATTTAATATGTTTTGTTTTAATAGGAGAGGTAAATTCAAATTTGTATTTTAAAAAGATTCCTCTAATAGCATGGAGGGTAAAAATGTGTTAGGCTTTCCCATTTGGTGGCTACTGCATGATGCTGTTTACTGGAGGATGCAGGATACTGGAGGAAGCTATTTAATTGCACTGAAATACAAATTCAGCTTCTCACCTTGTTATGCTTCCTACAGATTTGGCAATGCTTTCTTGATTTGCCTTTTTGTATTCCTCTCAGAACGAGATTCCTATTTGTCTTGGACCATACTTGCTAAACGTTTCTCCTGCTTTGGCTTGGCATCAGACCCATTATCTGAGAGCTATGCTCCTTGTGGGCAGGCATTCCCTCTCATCTCGTACACCCCATGCAAGAGGGGCCTGGACAACAGCGGGGGAAAGCAGTGACAGAAATTCGAAGGTCTTTGACTAATTTTAAATCATACTTTTATGGTCTGAGAGCTGCTTATGGGATAAATTAAGGTCAAGAGGATCAGAGGAGACTAGGGAAACTAATCAAACCATTTAATAATATTAAATTTTAATGGAAAAGATTGTAAGAGTTTGATACTCTCTTATTCCTCATTCCTTCCCTCCCTCTTTCCATCCTTCCTAACCTCTCTTCTGTTCTTTCTGTATTTGCCCATTTTTGCCTAGGATAATAAAGTTTGAGTCCAGAGGCTGAGTGCAATATTTTTAATATCTTTATTATTCTCTTTATGCATATGCACTTAGCATTCTAGTCTCTTTACTTTCTGCTCATTCATCTTATCTTCTTACACCTTCTTTATCAGTTAAAAAGTAATCTCACTTAATGACTCACCCACCCCTTAGGGTATCTATTATATCAAACTACTTGGAAGTTTAGGTAAAATAATGTGACTCATATTGATGACATCATGCTCAACTACAGTTATGAATGTCTATATGGTAAGACCCCATGATTAGTATATAGTATCTAAGGAAGATTAGTCAACTAAATACTATAAAATCATTTCAGTTAGATTGGATGTAGATCTAAGTGGGGCATTTAGTAGTACAAAATGTAATATGAGCTGATGAGATTAATATATAAAAGTTCAGAACATATGAGAAGTAAAATGCCACTAGGTAACATCAGTATATATTTTCACACCCACCCACACACATGTATTTGTAATTTATTACATGCTACTCCTTTTTAGAATCTTTAGTGTCTGAGTGATTAAATCTAAAACGGCAGAATTATCCACAATCCCAAAGACTGCCAATGGCTTGTGGTCTGATAGTGTGGCATGGAGCTGAGAGAGAATTGGCTGATACAGAACATTTGTTCATTCTCCCTGTCAGCCTTTGGGTTGTTTTATTCTACATATTCCAGTTTGAAATTATTTATTTTGTCACTAGCTTCAGGTTGGTGATGTCAGAAGAATGTTGCAGTGGCTTAACTTTGGAAATTATATGTCACCTCATGAATAACCAGTCCATGATGTAGACTGATTGAAGAACCCATTCAATCAGGAGGGTATACAATGAATATTCATGTTTCACTTGTTTTCATATTAGATACCATAGTTAATTTATTTCTTGCGACACAGAATGAGACCAACCTGCAATCTTCATAAATCTGTAGTCTACTAGTTTTTACTTTGCTTAGTAAAAGCAAAGAGAGGTTAACAATAAAAATATAAGGAAAGTGAAAGCCAGTTACTCCAAATTTTTGCTGAGATATTAAATTAAGTGTAGCTATTCAACTGCATAAGGAAGAGTATACCATGAAGTAAATACTTGATCCGCAAAAGTTTTTTAGTGCACAATTTTAAAACTTTATTATTTTTATTATGCTTTCTAGAACAATCCTGAGTAAATTATTCCATATAATTTACTTTTTTTAGGTATCTTTAAAGAATATTTTATAAGGAATTGTAATTATATATGTACATGTAAACTGGTCTGTTTCAACATACACAAATCTCTTCCTTATTGTATTCAAATAGAAATGATTCATGTAAAGTATGTGTGGATGGAATGTGCTAAAATGAAGAATGAGATGTCCCCCAAGGAGGCATACTGCATATTTCAGAATGAAAGGACATTCCATTGGATTACATTGCACAAAAGACTTGGTGATTTTTAAAAAATAAAATAAAAATGTGAGTTTTTGTTTTTACCTTATTTCTCCCACATTTGAAATAATATTTTATGTATTAATGGAGCAATGTACAATTGCAATGGCAATAGCACAGAAATGTGGCATTATTTGTTTGTTTACGGTTCTTTTTCCCAGATCTCTTACAATAACTGTAACAAAAGTAACTTCTGTTTTTTGATTTTCGACAGGTCTAGAAATGATCCTTGGAGTTCCTAATTTATAGGATCCTTTCATATGTAATAAAATGTATTTGAAGACCTAAGTTTGTTATTTTAGCAATATATGTCTCCATTTCTTGCATTCCCTACAGAACAGTGTCCTTCTTGAGAGTTGTTAAGTTAATTAATCGAGGAAGACTGAGGTGGCACTAAAGCCAAGGTGGTCTAAGTAAGCAAATTAAAAATCTAAGCCTGTAAATGGCCTCAAGGTTATGAAATCAAAATGTTAGAAGCAACCAGTCACAGACAGCCAACTAGGCTTTAAATTATAGCCAATCAAATAATTTCCTTTCTTTGCATCTGCACTTTTCTTTATATAAGTCTGTACCTTGACTCCTGTCGGAGGTGCTGCTCCAATTAGAACCAAATTCTGCTCATATAAACTCCTAAAATTTTTAATATGCTTCAATTTCTTTTAAGAGAGGGCAAGTTCCAGTGTTGGCCCCTTAATGTTATGATCATCGGTGACGTAGTGTTACTGCCAAGACAGCCTCTCTAAGCCTCCAGGTCACACATAAAAATGGGGACAGCAGCAGTTCTCCACTGTGCTGGAAGGTATTGTTTACAACATGCTTTACTCTCAGTGTGCGTTCCACCAACCCATGAATAACCTTACCTATAATCGTTATCTTCAGTTGTCGTCTCTAGTACCTAAGAACTTAGTACAATCAGATATTTCACTTGAGCTGGGTATTTCTAGTCCTACCAATTTTGTCTGAGGAGGTGAAATGAGCCTTGGGATTTTGTTCTGGTATGTTTTTGTTTGCTTATTGTTGGTTTTCCCCTGTTAAATACAGGTAATTATAGCTGCCAACTAGGATAGTTTTAAAGTCAAGTGATGCAGCGTCATCTCTTTAACTTCTCTTCCTCTTATGTGGTTATGTGCCAAAGAATCCCTCCGTCTCCAACCACTTAGAAAAATCAGAAATCAAAGTGAGACCTATTATAAGCACGTGGCCCCTAGAACATATGCCCAGAGAGCAAAATGTGTGCCAACTCCACCTGAAACAAAGTTTCACCAAGGAAAAAGTATGATTTGCCTGAAAGAGAAGTTAATATTAAATTGCAGTGTGTTATGGTGATATAAGATATGTCCTTACCATCAGGCCTTGGTGACCGTTTACTGTTTGATACATATTATTACCTGAAATGATTTCATATTCCAGCAAACTGACTAGCATGATTCTCCTAGCATGTCTCTTCTTGTCCTGCTTCTCCTAACAGTCTGTTCCTCTTTATCTGGTCTTATTCTGGAAGCTTAACCATTGTTTCTGCAAATTACATGCTGTGGAGACTGGAATATTTTTGTATAAAATCTATAATGACTTTATTTGCTTTTTCTATTCCTGCGTACCTGTTCCCCCATCAAATATAATTACAATAGGCAGGCTTGGAATTTACACACCTGGAAAGGTCACTTGAGTTAGTTCCAAAGCACCACACCTTCACCTAATATCATTTCAGCACTGTCAAGAAAGCAAGCACCTCTCGCCATAGTTTAATTTATACAGTTTGTATGATATTAGCACCCGTAGTTACCTTCCATGAATGGTGTGAACATAGGCTCTTAAAATAATGACATGAATTAAGGTCACACAACACTTTCACCCTTCATGCCTAAAAGTTTATTATCACAACTTGCTTGATGGTGACAGCTTGTCTCCCCTTATGAGTTCCCAGTGCCCTGCATTTAAACAGTAGGGGCTTTAACCAAAGAGACACTCTTTGCTCCCTGTTAGAGTGCTATAGTTTCATATCACAGTCATAGCCAGTGACATGTAGAAAGGTGTGTGCCCAACTATTTCTGACATTAAACATCAATCATTTTCCCATCTGAGACTGAAAAATGCACTATTAATCACCGAGAGAAATTGTGCATTTTGACAAAATGAATGAAATTAAGTTTTTAAAAATGTCACACCAGGACTTTGTTTTAACAAAGATGTTTGTTGTATTTTACCACTGTGTACATATGGATGTGTTTGTGTGTTGTTCATATATATTTGTGCCCTTTGATTTTAAACACATGTACAATCACATTGGGATACAGAATCACAGAGTGATTCATACAATTAAAATGTGAATACACCTCAACTGTCTGTGTAAATAAGAGAAAGCAGATAACATAACATAATAAAATTAAAATTGGAAGTGCGAGCAAATACTCCAAGCATCACAGAAAGACTGAAAACATCATAGGATAGCAGCCAGGTGTATGCTGCATTCTTGCTTCGCCCTAAAGAGAAGCCAGGTGGAAATTGGTCTAGCTCTTGTTCATGGTGATGAGGTATTTAGCAGAATTAATTCCATTAAGTCGTAAGTAAAAGTAACAGTGAAAATATAAATGGAATGTTGAGTTTTATAGATTAATACATGTAAAGAGTAGGAGAGAGAAAACCTCATTGTCTCTATACGTGTCTCATTCTTGCATATCATATGCAAAAGGCCCAAAGGTTTTTGATAAGTAGCCTATTACATTCTTCACAGGATAGAATTTTTATTGACATCTGGGCAGCAAAAAATGTATTCAGCTGTAATCACCAATGGGATACAGAAGGGTTTCCTCAAGAGGGAACAAAGAATAAGGCCCAGTGATAGTTCTGTCTCAATACAGCAAAGTATACTTAATTGGTCAATGCCACTGAAGATGTTGCTAATCAGAATTACTTTTGTTTTTTATGCAGGCAACTAACAGAAACTGGAAGGGCGCCCATGCATGACAAATGTTCGCTTTTAGTGAAATGTATCACGTATTCTGTAACTGGATTCCTGTGAACTCTGGAGTCGTAGTGGTTTTGATCTCATGGCAATTGTTCTTGGAAATTGTGAAATATGAGTATGAATTTCTGGGGACAATAAGCCATTTACAGGGATTCTTCATTGCCTGTTAACACTTACTTAATAACTTCTTTATTTCTCTCTAGGCTTTTCAGCATCTAAGAATTAAATAATTGATATAGAGAGGGTAGTAGAGAAAAGTGAAATGAAGCTAAAATGAAGTAAATATCGTGTTCAGAATGAAGAAAATAAGAAAGTACTTCAGCAGGTATTTGTTTAGCCTAAATTAATTATGTGAAAGAACAGCCAATCATCTTCTTTTTCTCTGTTATTTTCCTTATAATTAATATATTTTCTCATAACTTTAGCATATTTATTAACCTGTTAGCAAGAATACCTAGTCTTTCTGTAAGATGTATGTCCTGTCATAAGAAAGGCTTATAGTTTTCCTTCTGATGTGATAAGAGACTTTAAGAGAAAAATCAGCTTACAGCAGCTTACAATACATAGCCTAGCTGGTGCGTTAGATAAATCAAACACTTCCCTTGAAGATGTGTGTGCTACAGAAGTCCTGTACACCTAACACAACAGCTGGGGCCAGATAATTGAGTTAGATGCCTGGTGGGTGACAAATCTAAGTTAGATTCATCCAAGATTTATGCACAGAATGAGGTAGAAAGCTAATCATAAAACAAAACTAAACAAAGAAAAACAATATTCTATGAAGGAAAATGAATGAGTGGGGGAAAACAGTATTTTTTTTCCAAGACTCCTAACTTCCTGGCTGAGAATGTGTGTTTGGTTGTTTTCAAATCTGCATCGCTGCAACCTACTCCTGAGATTTCACTCCAAAATTGAGATTTCACTCTGCTTTGTGGAGAACTCAAATCCCCCAGGATCTCCTTCCTTGTGTATATAACAGGTTAGAATCTGCCAACAGTAGCCAATTACAAAAGATTTGGGAGCAAAAGAGAAAGGGAAGTCATTATTCTCCAGATGCAGTGTGCATGAGCAGATATGCAGTCCAAAATAGCTGCTAGGAGATTTTCTTGAGCATCACTGATGTTAATGATGGAGATGGAAATAGAAGGCATAGAGCTTTCCAGGCGTTGGTGAGATTGACAAGGGCTTTGGGTGATCTGATCTTGGATTTTCAGTAATTGCTGGGTGAGAACTTCTTACTTTGGAGTGGCAGGCTAATATCACTGGTGACAGCTGCTCTGACCCCCTGTCCTCCCAGCCTTCTCAGTGGTCATGTCAGCCTCCAATTCTCTCTGTTGGAATTTTCCACTTACCCACCACATATTCTGACTGATCCATTGTGCTCCATATATTCTCATTCCTCTAGGCAGAAGATAAATGCTTGCTCCAATTCAGAATTGTTTTTTGGAAACAAAGACAGAAAAATTTCAAGTTTACTTTGAGGAAGAAGGTCATTTTTGCATTTTTTTCACTCAACAAAAATTTACTGAGTTTTACAATGCATCAAGCAAGGTTCCAGATAGATAGACTCTATCAGCAGTGAAAGTAATATCCCAAATCTCTGGCCGTGTGGAGCTTCTCTATCAGTGGAGTTAAGACCAGGCCAAGCATTTGATAGTTACTGCAGGAGAGGGGCCTAAGTGGAGAATTAAAATCAGTGAGCAAGATTGTCCACAGGGAGTCTTTTCTGGTTTGGAGGAGATTGCAAAAATCCGGTGACAGATGATGGACTGAACCAGAAAGACAAAAGCAGAATTATAAATGTATATCACGGTTGACTCATTCATTCGTTCAGAATACACTGAGTACTTGCCATGAGCAGGCAGGAACTACATAAGACACTGGACATAAAACATTAAAAAAAATGATCCTGACCTTGTAGAATTTAAATAAGAAACTTGATAATTAAATAAACTATCCATTATATTATGAGGTTCTGTGTCACAGAAAAAAGACAAATCACAGTAGTTAGGAGAGAATAGAACCACTGGGTTATGTGTGAGCATATTAATCAGGCAGTTAGGGTAGGGTTCCCGGCCCTATGACCTTATGCTCTGCTGGCCTAGTGGTCTTAGTTCTGGAGAGAAATTCTTTCACCAGGGAACAATAATCCCACTGAGTGGGAAGTGAGGACTCAGAGAGTTAACCAGATAAAACTAGAGAGCCAGAAAGGACTCACAGAGTTAATGAATTAATTAGTTGAAATTCCGAAGGCCAGGAGTGATTTAGAATGTCCAGGGAGTCTCCGGATTTAAACAAGTATCCCAGCCCAGCTCATGTCTTCATTGTATCAATTAGATCATGGCATTGTAAAATCTGCTTAGCCTGCAAAAAGGCCCAGTTTATTCCTTAACCTTAACCTATATGCTGTTTTTCCCTCTTCTTCCAGCCCCTTAATGAAGTTACTTTTTAAGCAGAGAAGGAGACAGGCCTCTGAAGTGCAAATAAACCTATGTGGATAAGGAATGCTGAGATCCAGGCCAACACAATCACCTAAATAACCCTATTCTAAACACAAAACTTCAAAGGAATTATGAATCCCCTGTATACATCGTGCCTTATGCTGATCTTTACCCAAAAAGCCCTATAAAACTCCAGACCCCCAAACCCTTAAGTGCACCTCCTCTCTGAGGTGGCCCACACTCACCTTTTTCCAAGTGTGTCACGCTCTCTGTCCTACTTCAGATAAGTGGGGAGGGGCTGCTGAGAGCTCTGATCTGGGGCTTGCAAGTTCCCATCACCTGGGTACCTGGATGATCAGGCTCCTTAGTAGCCTGCCTGAAAATCTCTTTTCTTTACCTTTGGGAAGTCTCAGAAATAATCTCACTCCATCCAGTGCTCACAGCTCCCCCAACTCCTGGGGTGGTAGGGATGCCATGCAGATCCAAGCATACACTAGATGCCAGCTGACATTTGCTTTAGGAGTTGGCAAGGGTTATGCCCTATGCCAAGTAAGAATTCAGTGCACTTCACTTTCCTTCCTCCCTGCTTTACTTAAGTAAACCTGCCCTTGTCTATTTTGACTCTAGCCAGCTCCTCCCTTGCAGTGTATTCAAATAAAACCTTAACTATGCTTCACTACTGTGTCTCTGCCCTTCTATTTTCTTTGTTGCAGCAGGGACAAGAACCAAGAAAAACAAACCCAACCCTCAACAGATATACACATGCTTCCAAATATGTGATTGTGGGGTAAATGACCGAGTTTCCAGAATTTCCTGCCTGGATTTAGTCTATTTATGTATCAATCGATGTTTCAGAGTCTCTGTGGATCTGGGACATGTGGGGGAGAGGAAACAGCCATTCTCTCCTCCCCTCCATTCCTGGTATTTAATTGGTCTAGCATTTGCCAGTCACCAAGGACCCGCCCATGGAGTTCCTCCCAGAAGTGGCGGGCTGGGAAGTGGAGCATGAGCCATGGGTGGAGAGGATGGACGGTGCTGAGCCTGGCCAGAGAATTCGAGCAAGTTGTGAACAATAAAAACGGTTTCTCCCAACCTACCCTTTCCCTTGATTTATTTCAGTTTCACCGGTTTCATAGGTGGATTCACCATGGGCCGGGAATACCCTTCCCCCCCAGAGCTACAGTGATAGAGTATTGTTAGCTATAATCACTATTCTGTACATTTTATCCCCAAGACTTATTTATTTTATACCTGGAAGTTTCTACCTTTAGACCCCCTTCATCCATTTCACCACTACCCTCACCACCACCACCACCCCTGCCTCTGGCTTTATTTTTTAAAGGAAATATTTTCTTTCTTCCTTCCTCCCTCCCTCCCTCCCTTCCTTCCTTTTCTATTTCCCTCTCTATTTCTTCTCCTTCCTTCCTTCCATCCTCCCTTATCCTTCCTCTCCTTTGTCTTTCCTATATCCCATTTTTTCATCCTTTAGCTTATCAACATTAGCAAATATTTATTAAGAATTCATTATGTGCTCCACACCATGAAAGTACTTTAATTAAAGTTTTTGAAGTGTAGACAAGTTGCTGTCCCTGAAGATTTTATAGTTTTTTTTAAAGAGACAAAATCAATGTTTGTAGAACAATTAGAGGATAAATATGAATGTTTAATTTTGTCAATGTAAGTAATAATGACTCTAAGCAAGATGAAGCTTAGCTTGGAAAAGAGAGAGACCTTTTTAGACAAAGTTTCATGAAAAAGTTGGCACTTGAAGAAAGTACCTAGTATCATTTTAACATGATTATGAAATACAATAAGGTGTTAATAATTACATTATCTTGTAATATATTCTTTCCTCTTGTCCCCTATGACATATAGTGTAATTCTCATAGGGTTTCTATAAGTTGTCATCTTCACATAGACAGTTATAGTGAATTTTAAAATAGCTCTTCCTGGCGTTGTCTCCAGCCAAAATTAGGTCATGTATATACTGGTCAAAGGAAGAGAAAAAATGAGGGAATTACCTAGTGTCAAACGAACAGTATGCCTCCTTATATTTTTTGCTCTTAATTCTTTCTCTTTCTTTGTGTGTGTGTGTTACAAATGCATATGATACATATACATATCAATGTGTAGCTATTCTTAACACAAGAATAATTCAGAGCATGGGCGAAAGGGAGGACAATTGAAGTGATACAAACCAACTTAAATTTAACACTTCATGAAGCAGGCAGTCTCTGTTCTCAAGGGTCCATAGACTGCAAAATAGGGCAGAAGGCAGGAAGCTTTTACAGGATAAAGAATAAGGAACAGGGCAGAGAAAAATAGAAAATGAATAAGAGACAAGGAAGTACTCATAAAGCCTAGAGGTAGCTGGGGATCTGGGGACTAGCTGACTGGCTATACTGTATTTCTGGTCAAGAGGAACATTTGCAGGGACATGAAAGTTATCCAAGTTTCTGTTTGCTGATGTGGCATCCCTGGCAAGGGCAGCCTAGAAATTTAGTTCAACAGGACCAGATGAAGACCAACACATCACAAACAGATGAAAGGAGTCAAACAACAGAAAGAATAAATGGAATCAGTCCATGGGGAACAAAAAGAAATCTGAGGTGCTGAAATCAGACTCGGCTTTCTTCCTTTTAAGGAGCATTTTTAAAATTTATTTTGGCATTAATGTACAGTAATATGAGCAACATTATGGTTACTAGACTCCCCCCATTATCAAGTCCCCACCACATACCCCATTACAGTCACTCACTGTCCATCAGCATAGTAAGATGCTATAAAATTGATGCCGGGGTTCTTGTTCATGAAGCCAAAGAATGAGCTTCACCAACACTCAGGGTGGGAGAGCAAGGTACAGACTTTTATTTAGAGATAAAGTGAAAGGACAGAGCTCCCGGCTCACACCAGGAGGGGTCAAGAGAGTCGGGGTGGTGCATTGTCTAGGGGTTTTATAGGCAGATGAAGATTTTTTGAGAACATGAAAAAAAAAGGCTTAGGAGTGTGGACTTGTGCCACCTGCCCTGCCCTCAAGGTGGGCTGGGTTGTTGTCTTGTTTGCTAGGGCTGTTTACAGTGAAGTCATGGATTATGCTGAGATACCCTTCTTTATCTGTGAAACACTTAAGCATTCCAGGCCAAGTTGCTCCTGGCCTTTTGACCTTTAACTGATCTCACTGAAGATGTCTATATTCTTAGTCTGGTATCTTTACCCTAGAGAATTAGTGTGACCTTGACTTTGCGTAATGCTTAACACAGAGTTTCAATAGGGATTTCTTTGCCCATTGTTACATTGCTCTGACTGTAAATATCCCACCCTGCTTTTTCCGGAGGCTCTCACCCTACTCTGACTACACCCACTGTTCCTGTCTCAAAATCACTACTTGTCTTCTCTGTGTTATGCTGCCTTTTAAGGAGCATTTTTATTTGCCAAGTAAAGTATTAGCTTAAAAATTCTGCCAAGTTGTTATCTCTACTCTTCCTTTTCCTTTACTGACATGTGTTGTTTATTGAAACATGCATGCTTTATTTGCAGGTTAAACCTTCTGCCACGTGCTCAGGAGGTCCAAAAAATGAAAACACACTGCTCTCCAACTATTGATTTGGCAACAGCCCCCAACTGGTATTATCTACAAAGTTAAATCTTGCTGCCGAAAAAAAGAAAAAGCAACCAGTCGTTCTGGATTATTCTACTTAACTTTAACATTGATTTAAACCTTAAGCTACTAAATGCTAATTACTGATCAAAATAACTCTTCTCTGTACTTTCCATACAGGTCCTTGTATCTTGGATTGGCTTCCTACTCTGGACCTAAAACGTTACACAATAGTAATCAGTCTTTGCTTTGTTGCGTTTAGTACTTAATTTTGTTTGTAGCAGCACTATGACCTCAATGCACCAAATCCTCTTTGGAAAATATTACTTCCCTTTTTTCTGCACTGCATTCTAGCTGTTATTATTATCACCATAGGCATCATTCTACCTACATGTTGCACAGTTCAATGAGCCCTCCACATACCACCCAGACTGTCCCAGAATTCCATATTCTCAGAACATAGTACACTGATGTAATTGGGTGTGATCATCTATTTAAAGATGAAATTAATCTGAAATGTTTCTGATTCAAAAGCAGCTATTTCTAGATTTACACACCAAAGGTTATGTAGAGAACACAATGAGAGTGGTGAAATGCAGTGTAGGTGGCCTGATTTCATACATGAAAGGCAGCTCTCTCCTGCAAAATATCCCCTCATTTGTAAAGCTGATACGTGCAATTCCTTTAATGAGGACAGATAGTATTTTATTCCACAGTACCACTGGAGCTAAAAATGCAAGTACATCAGGGAGGTAGCTTGTTGATTTATATTTATTCTATGCTGTGAGTGACTGAGATCAAATCCTTTCTTGCAAGGAGGTTTTGTTATAGGGTAATTACAATTCCAGAAAGTAACAAAGTAACTGCCTCTGAGGGAGAATAAGTTGTTAAGCAAGACAAGGCAGATCATTCAAGGCCACTGTTCCTTTTGCCTAAAGCCACCGTGATGGCAGCAAATTTTGGTTCTCTCTTTCCTTTTTTTTTTTATTGGGGTGTAATTGACTTACTATATTATATTAGTTTCAGGTGTACACCAGAATGATTTGATATTTGTGCGCACTGCAAAATGGTCACTACAGTAAGTCTAGTTACCATCTGTCACCATATATAGTTCTTCTTCTGGTCTTGTGATGAGAACTTTAAGGATTTACTCTCTTGGCAACTTTCAAGTATGTACTAAAATATTATTGATGATAGTCACATGCCGGACATTGCATTGCCATGGCTTAATAATAGCCTGAAATTTGTGTCTCTTGACACCCTTCACCTGTTTCGCCCACTCCCCAATGCGTCTCCTGTCTGGCAACTGCCATTCTGTCCTCTCTGTACCTTATGAGTTTGTTTTGTTTTTGTTTGTTCGTTTTGTTTTTTAGATTACACAAACAAATGCTATCACATAGTATTTGTCTTTCTAGCTCACTTTCTATTTCACTACTGCTTCTGTAAGCATCCTGGAGAAGTCAGTGTGCTTGGAAGCTGGGGAGGCCAAGTGCTGACGAAAGGCCAATATTCCCACTCCCATTCTCACTATCTAATAGCTATTACTATTTCTGCCTAGCGCTGAACTACTCTTTTCCTGCTAACATGAGAGAAAAGAGGCGGGAACTGCTTAAATATTTGCTGAATTCTTCTTTTCCCCACCCATCTTAACAATATGAAAACAATTCAGAATCAAGAACAATGATAAATAGTATCTCTGGATCTAAAGGGAAATATACTAATGGTATTCTGTGCCCTGCAAAGATAACACCCCGCTTTGGAATGTGAACTCTCGATTTAGGGCCTAAAGTAAAAAGGAAAGAAAGACAGAAAAGAAAAGAGAAAACATACAAAAACACTGTGCTTTATTTTTTATTGTATATACAAGCGTACTTTTAATTTAATTGGTGTTCAAGGAGAACTTGCCAAAAAAACTTATTTTCCCCTGCTTAAGTATTACTTTCTTACAATAAATTGGTGCTAATAGTACCACTGAGAACATATTAGTGTGTTACCTTGGCAAAATCATGCAGAAGAACTTGTTAATATTTTACAGATAGTAAATAACAATCATTATTTCTCCCATTGGGTAGGAAGTGAATTAAAGAAACACAAAATTCCTGTCACTTCCAGAAATTTTTAACCTCTGTAATATTTTATCTTCCTTTTAAATATCTCTTGGCATAACTTACGATTTAATAAACAACTGAGGGTAGAACTTAGCCTTTTGTATCGTAACAAAATTCCCTGAGGTATTTTGTTCCATTAAACTGAGAACCAGAACCATCTACTCCCATACTCGGCCACTGACGATCTAAACCAGACCTCATAGGGCCCTTCAACATGACTTTGCTATTTCTGTCTTTATTAGCATTCATTTACACTTCCAAGATTGTCTTACCCAGGCAACTGGTCTGATTGCCCATTACTGGAATTTTCTGAAAGCCCTGACAACTCTTCACTGAAAAATATAATAGACCATTTGTGCCCTTTTGTATTATGATTCTTACCTAATCGTAATCAACTTCTTGCATTGAGAGATGCACTTTAAACCAAACATTCAAATCTCATTAATTTCTGACTTTACCCTTCCAGTCTGAGATAGTCCTTCGTTATGGAGAGCTATAAACTTTGTCTCATCAATAGGTTGTGAGTGGACACAAACATTCCATCTTTGGCACCTTCTAGGTTTATTTCTGGTCAGGTCAGGTGATCAGCTAACATTAGCTTTAACATTAACACCGTAAAGACAGACAAAGGCTCTATCCCACATTTGGGATATAGGTGTTGGATAAAGCTTATTAACCAATGGTATGATATAATCTTATTCATTGGAAGGAATGGCACTGGATGGGAAAGACTTTGGGAGTTTCTATTATTTCTGCATATTTTGTCTATACTTCCAGAATGTGATGGGTGGCACTGGATGGGAAAGACTTTGGGAGTTTCTATTATTTCTGCATATTTTGTCTATACTTCCAGAATGTAACGAAAAAATAGACAGTAATAAGCATGTGAGAAATTGCACATGCTTTCCCCATTCATCTCTTATTTATATAACATTGTTATTTCTTATATTGAAAACAGTAATCCTATTATGTCATACAGGCACACAAAATACAATTGTGTTTAAATCATACATTATCACATCACCTAGAAAATATATAACTTCATTTAAATAAAAATCTTCAAAAATTAAGATTAGTTTTGGAGATTATATGATAGCAATGAGAAGAATGCAATCTTCAAGTACAAGAAGTATTGTATAGACAAAATAGTTTTAAAAAATGAGTTAGCTGTGGTTTTATTTAGAAATGAATCTGTCTGCAAACATTTCAGTGTTTTCCTTCACTGGGTACTGATTAATAAGTTTAGTACAACGATGATTAGATTCTACATCATCAATGAAGTGATTGTCAATCTGCCATGACTGAAGTACTCTTCCTAACATATGTTATAGCATTTTCTTTTTTATCACTATTGTTGTATTAATCACATACACCCTTGAGTACATTGAAGGAATTGGATCTGTGCTTTATCTTTCTATTCAGTAGTGAGTACCTTGACAAGAACATACCATATCTTGTTTATCTATATGCCTGTGAATTAAGTTTTCAATATATATGAGTTCAATTGAATCAGATACTAATAGCAAACTCATATAATGCTAACTAAATGCTTGACAAAATTTTTGGTGATATGTATATATAATTTATTCCCTATAGCAAACCTGTGTGTTATTACTAACTCCTTTTATATATGGAGAAACTGAAGCAGTGACAAGTTAAGTGAGTAGCCTCTGGTCATATAGGCAGTAGGGGGCCAGTATAGGATTTAAGCCTAGGTCACCTTTTCCTAGAGGGCACACTCTAAACACTATGCTTTGACTGCTTGTTAATGACAAGGGAAACAGATTCAGGAATTTACATAGCTTTCAATTCCATATTTAACTTTTTTCTTTATTCATAGGTATAAACATGCATTCATATACATATTCATATGTCTCTATTTATATGTTAAATCCTAATTACGATACATGTACATGGAAAAAAAAAAAGAAATTTTTTCACAGACAGGTCAATACTCTCTAATCCTGCCTAGGAGAAATAACTGCTACTAATACTTGAGGGCATTCCTCAAAACTTTATTTGTATTCATATGCTGTACTTCAGCAGACACACAGAAGAATGCTCATAGTGGCATAGTTCATAACAAGACAACAGGGGAGACAACAAAAATGTCACTGGATGGGGTAGGGACTGATACACTGAGGTGCATATAATCTTGATGGAACATTGCATTTATCTTAGTTTGGGAATCCTGGGAAGCAGACTCTAAGAAAGGGCACAGGTGAGTTGATTCCAGAAAGCTGCATGGAGGGCACAGGGGCAGTGACAGTAGGAAAGAAGAAAAGTCAAGACTGGATGAATGAGCTGTTTCCCAGCACAGGCAGCCAGAGCTCATTCCCCGTGGAGGAGGCGCTCCAAGCAGCTGTGTGGACTGGATGTCAGAATTTCAGTAGCAAAGCTCAACTCATTCTTACATAAAGGCAGCCTGGCGTGCATGAACATATTCTTTGTGGCCTCAACAATCTGGTAGAAATTAAGGAATGGCAAGTTTCACATGACCACGTCTTACGTCCACCTAATTCACTTTACTTCTGACCCTACCAAGTGTCCACCTGTCAGTAACCTTGCCTTGTCCATCAAAAGGATTCAATAAATACATGAAAATATGAATTAACAAGTGAACACATTCAACATATTTCATAATCAGATGTTTTTTTACAATGGAGATAACACCTAAAAGCTGTCTTGTGACTTCCATTCCATCTGTGTGGTCAATGGTCCTGGACCCACTGCTTAAGCTGCGCCATCTGAAGACTGAGCACGTCTATGTTAACATGGGATTCTTTCCAATAGAACAGTATGATGATGTTCTAGTGGCCGATCTTTGAGACAGAACATACCACGAGGCTGTCATGAGAAACAAAGCTATGATGCCTCCCAGGGGAGTGCAGGGAGGGCCATCTGATGAAAGTCAGGCTTCATGGCCAATGTGTTAATCAATGAATCTCAGCCCCAGTCATCCCTCACTGGACTCCTGAGTGATGAGAGAATACAAGGAGCACATATCTTTCAGACTTCTTCTCAGTCTATCAGAGCATAATCTCTTTGATACTTGAGTGTTTTATAATCTATATTTTGTTCTTTGGGATGTGTTCTTGTGATCTAGACATTGCCCCTGACTTATCTTCTTAGTTCTCCCTATAAATTGAGTTCACATTATTCTTCATGGAAAGATATTCTTCACCTATATCAAATGAACATTTCAATAAGATGTTCCCATTTCATTTTCAGCTGATTTAAACAGGCAGCTGGGCTCCAATTTGCAAGTTGAATGTGCCTGCTCTAAAATGCCACAGCTACAAACTAATACAAAATTTGCTGTCCTTAATTCTCCTAGGATTTGATATTTTGCAACAGGGGTTTGGGTAAAGGAACATTCATATTTATTTCTTGAAGGGCTTGAAAATTATCTTCTTTTAAAAATGGAGAACAATTTCAAGTGATGTGCGTGCATGTATAAATTTAAACAGCATATGTACACCCAGAATAAAATCACACAAGGCAAGATGATTATGTTTTATAATTGAAGGTTTTGCATTGAATGTATTTCCCTACATCATATTTATGATATTTAAAATACCAAAATCCAGAAAGCCTGCATAAGTAGACAAGTCATTAAAGGAATATATTTTTAATATAGTAAAAAGTGTAAACAGCAAAAGGTTTCTCAGCCGTTTTTAATGCATATTAACAGTCACCCAGAGAATAGGAAGTGGCAGAATATTGTTCATATATTATATTTTTTCATTTAACAATTCCAAATTTAAATGTTAAAATCCCTAATTGAATAAATATGTAAGGGGAAGTCCTAGAGTGAGACACTGTCAGTATGTATTGAAGTATCATTTTACCAATGTTAGTTGTTTAAATTGTTTTCTTAGATATATTTCTGAAATGAATGAGTACATTGTTTTAAAATTAAAGAATTGTAGAAAAAGATGTATTTTCTTACTACCAGACACATGGATTTGTTTATCATCAAATGACTTTTTAAAAAAGCTATCTGTTGAACACAATTGTTAAGATTTAATGTATTTCATAATTTCCTCATAGCTCTCTTTAGAGTAATACAGCTTGAAAAGTAATGTCTGGTGACCTCGCTAGTATCCAGTAGTTCCCCCTTATCTGCAGTTTTGGTTTACCCGCAGTCAGTTGAGGTCCAGAAACGGAAGATCCTCCTCCTATGTACACTGGCACATAGGTCAACAGTAGCTTAGCTCTACCTCATTCACTTCACTTCACCTCATTACATAAGTAGTATATCATCTCACACCAACCAAAGAAGGGTGATACAGTTCAATAAGATACTTTGAGAAAGAGAGACCACATTCAAATAACTTTTCTTATAGCATATTGTTATAATTTTTCTATTTTCTTATCAGGTATTACTGTTAATCTCTTATTATGCCTGATTTGTAAATTAAACTTTATCATAGGTATGTTTGTATAGGTAAAAACATAGTATATCTAGGGTTCAGTACTGTCTGTGGTTTCAGGCATCGCTGAAGGTCTAAGATGGCATCCCCTGCGGGTAAGGGAGGGCTACCGCAAATACATCACTGACAATGCGATGGACAGTTTTAATAACATCTTGTTTCTCAACAGAGCTCATCTTATTCCTATCATTCACACACGCCAATATCAGCCTCCTTTCTCTGTCCTAGTACCCCCTGTGTCAACAAAGGAACAAAATTACTTACAGATTCCTTTCCCTCTGGTCTGAACAGAAGAATGCAGGTAATTACCTCTTTGCAGACTTCGTAAAGACCGTCTGAGGTCACATACCTGTGGTGTTTTCTTGTGCATAGCACAGACTCAGAAAAGGTTAGTGTATTGTTTTCTTGTTCTTCCCCAAATGATGACCTGGACTGCAAGCTAGCTGTGGGGCAGAAGGTATTTAGCAGGGTCTTGACCAACTGTCCTTTAATGTGATGTCTGGACCTGTGGTGAAATATCTGAGTAGAGGCAAAACTCACAGAGATTTTGTAACTAGACTACAAAGAACAGAAATGCCTCCAAAACAGAAAGCTGAAGAAATTATTGGGCAATAACAAATAAGCACATATTATCATGCAACTACTATGTAATTACATATTATAAAATTTAAAATATATTGTTTGATAGTATTATTTACATAAACATTGTGGTTAAACATTATCAACACTGGCACTGTACCGTACCAGATCACTATTATATTACATGTATTTGTGCAAGAAGGAATAATGAGCCTAATATATATGAAATAGTACACATTTGTCAAATTAATTGATGTAGATATTCAAAACAGCAGTGTTATTTTATTCCCTATAGAAAGTTGGAATGAAATGCTGTCATAATTATTAAAAAATGATCACATAATAAAATATTGTGCAGAGTTCTCAGAGAAGTAAAACTTTTAACATTTGTTTAGTAGGGAAATATATGATTAGTGGTTTTATAATGTGTCAGAGCTCACTGTGTCTGAAAGTTTTGTTTCACAGATTTAGAAACATACACAAAAGTGTTGAAGTCATAGCAGCCATGATCTCACTGGGGCAGGGTCCTAGCACCAGAAATGAAGATCCCTAATTTCCAGGCACCTTTTCTTTTTTTAACAAGGTAAATATAAGAAAACCCAATGAGCATGACCTTTTTTGGCTAATGTGCTACAGTAAGTGTTCATTTAAGAAAAGATATTACCTGTATATGTGATGCTGGGGTTCTTGTTCATGAAGCCAAAGAATGAGCTTAGCAAGGTACAGGCTTTCATTTAGAAATAAAGTGAGAGGACAGAGCTCCTGGCTCATGCCAGGAGGGAACAAGAGAGCCCGGTGTGCTGTGTTGTCTAGGGGTTTTATAGGCAGATGAGGATTTTTCGAGAACATGAAAAAAAGCTTAGGGGTGTGGACTTGTACCACATGCCCTGCCCTCAATGTGGGCTGGGTTGTTCTCTGCTCGCTAGGGCTGTTTACAGTGAAGTCATGGGTTATACTGAGATACCCTTCTTTATTTGTGAAACACTCAAGCATTCTAGGCCAAGTTGCTCCTGGCCTTTTGACCTGTAACTGACCTCACTGAAGATGTCTATATTCTTAGTATGGTATTTTGATCCTAGAGAATTAGTGTGACCTTGACTTTGTATAATGCTTAACACAGAGTTTCAAAAGGGACTTCTTTGCCCATTGTTATATTGCTCTGACTGTAAATATCCCACCCTGCTTTTTCCAGAGGCCCTCACCCTACTCTGACTACACCCACGGTCCCGGTCCCTGTCTCATATGTATGTATGAGTGTGTGCATGTATAGTTCCATATAGATACACTCTGTTCTTCATTAATATTGGGTTATTTAGCATAAATTATTTTAAATATTTAAGAGCAAGTGTTTGGCATACAAAATGTAACAATTCCCTTCATATGTCAAAACATGGGTTGTATTAAAATATTTCTGTTGCTCTATTCATTTACACTCTATCTAGAGTCCTATATCAGTGCCCTACAGCTGCTCTAACAAATACAGTAAACAGGGTGGCTTAAAACAACAGAAATTTGTTCTCTCGTGGTTCAGGAGGCCAGAAGTCTGAAATCAGTCTATGTAAATGTATCTTGACAATTGTTTGTTTCCCTAAAAGTCTCAACTCATAACGAACTGCATGATGGATAATAGAGACAGTACTTATTCTTTATTAAATGAATGAATGTGATTCAGTCTCAACAATAGTGAAGATGTTTTTACATAGACTGTGCCACAGGGTAGCTATATTACTCCAAATCCGTCTCCATCGTCACATGGACCTGCTCCATATGTGGGCCTGTGTGTCTTCTCATCTTCTAAGGACATAAGGCAATGAATTTAAGCCCCCACTCTGATCCAGTTTGACCTCATTCTAACTTAACTAATTCAATCTGAAACACCCTATTTCCAAATAAGGTCACATTCTGAGGTTCTGGGTGAACGTGAACTTTGGGAGGATAATACTTAAGTCACTACTACTCCCTGCTAAGGAATTGGCAGAGCTGCCACAGTGGTACTCTGGTAACTACAGTGATAATACAGGTTCTCTTTCCTCTCTCCCAGGGTATCTTCAGTGATCTTGACTCTGAAAATGGGTGTCCCCACATAGGCACAAGAGAAATGGAAGAGAGTGCTGTCCATACTGCCTTAAGAAAAGCATCTAATAACATAAGTCATTTAATTGTATAGGAACATATAAGAATGCATTTTAGAAAACATTTTACTTGTCCATCAGTCTATCAATTGTATTGGCATAAAATTTTTTTTCACATAAGCATGTAAACTCTATGCCAATCATTCCTGATTAACTTTAAGAAAAGATCAGAGAAAGACATTTCTTGAAAATTAAAAAAAATCCCACTAATTGTCATTTAAGAATCCTGATAATTTCTTCCCAATCATTGCAGACATGAATAACTTAGGAATATAATGAGAAAGAAACTTGCATGTTTAATCCTGCAATGTATTTCCCTGAAATATCCCCTCTGATAAACAGGAAAGCTAATTCTATAAATTGCCTCATCATCACTCTTAACTAATCTCTTTTTTCTCCTGGAAAAGAGTAGAATTGTGTTATCTTATTATCTGATCGTGATAGGTGCTTCAAAGCCTTGCTGAAGGAGAAAAAAATACATATTTGGATCTGTTTATTAGAATTCCTTCATTTATTCATTCATTTAATAAGGAATAAGTACTGTCTCTATTAGCCATCACGTGGTTCGTTACAAGTTGAGACTTTAAGGGAAAAAAACAATTGTGAAGATATATTTATAGACTGAGTAGATGAAATGCTATAAGATTTGGAACTTACTGCAATTGATATTGAATCCAAGAGACAACTTAAGTTCTTTTCAGAAATTTATCTAAGCTTCACTTGGAAGTTATTTGGAACATGTAAGATAAGGTGCTATGGGCAAGTCTCGCAGTTACAGAAGCATAAGGCACTGTTACTTGAGCTCTCACTGAGAAGGCTGGTATTCCACAGTCTGCCAAGGGGAGGTTCTCCACACTCTAGGGGGACTGTCTCTAAAAGGTCATGCTTTTAACTGAGTGAAAATAATTGTAACTGAATAAGCATGCCTCTTGTGTTCTTGTTCAAAAATACATGACATCACGTCCAGGAAGATGGCAGCGTGAGCAGGGTGGCGGAAATCTCCTCCCAAAACCATATATATGTATGAAAATACAACAAATACAACTATTCCTAAAAGAGAGACCAGAAGATACAGGACAACACTCGGCCTGCAGTTACACCTGAGAGGACTCGGCATCTCGCGAAGCAGGCAAGATACGGAGCCGCGACCCGGCAGGACCCGAGCACTCCCCCACCCCAGCGCACCGGTGGGAGGAGAGGATTCAGAGCCGGGAGGGAGTGGAAGTATAGGGCTGTCAAATAACAAGCCCTGGTGATCTGCGCCGGAAGCATTGACAAACATCGTGTGGTGTATGGGAGATTGGAGAGACAAAGGTGGAGGATCTGAGATGGAGAAGGCAAGTGGGCCCTCTCAGCCAGCACCCCGGGACAAAAGAAAAGTGCACTTTTTTTTTAGGGGTCTTAAAGAGACAGGGGCCCAACAGAGGAGCAGGATCGTCCCAGCGCAATCAGCCAAGCAGGGTGGGCGTCCTAGGGAATTTCTGACTCCTTGGCTGGCAGCTGGGAAAAAGCAGCCACCTCCCATTCGTTCCCCCCCTGGCCAGAGTCTCAAAGGGCCCAGCGGAGTGGCTGCGGCTGTGGAATAGTGGAGCAGCAGCGCCACCTACAGAATCCTCACAGAATCTATACCCAGAGGGCATTTTTTTTGTGTTTGTTTGTTTTTCTTTTTTTCTTTTTCTGACCACTTCTATCGCCATGAAAAGACAGAGGAATACGGTACAAACAAAACTTAGCTAGACAATCCCAGAGAGGGAGCCTGTTGGGATGGACATGCACAATCTTCCTAAAAAAGAATTCAGAAAAAAAGTCATAAGCATGGATCTACAGAGAAATATGCAAGAGTTGAGGGAGGAAGTGAGGGAAGAGAGGGAAGTGAGGAAAGACAATGCAGAAATGAGACAAGCCATCGACGGGCTTAGCGGCAGACTGGACGAGATGCAAGAGACTGTTAATGGAATAGAAATCAGAGAACAGGAATACAGAGAAGCTGAGACAGAGAGAGATAAAAGGATCTCTAGGAATGAAAGAATATTAAGAGAACTCTGTGACCAATCCAAATGGAACAATATTCACATTATAGGAGTACCAGAGGAAGAAGAGAGAAAAAAAGGGATAGAAAGTGTCTTTGAAGAAATAATTGCTGAAAACTTCCCCAAGCTGGGGAAGGAAATAGTCTCTCAGACCATGGAAGCCTACAGATCTCCCAACACAAGGGACCCAAGGAAGTCAGCACCAAGATACATAATAATTAAGATGGCAAAGATCAAAGATAAAGACAGAATATTAAAGGCAGCTAGAGAGAGAAAAAAGATCACCTACAAGGGAAAACCCATCAGACTATCATCAGACTTCTCAACAGAAACCTTACAGGCAACAAGAGAATGGCATGATACATTTAACGTAATGAAACAGAAGGGCCTCGAACCAATAATATTGTGTACAACACGATTATCATTTAAATTTGAGGGAGGGATTAAACAATTCCAGAGAAGCGAAAGCTGAGGGAATTTGCCTCTCATAAACCACCTCTTCAGGATATCTTAAACGGACTGCTCTAGATGGAAGAACCCCTAAGGCTAAAAAGATGTCACCAGAGAATATAAAATCATAGCAAAGAAAGAAGACCATCCAAATACTAACTGAAGGCAAAGAATAAAACACTTAGTATATAAAGAATGGAGGAGGAATAAGAAGGGAGAGAAATAAAGAATCATCAGACGATGTTTACAATAACTTAACAAGAAAGTGAAGTTAAACTGTTAGATAGTAAAGAAGCTACCCTTGGTCCTTTGGTAACCACGAATCTAAAGCCAGCAATGGCAATAAGTACATATCTATCAATAATCACCCTAAATGTAAATGTAAATGGACTGAATGCACCAATCAAAAGACACAGAGTAACAGAATGGATAAAAAAGCAAGACCCATCTATATGCTGCTTACAAGAGACTCACCTCAAACCCAAAGATATACACAGACTAAAGATGAAGGGATGGAAAAAGATATTTCATGCAAACAACAAGGACAAAAAAGCAGGTGTTGCAGTACTTGTATCAGACAAAATAGACTTCAAAACAAAGAAAGTAGCAAGAGATAAAGAAGGATATTACATAATGATAAAGGGGTCATACCAACAAGAGGATATAACCATTTAAAATATATATGCTCCCAAGACAGGAGTGCTGGCATATGTGAAACAAATACTAACAATTAAAGGAGGAAATAGAAAGCAATGCATTCACTTTAGGAGACTTCAACACACCACTCACTCCAAAGGACAGATCAACCAGACAGAGAATAAGTAAAGACACAGAGGCACTGAACAACACTAGAAAAGATGGACCTAACAGACATCTACAGAGCACTACACCCAAAAGCAACAGGATACACATTCTTCTCAAGTGCACATGGAACATTTTCCAGAATAGACCACATACTAGGCCACAAAAAGAACCTCAGCAAAGTCAAAAATATTGAAATTGTACCAACCAAGTTCTCAGATCACAAAGGTATAAAACTAGAAGTAAATTTTGGAAAGAAATCAAAAAGGCTCACAAATACATGGAGACTTAACAACATTCTCCTAATTAATCAGCGGGTCAATGACCAAATTAAAACAGAGATCAAAGAATATATGCAGACCAATGACAACAACAACACAAAGCCACAACTTCTGTGGGACTCAGCAAAGGCAGTTCTAAGAGGAAAGTATATTGCAGTCCAGGCCTATTTAAAGAAGAAAGAACAATCCCAAATGAATAGTCTAAAGACACATTTACTGAAATTGGAAAAGAAGAACAAATGAGGCCCAAAGTCACCAGAAGGAGGGACATAATAAAGATCAGAGAAGAAATAAATAAAATTGAGAAGAATAAAACAATATAAAAAAATCAATGAAACCAAGAGCTGGTTCTTTGAAAAAATAAACAAAATAGATAAACCCTTAGCCAGACTCATTAAGAGAGAAAGAGAATCTACACACATAAACACAATCAGAAATGAGAAAGGAAAAATCATGACGGACCCCACAGAAAGACAAAGAATTATAAGAGAATACTATGAGAATCAATATGCTAGCAAGCTGGAAAACATAGAAGAAATGGACAACTTCTTAGAAAAATACAACCTTCCAAGACTGACCAAGCAAGAAACAGAAAAACTAAACAGACTAATCACCAGCAATGAAATTGAATCAGTAATCAAAAAACTACCCAAGAACAAAACCCCTAGAGCAGATGGATTCACCTCTGAATTCTACCAAACATATAGAGAAGAAATAACATCCATTCCCCTTAAATCTTTCCAAAAAATAGAAGAGGAGGGAATATTTCCAAATTCATTCTATGAAGCCACCATCACTCTAATACAAAAACCTGGCAAAGACCTCACCAAAAAAGAGAATTACAGACCAATATCCTTGATGAATGTAGATGCAAAAATACTCAACAAAATATTAGCAAACCAAATTCAAAAATACGTCAAGAGGATCATACACCATGATCAAGTGGGATTCATCTCAGGGATGCAAGGATGGCACAACATTCGAAAATCTATCAACATAATCCACAACGTCAACAAAAAGAAGAACAAAAACCACATGATCATCTCCATAGATGCTGAAAAAGCATTTGACAAAATTCAACACCCATTTATGATAAAAACTCTCAACAAAAAGGGTATAGAGGGCAAATACTTCAACATCATAAAGGCCATATATGACAAACCCACAGCTAACATCATACTTAACAGCAAGAAGATGAAAGGTTTTCATCTAAGATTGGGAACAAGACAGGGATGCTCACTCTCTCCACTGCTATTCAACATAGTACTGGAGGTCCTAGCTACGGCAATCAGACAAAACAAAGACATACAAGGCATCCAGATTGGTAAAGAAGAAGTCAAATTGTCACTATTTGCAGATGACATGATATTGTACATAAAAAACCCTAAAGACTCCACTCCAAAACTTCTAGAACTAATATCTGAATTCAGCAAAGTTGCAGGATACAAAATTAACACACAGAAATCTGTTGCATTCCTATACACTAATGATGAACTAACAGAAAGGGAAATCAGAAAAACAATTCCATTCACAATTGCATCAAAAAGAATAAAATACCTAGGAATAAACCTAACGAAGGAACTGAAAGACCTATACTCTGAAAACTACAAGACACTCCTACGAGAAATTAAAGAGGACACTAACAAATGGAAATGCATCCCATGCTCTTGGCTGGGAAGAATAAATATTGTCAAAATGGCTATACTACCTAAAGCAATCTACAGATTCAATGCAATCCCTATCAAACTACCAACAGCTTTCTTCAATGAACTGGAACAAATAATTCTAAAATTCATATGGAACCACAAAAGACCCCGAATAGCCAAAGCAATTCTGAGAAGGAGGAAAAAAACGGTGAATCACGCTCCCTGACTTCAAGCTCTACTACAACGCCACAATAATCAAGACAATTTGGTATTGGCACAAAAACAGACCCACAGACCAGTGGGACAGAATAGAAAATCCAAACATTAATGCAAACATACACAGTCAATTAATATATGATAAAAGAGCCTTGGCTATACAATGGGGAGATGACAGCCTCTTCAGCAGCTGGTGTTGGCAAAACTGGGCAGCTACGTAAGAGAATTAAACTGGACCACTGTCTAGCCCCATACACAAAGGTAAACTCAAGGTGGATCAAAGACCTGAATGTAACATAAAACTGTTAGAAAAAAACATGGGCAAAAATGTCTTGGATATTAACATGAGTGAGTTCTTCATGAACATATCTCCCTGGGCAAGGGAAACAAAAGCAAAAATGAACAAGTGGGACTATATCAAGTTGAAAAGCTTCTGTACAGCAAAGGACACCATCAGTAGAACAAAAAGACACCGTACAGTATGGGAGAATATATTCATAAATGACATATTCCATAAGGGGTTGACATCTAAAATATATAAAGAATTCACACACCTCAACAAACAAAAAGCAAATAATCCAATTAAGAAATGGGCCGAGGACATGAATAGACACTTCTCTAAAGAGGAAATTCAGATGGCCAACAGGCACATGAAAAGATGCTCCACATTGCTAATCACCAAAGAAATGCAGATTAAAACCACAATGAGATATTACCTCACACCAATAAGGATGGCCAGCATTGAAAAGACTAAGAACAACAAATGTTGGCGAGGATGTGGAGAAAAGGGAACCCTCCTACACTGCTGGTGGGAATGCAAATTAGTTCAACCATTGTGGAAAGCAGTATGGAGGTTCCTCAAAAAACTCAAAATAGAAATACCATTTGACCCAGGAATTCCACTCCTAGGAATTTACCCTAAGACTGCAGCAGCCCAGTTTGAAAAAGGCATATGCACCCCTATGTTTATCACAGCACTATTTACAATAGCCAAGAAATGGAATCAACCTAAGTGTTCATCAGTAGATGAATGGATAAAGAAGAGGTGGTACATATACACAATGGAATATTATTCAGCCATAAGAAGAAAACAAATCCTACCATTTGCAACAACATGGATGGCACTAGAGGGAATTATGCTCAGTGAAATAAGCTAGGTGGAGAAAGACAAGTATCAAATGATTTCACTCATCTGTGGAGTATAAGAACAAAGAAAAAAACTGAAGGAACAAAACAACAGCAGACTCACAGAACGCAAGAATGGACTAACAGTTACCAAAGCAAAAGGGACTGGGAAGGATGGGTGGGAAGGGAGGGACAAGGGTGAAATGGGGCATTACGATTAGCAGATGTAATGTTGGGGGGGCACGGGGAGGGCTATACAACTCAGAGAAGACAAGTAGTGACTCTATAGCATCTCACTATGCTGATGGACAGTGACTGTAATGGTCTTGGTGGGGGGGACCTGATGAAGGGGGTAGTTTAATCACCATAATATTGCACATGTAATTGCAGACTGATACCAAAATAAATTATAAAAAAACAAACAAAACACATGACGTGTAGATGATGCTCAGTTTACAAAATGTTTACTGTCTCTTGCGAAATGTTTTGTTGAACTGAACCACCAAAATTCATCTGGATATGGAGAAAAGTAAACAGAATAGAAAAGCGCACAGCATTAATCCATATGCAAATTAAGTTGCTGGTAAACTGTTAACTAAACTTTAATTGGTTGCTGGTTTAATCCTTAGGAAACAAAATAACTTTCAAAAAAACTGAACTTCAATTTTGGACGTCAATGTTTTTTGTTTTTGTTTGTTTGTTTCTTTTTTCTGGTAGCTATACCTACACTTCCCCAGAAGAAATTGAGGAAACCAATACAAAAATTGGTGTATACCAATAAATAAGACCACCTGGCATATGAACATCTGAATCAGAGAAATTATTTCAGTTAAGGAAAATTTTTATGCCAGCTTAAAATTCAATAGCAACATACTCTAAAATAAAGTCATAGTCATAAACTGAAGAACAGATTTTACGTATCCTACATTTGAAAACGTCGGATCACATTCTTTCTAGACATATTTTCATATGTTTTGCCATTTTGTTCCATATTTGGACATTCTTATTTTTAAGAAATAGTCTGCCTTTAAAATTAAATGCACCACAGCCATTGCTTATAAGCCCCTTTAATCCTTATGTCCATATCTTCCAACTTTTAGAGAAGGAGACAAGGTGTGTATTGATATCATGTATTATTAGTTCACCCCTGATCTCTCCTACCATCCTTCACTTTCATCAAAACATCTTACTTTCTAGGTTAAGAGACAATGCTGAACATAAGCTGCTGAGAGAGACATAATATAACAGGACATTGGGATAGGGGCATCTCTTACCTACATGGTGTGGCTTTGGAATCTGCTTGGATTTTCTAATATCAGCCAATCTGTCAGGAGCATGGTTACTTACATGTCAAATGCTTCATGGCGCAGCCTGCTGATACAAGCATTGACAGACTATAGTCATTTGTGGTGTTAAAAATCTTTGTGATTTTCAATAGATGAGGAATTTATGAACAGCTACTTTATTATGAGTATTATGTGGTAATTTTATGGGTTTTTAATGAGAATGAATGAAAAGATCTTTATTCATTCAAGGGAAAACATCAAAACTAGTGTCGTGGGTGTGCTCTTCTACAGCGGGAGTCCCAAACTGAATAATCAGGAAAGAGACTTCAAAAAACTATGAGATCATTAAAAAAAAAAAGAATATTCTGTTGGATCTTCTCTTGGAGCAGATTTTCAAGAAAAAGAGAGCTTTTGTGTCCCCAAAGTATCTTGTTAAAATCAGGACAAAATGGAAAAAAGGTAAAAAGTTCCATAGTAAAATTCTTTTGCATGAAAAAAAAGTATTCAGACTACAAAGAGAATAAAAGAATGCTTGTCGTTTCTTTCTGATATTTTTGGTGGTCTGTGTGTGACTAATATTGTGCCAGACACACCTTCTCTTATAACAAAGTATTGGAATTAGGTATAGGAGATAACAGAGATAACTAAAATAAATTAGCACTTCGTTATTTAAGAACTTGGGGATTGAAATAGACGATGCCAAACAATATACAATTAATCACTTTAGTCTGATGTGCTAATAACATTATTTAAGATACTCAAGATTGGTATAGTTTGAGTTTTTCAATCAGCTCAATACACTGTTGGTCTGTTATTGTTTTTGTGTTTAACTCATAAAATACTACACTGAAAAAATGAGAGGCTAACAAAAAAGTTTTCACCTTGGGCACCTCTTTCCCGTTCTCCCCTCCAACATCTTCAGAAGTCATGAAATCTTTACCCACCCTCTGTCTTCCCACCGGCATGAAACCATAAGTATGATCCACAAGGTTTATTCTCAGGAGAAACTTGAAAATGATACTTTGGGATAATTATCACATGAAAGTAGGGAGGGGTGAAGTTCAGGGTTCCGCATAAAGAGACAAACTGAACTGTTAGATACAGGAGTGGAGAAATTTCAAGTTCTTTGGCCCATTCGCTCTTCTCCTGCTGGCAAGTGATCTTATGCCTGTCCTATCCTCTCAAGCACAAGACAGGAGGGGCTTCTCTGGAAAAACGGAATGACTCTTGTAAAGACTTCATTTTATTGCCTTATAACACAGCCCAAAGTCCACAGCCTTGATTACACAACAGGACTTCTGATCAATTGTTAATGCTATTCTCTTAAGTAAGAATAGATATCCATGCAGCACTGACTCTCTGAAAAAACTGAAATGAAAGAAAAGGACAAAAATATTGGAAAGTACAAAACTCATAAGAAACAGAGAAATGTAAGATCTGGAAGGAAATGTCCAAAATAATTGTAAATATTATACGTAGGGAGATTAGATATTGTATTCCTAAACTTAAAACATGAATCTAAAAAAAAAGGAGAAATAATCAGGCATAGGAAAGAAAGAATATATAGAATGTATATATATATTTGGTTTCCCATCTGATTTATATGCAAATTTATTAAGTGACATTATATCCCAAAGTTATTCTTAAAAGATTTATTTTATGAGATGTCAATAGATTTAAAAGTAAAGAACAGCCTGGTGAGAAAATAACTTTGGAAAATGCAGTAGAAGATATAGTTAACAGTTCTTTATACTGAAAATTGTCTTAATGATATTTAAGATAATTATACAAAAAATCAGAAGGTATAATATGCAGAGCTCCCCATATTATGTGGCAATGGAATAAACCATTTTTTCATGGATTTTCTAATGGGAATAATGTTCCTCAAAACAGGCCCTGGGGAATGTTGACCTGTGCTGTTTATTACATTGAGTTACTTCACATTAGAAGATGCTTACTTAATTTTTGTACATAATATGAACAGTTGATGAATTTCATGAAATTTTAATTTCTGAAGATGATATATTAAATTTGCATTTGCTTTTTCCCTGGACTCTGTTCCTAATTTTGTCATATTGAAACTATCTTAAAGAATGAATGATTTAAATTATACTTACTTTGCAGTAGGTGCTGGAGTAAGATGTTTACTACAAGTAATATTGGAAAAAGAAATACAAAGGTAATATGTAAGAGTAGAAATTTTCTGTGAACTGTTCTGAGCTTCTGTGATTCCATGGCCTGGGGGGAAATGTAATATAAATGGTCTCTGAAGGATCCATTTATCTCTAAGTTAAAGATTCTATGCACCAAAGTTACTTCTCAAGAATAGAATAGTTAACTATAACATAAACTTTAAAACCTTTCAAAATTAGATATGCAGTACAAAATCATGTCAAGATCTAAAGAAGAAGCTAAAGAAAAATATTCCATACAGGCATCCCTCAAACTAATTAAAAAGCAAAAAAATTTTTCATTAATGGATTTCAAAAGTAAGAGGCAGGTATGCTTCTTAATTGTCACAAAAGTAAAGTACATTATGTTTGTCCTTGAGTCAAGCCTCTCATCAAAGCTTGCGGGAACTAGAACCCCTCAGAGTTTACTGGTTGTTTCAGTTCAATTATCTTTGTCACTTCATGCTTTGTGACCTGCTTCTCCCTCCTTACACCAGTCGCCCCTCCAATATACCAAACTATTTGTCGTGAACCTGGAGAACACTGTAATAAGAGCATCACGTGGCTTGCCCACTTCACCAATGGTGGTTAGACGTTTTCAGTAACATGATTCCTGAACTAACAGTGGCTGACTCTCAATCTGAAAAAAAGATAACCCCTTTGAGAAATACCTTCTATCCCATTTTCTATCGCCACACCCACCAATTCTTCACCAGAAGAGAGAGTGTACTTCCATCAGAGTAACAGAATGTGTAATCACAAAAACTCGTACAAGTTTCACATATGTAAATATAAATTTGTATTGTTCAGACAGGAAAACATTATAATATGCCTCTAATATCTTGAAGTATTCTGGCTTGGTTCAAAGTATATAATGTTTTCTTCCATTGAGCTGACTGGCTACATGGCCCAACAAGCGTGGAAGTTGACACCTCAGTGGGGGACCCATCTACTGGCAGTTTCCATCATCTTATCTTCCAGTAAGCATGCACAGAGTAACTGAAGAGCCTACCCAGTCCTGTGGTTCAACACTGAGGGCACCACTGCCCAGCCATCTGAGGCCCACATGTGTTGCTGTGTTCACTGTATCACTATCTGAGGTAGGGAGACCCAACTCATGAATTTTATTTTGTTTTTGTTTCCCCATGACCTTGTTCTACCTGAATTCATTTTCTGTTTTTGCTGGTTTTGTTGCCAAGAAATTGTCAAAATAAACTCAATATTTAGTAAAATATCACAAACTACCACATATCCATCAAGAAATATTTGGATGTGAATTCTTCTAATTGTGAAAAATAATGTTCAAATAAAGTTTAACTCTAAAGAGAAGGCTTTACTATTTAGTAATCATCATGAAGGAATAAATTGTGAAACTTAGGAATATGCAACATTTAATAAGCACAAGACAACATTCAATAAGGTCAATTTAATAATTAGACAACCATTTGAATCGAGATAGAAAATATAAACTATCCTTGCTCAGAAAGGGGTTGAAATGCAAGACATGATAATTCATAGGCAATATTATTTTGGCTGTGCATGGATTTTCATTTAATGACTTGTGCTCACATAAAAAAGAAATTAATGGAAAATAAATAAGGAAAGACCAAAGGATCTTAATTTATTTCTAGATTCAAATCAAACAAAAACAGACTTGTCAACATTTTTTAAGAATGAAAATGATCTTCTAAATAATTATTCCCATATGATTCAACAAATATTTGTGTTCAAACTATGTAAGCACAGAGGCATCTAATAGACACACACAGATATTCACAAAATCTACAGTATGTATGTCTGCTTGTTCTATTCCTACCTCTCATGTGACATCATCTTCAAGAAAGCATGTAAACTTTATGGCATTTAAACTGTGCTGGCATTTACATGTATTTATTCTCCCTTTTTCTTTTTTTTAAATTTTGGTATTACTAATTTACAATCACTTGAACAACATTATTGTTACTAGAACCCCTATTATCAAGTCCCCCCAACATACCCCATTACAGTCACTGTCCATCAACGTAGTAAGATGCTATAGAATCATTACTTGTCTTCTCGGTAAATACTGCCTTTCCCGTGTTCCCCCCCCCACTACAATATATGTGCTAATCATAATGCCCCCTTTTTCACCCTTATCCCTCCCTTCCCACCCATCCTCCCCAGTCCCTTTCCCTTTGGTAGCTGTTAGTCCATTCTTGGGTTCTGTGAGTCTGCTGCTGTTTTGTTTCTTCAGTTTTTCCTTTGTTCTTATACTCCACAGATGAGTGAAATCATTTGATACTTGTCTTTCTCCACCTGGCTTATTTCACTGAGCATAATACGCTCCAGTTCCATCCATGTTGTTGCAAATGGTAGGATTTATTTTCTTTTTATGGCTGAATAATATTCCATTGTGTATGTGTACCACCTCTTCTTTATCCATTCATCTACTGGTGGGCACTTAGGTTGCTTCCATTTCTTGGCTATAGTAAATAGTGTGATAAACAAAGGGGTGCATATGTCTTTTTCAAACTGGGCTGCTGTATTCTTAGGGTAAATTCCTAGGACTAGAATTCCTGGATCAAATGGTATTTCCATTTCCAGTTTTTTGAGGAACCTCCATACTGCTTTCCACAATGGTTGAACTAATTTACATTCGCACCAGCAGTGTAGGAGGGTTCCCCTTTCTCCACATTTGCTGTTGTTTGTCTTTTGGATGTTGGCCATCCTCACTGGTGTGAGGTGATATCTCATTGTGGTTTTAATTTGTATTTCTTTGATGATTAGCAATGTGGAGGATCTTTTCATGTGCCTGTTGGCCATCTGAATTTCTTCCTGGAGAAGTGTCTGTTCAGATCCTCTGCCCATTTTTTAATTGGTTTATTTGCTTTTTGTTTGTTGAAGTGCATGAGATCTTTATATATTTTGGATGTCAACCCCTTATCAGATATGTCATTTATGAATATATTCTCCCATACTGTAGGACGTCTTTTCATTCTACTGATGTTGTCCTTTGCTGTACAGAAGCTTTTTAGTTTGATACAGTCCCACTTGTTCATTTTTCCTTTTGTTTCCCTTGCCCAGAGAGATATGTTCATGAAGAAATTGCTCATGTTTATGTCTAAGACATTTTTGCCTATGTTTTTTTCCAAGAGTTTTATGGTTTCATGACTTACATTCAGGTCTTTGATCCATTTTGAGTTTACTTTTGTGTATGGGGTTAGACAGTAATCCCATTTCATTCTCTTACATGTAGCTGTCCAGTTTAGCCAACACCAGCTGTTGAAGAGGCTGTCATTTCCCCATTGTATATCCATGGTTCCTTTATCGTATATTAATTGACCATATATGCTTGGGTTTATATCTGGGCTCTCTATTCTGTGTCACTGGTCTATGGGTCTGTTCTTGTGCCAGTACCAAAATGTCTTGATTACTGTGGCTTTGTAGTAGAGCTTGAAGTCAGGGAACATAAATCTCCCTGCTTTATTCTTCCTTCTCAGGAGACCTTTGATAATTCTGGGTCTTTGTGGTTCCATATGAATTTTAGAACTAATTGCTCTAGTTCATTGAAGAACACTGTAGGAATTTTGATAGGGGTTGCATTGAATCTGTAGATTGCGTTAGGCAGGATGGCCATTTTGACAATATTAATTCTTCCTAGCCAAGAGCATGCTGTGAATTTCCATTTATTAGTGTCCACTTTAATTTCTGTTAAGAGTGTCTTGTACTTTTCAAGGTATAGGTCTTTCATTTCCTTGGTTAGGTTTATTTCTAGGTATTTTGTTCTTTTTGAAGCGATTGTGAATGGAATTGTTTTCCTGATTTCTCTTTCTGCTAGTTCACCATTAGTGTATAGGAACGCAACAGATTTCTGTGTATTAATTTTGTATCCGGCAACTTTGCTGAATTCAGATATTATCATATCTACTAGTTTTTAAATGGATTCTTTAGGGTTTTTATGTACAATATCATGTCATCTGCAAACAGGGATAGTTTAACTTCTTCCTTGCCAATCTGGATGCCTTTTATTTTTTTGTGTTGTCTTATTGCCGTGGCTAGGACCTCCAGAAATATATTGAACAAAAGAGGGGAGAGTGGGCATCCTTGTCTTGTTCCTAATCTTAAAGGAAAAGCTTTCAGCTTCTTCCTGTTAAGTATAATGTTGGCTGTGGGTTTGTTATATATGGCCTTTATGATGTTGAGGTACTTGCCCTCTATACCCATTTTGTTGAGAGTTTTTATCATGAATAGATGTTGAATTTTGTCAAATGCTTTTTCAGCATCTGTGGAGATGATCATGTAGTTCTTGTCCTTCTTTTTGTTGATGTGGTGGATGATGTTGATGGATTTTTGAATGTTGTACCGTCCTAGCATCCCTGGGATGAATCCCACTTGATCATGATCGATGATCTTTTTGATGTATTTTTGAATTCAGTTTGCTAATATTTTGTTGAGTATTTTTGCATCTATGTTCGTCAGGGATATTGTTCTGTAATTTTTTTTTTTGTGGTGTCTTCGCCTGGTTTTGGTATTAGAGTGATGATGGTCTTGTAGAATGAGTTTGGGAGTATTCCATCCTCTTCTACTATTTGAAAAACTTTAAGGAGGATGGGTATTATGTGTTCACGAAATGTTTGATAAAATTCAGCAGTGAAACCATCTCTTTCAGGAATTTGTTCTTAGGTAGTCTTTTGAATACCAATTCAATTTCTTTGCTGGTAATTGGTCTATTCAGATTTTCTGTTTCTTCCTGGGTCAACATTCGAAGGTTGTATTTTTCTAGAAAGCTGTCCATTTCTTCTGTTTTCCAGGTTGTTACCATATAATTTTTCATAGTATTCTCTCATAATTCTTTGTATTTTTGTGGTGTCCGTGTGATTTTTCCTTTCTCATTTCTGATTCTTTTTATGTGTGTAGACTCTCTTTTTTTCTTGTTACATTTGGCTAGGGGTTTATCTATTTTGTTTATTTTCTTGAAGAACGAGCTCCTGCTTTCATCGATTTTTCCTATTGTTTTATTCTTCTCAATTTTATTTATTTCTGCTTTAATCTTTATTATGTTCCTCATTCTATTGACTTTGGGCCTCATTTGTTCTTCCTTTTCTAGTTTCATTAATTGTGAGTTTAGACTGTTCATTTGGGATTGATCTTCTTTCCTGAGGTAGGCCTGTACTGCAATATATTTCCCTCTTAGCACAGCCTTAACTGTGTCCCACAGATTTTGTGGTGTTGAATTATTGTTGTCATTTGACTCTGTATATTGCTTGATCTCTGTTTTTATTTGGTCATTGATTCGTTGATTATTTAGGAACAGGTTATTAAGTCTCCATGTGTTTTTTTATTTTCTTTGTATAATTTATTTCTAGTTTCATACCTTTGTGATCTGAGAAGCTGGTTGGTACAATTTCAATCTTTTTGAATTTACTGAGGTTCTTTTCAGGGCCTAATATATGATCTATTCTTGAAAATGTTCCATGTGCACTTGAGAAGAATGTGTATCCTGTTGCTTTTGGATGGAGTGTTCTGTAGATGCCCGTTAGGTCCATCTGTTCTAATACGTTGTTCAGTGCCTCTGCCTCTTTATTTATTTTCTGTCTGGTTGATCTGTCCTTTGGAGTGAGTGGTGTGTTGAAGTCTCCTAAAATGAATGCATTGCATTCTATTTCCCCCTTCAATTCTGTTCGTATTTGTTTCACATATGTAGGTGATCCTGTGTTGGGTGCATAGATATTTATAATAGTTATATCCTCTTGTTGGACTGACCCGTTTATCATTATGTAATGTCCTCCTTTGTCTCTTGCGACTTTCATTGTTTTGAGTCTATTTTCTCTGATTCACGTACTGCAGCTCCTGCTTTTTTCTCCCTATTAGTTGCATGAAATGTCTTTTTCCATCCCTTTACTTTCAGTCTGTGTATGTCTTTGGGTTTGAAGTGAGTCTCTTGTAGGCAGCATATAGATGGGTCTTGTTTTTCTATCCATTCAGAAACTATATGTCTTTTGATTGGTGCATTCAGACCATTTACAGTTAGGGTGATTATTAATAGGTATGTACTTACTGCCATTGCAGGCTTTAGATTTTTGGTTACCAAAGGTTCAAGGGTAAGTCCCTTACTATCTAACAGTCTAATTTAACTCACTTTGTATGCTATTACAAACATAACTTAAAGGTTCTTTTTTTTCTTTTCTTCTTTTTTCTTCCTCCTTCATTCTTTGTATGTTATGAATCATATTCTGCACTCTTTGTCTAGCCTTTGGGTGACATCTATTTACCCTTAGGAATACTTCCATCTATAGGAGTCCCTCCAAAATGCACTGTAGAGATGGTTTGTAGGAGGTAAATTCTCTCAGCTTTTGCTTATCTGAGAATTGTTTAATCTCTCCTTCAAATTTAAATGACAACCTTGCCAGGTAGAGTATTCTTGGTTCAAGGCTCATCTGCTTCATTGTATTAAATATATCATGCCACTCCCTTCTGGCCTGTAAGGTTTCTGTTGAGAAGGCTGATGATAGCCTGGTGGGTTTTCCTTTGTATGTGATGTTTTTTCTCTCTCTAGCTGCTTTTAAAAGTCTGTCTTTATCCTTGATATTTGCCGTTTTAATTATTATATGTCTTGATGTTGTCTTCCTTGGGTCCCTTGTGTTCGGAGATCTGTGCACCTCCATGGCTTGGGAGACTATCTCTTTCCCCAGATTGGGAACGTTTTCAGCAATTACCTCCTCAATGACACTTTCTATCCCTTTTTCTCTCTTTTCTTCTGGTACCCCTATATGCGAATTTTGTTCTGTTTGGATTGGTCACACAGTTCTCTCAATACTCTTTCATTCTTAGAGATTCTTTTTTCTCTCTGTGCCTCAGCTTCTTTGTATTCCTCTTCTCTAGTTTCTATTCCATTTACTGTCTCTTCTACTTCATCTAATCTGCTTTTAAATCCCTCCATTGTATGTTTCATTTCAGATATGGAATTTCTTAGTGATTGAATCTCTGTCTTAAATTCATTCCTGATTTCTTTAATATATTTCTGTACCTCCATAAGCATGTTTATAATTTTTATTTTGAACTCTCTTTCAGGAAGATTGGTGAGTTCAGTTTCATTTGGCCCTTTTAGTGGGGTTTGTGAGATTTTGGTCTGAACCATGTTCTTTTGACGTTTCATATTTCTGTGTGGTGCCCTCTATTGCCCAGATGCTCCAGTCTCTGGAGCTGCTCAGCCCATAGAGTGAGGTTGGGGGTCATAGGGGAGCGGAGCTGGTGCCTGTGGGGAGGAACGTTCTGTTTCCTGATTCCTGTCTGCGGTGCCTGTCTCCAGTGTCATAGCCATTGGGCCAAGCACATATGTGTAAGCCTCTGTGCTTGGTGTCTCTAGCTGTTGCAGGCGGGGTCTCCCTATAGTTGGCCTGATGCTAGGAGGAAGGTGCAGCAGCCTGCATGTCACAGTGGGGGGTCTCAGAGCTGAGTAGGCAGCCACGGGTATGGAGCACCTGAAGCTCCTCAAAGTTCCGAACTAGCTGGGCAGAGCAAGCTCAGACAACCTTGTTCAGCTCTCCCTTCTCCCGTGCAGCAAGATCAGTGCAAACCACGCCCCTTCAACAGCCCTCTTGCTGCTAGGAAGCCTCTCAGACTGCCCACCCCTCTTCTGACACAGAGCGGCCGGGATGTGGATCCCCCCGCCCACAAATGGCCAGAATTTCGGTTTCCCATGCACTCTGTCCATCCGAGCTTCCCAAAGTCCAGCACACCACACTATTTAGGCTTCCATTCACAAAGCAGATCTCCAGGGCTGTGACCTCATCAGTACCAGGCTTCCACCCGCTCCTCGCTCCATTTCTCTTCCTCCCACCAGTGAGCTGGGTTGGGGGAAGGGCTCAGGTCCCGCCAGATTAAGGCTTTCCTATGTTACCCTGTTTCATAAGGTCTGCTCTGTTTGTGAGGTCTGTATGCAGTCTGGTTCAGCCTTCTTTCTTATTGCTGAGTTAAGGTTAGTTGTAGTAATCAACTATATTTTTGTACTATTTGTGGTTTTTGGGTTCTCTGTGTCACCTCTCACACCGCCATCTTGAATCCCCCACGTATTTATTCTTATCAGAGAATTTCGTGTAGTCTAAGACAGACGTTATGACACTGATATGAGGAAAGTAATCAGCACACTACATTAATAGACATGAAGATGTTTAAAAAATACATACATAATAAATCTGAGGGAGATGTATTGATGAGAAGAGATTGGAGAGGAAATTAGCAGGAAATTGAATATGTGACATCACATTCCAGAATGGGCACAGCTTAGTTCAAAGCAAAAGTACTAAGTAGAATTTACTATTAATCTTTAATTTCAGAAAATTTGTATGTGTCTCAGGTTTGTTCTCCTGTTACGGAGAAATTCTAGTCGCTCTCCAGTACTGGCCTTGTACATAAGAACACATGCCTTTATCATGGCGATACAATCTTCAAATCAATAAATTGTCATGTAATTCCCAGGTCCATCAATGAAACACCGATACTGGTAGAACATGTATTTACTGGAATAAGGTAAACAAGAGCATAAATAAATATTTTTATATCCCTAAGTGTTCTTTTGTCTTTGTTCTGATTTCTGGTGGAGATAAAATCAGTATTAAATATGAAGAAAATATTTTGAAACTTAAATTATGTACATTTGATTCAGAAAATCAAGTTTAATGTCACAATAAATTGTTATCGCTTCCTCACACACCTTTGAGCTTCTTAGATTTTCGCTATGTGCATTTCAGCTCAATCTCATTGGCTTCTCCCATTCTTCAGTCTACTCTTTGTAGTTAATAATTTCATTGAGTATACATGTTTAAATATCATAGGAATTAAAACTAAACCTCAATTTCAGGAAGAACTTGCTGTGTTTTAAAGTGGATTATGGTTGATCCCTTTAAGTTCTTACTGACTTGGATTTTAAAAAGTGTTTTCAGCCATTTTGCCCTTTGAAGATGTTTCAGCTTTAATGGTTTTTGCTTCGTAACAAGAATTTACCTATGCACAAAGCTGAATTAAACAGAAGTGAACATGTAAAAGCAATCTAAATTTGGAAAAACTTGTGACAACTATAATTTATTATTTCTAGCTCAGTTTTGTAGAGGTCTAGCTTTCTAATTATAGGAAGAATAAACCTTGCTTTGCAAGTAGTAAGTACAACTAGAAGTCTATGTTACATAGGATACAGGTGTTGAAATACCTTTAGGTGTTCTTTGATTATGCCACATTTCAAGGGTTCAAGTAAGAAAATGCATCTGTTTTTTATCTCCTTCAAAGTTTAACTATATGTCATGTAGTGAAAGCAAGATACATATATTATTAGGTTGAATTTTGTGAGTGAAAATGTGACACTATTAGACAAAGCCATGGGTTTTCTTGCCTCTCTTGTTTTAAATTATGAGACCGCCTTCATTTAATATTCTTATAGCAATAAAAGAATGTTTAGGCAAGAATATCAAAACAGATGGTACCTAAGAAGCTAGGAAGAATTAAATATGGCATCCAAAAATCAGTTTCACATGTTTTTGAAAAAAAAATAGTAAGTTCAGACATTTTAAAATATCACTACCTTATTTTACATTCCTTCTACACATAGTATGTCCCCGTTTTGAGTGTTTTATTTATCTTGTTATTCGTTTATAGTATAAATGGTTTTCTTAAATCTATGTTTAAAAGGTGTTACAGTCATTTAAAAAAAACCTAAATGAAATAAGCTCTTGTAATCCATATTTTTATCCTATTTTTGAAATGTTCTCTTTCAATACTTAAACATACATGCTCATTTGAAGTACTGCTCTTACGCTATGTGACAAAGTACAAAGCAAACACTTAATACATTTTTCAGGAAAATTGTATTTCTTTTAAACTCGTAAATCCTAATATGTTTAACTTCAATATCATATCATATATCATATCATATCACATCACATCATTCATAGCATATCATATTTTACATATTCCTTTATTACTTAAATATATAGAGCAATTTACTCAGATACGTATATTTCATTACTCCTTCAAGATTGCCTACAAGGATCAGAGAATATCTAACCAGCACACTAGAGGAGAGTTTTAGGAGCTGGACAGGGACATTTCTCTTAGCCACACGCTGAAGTGCCTCTCCTTCCTCAGTGAGGAGAGAAATAAACACAGGTCTGTGATGCACATTAACTATAGTGTTCTGCCTATATGTCTCTCTTTCTTCTTCTATTTGGTAATTTTTAGAAAGTGACATTCTGTTCTCAGAGTGATTTAGGCACTGTCAATGAATTTTTTGTGTTGTTTTATTTTTACTGTCTCAGATAACTTCTTCAGTTATTAAATAAATGTTGGAATACACCCAAATATAACTACATATGTATAAATATAAATGATATTTGGATATTTCACATATTTCAATTGCCAAAATTATTCTGCTCGGTGGATATAAAACATATCAGTGGACCTTACAAACTACTTTCTCAAGGAGCTATTTCCATCGGAGTAGACTACACATGACATCTACAATAAATACTCAATACACATTTATTGAATGATGTCTGAGAAGATGGTATTAAAACATGGGAACAAGGCTTCAGATCATAAACTATATTTCTGTACTGTCATTCCTTGTTTTTTGAAGTATTAACAATAAGAAAGTTGAAGCGACTCATGTAAAAGGCCAAATGTCACTTAAGATGTCAAGTTTTATCTTGGAAACATAGACAGCTGGGAAGAGCATCATTCTTTCCCCACAACAATAAAAAGAAAAACTGGACAAATTGCAAATTAATGACTTTTCTTGAAGCAATCAGGAAACTGAGAATTCAAAGGAAACAATTCAATATCTGGGGAGATTTGTCTACAGGGACAAGGAAAAAGACCTGAACATGTGTGTACCAGGGGCAGATACTGGATGCCACCTAAGCCAGTAAGAAGAATCAGGCAAATATTTTCAATGAATAATGAAAGGTTCAGAACAAGTGCCCTCAAAATGCACCACTTCGGTACATGGACTGTTTTGACTTGAACACAATCAAGACCTAGAAGATTCAAGAAAATCATTTACCTCTTCCTCAGACTATCTAAAAAAATTTAGTAAGGGGCCTGTCCCAGAAATAAAACTATTACCAGGAGATAACTTTTCTCTCTGAGTAACCCATCTGGTAATGAGGATGAACACCTGCGAATCTCCCGCCTCCCCTTTGAAGTCCCAGCCCAGATGGTCTATAAGCCTCAATTGCCCAACTCATCCTTGGGTTTCATATACATATGTAATTTAATTTATTTTTCTCCTGTCAATTTGCCCTATGTTAATTTGACTCTTAGACCCACCAAGAACCTAGAAGGGGTAGAGGAAAAACATACCCTCCCCAATAATTGCTAATGACAAAGTGCAACTGGTATGAGAACATGAAGCTCTGGGGGCTTTGGGCATAAGAATGTCTGCCTGCTCTTACAGTCTTTTCTGAAACCCATGAGGTATTTGCAGGGAAGATTGAAGGGTTATCTGAGAAAGGTGCCCTCAAGGTGTTGGTTTCAGGAAGGAACAGCAGCTTACTTATCCTATGGAGCAAAGGCCTTATGATTCAGAGGAAAAGAACAACCCTTAAGACTTCCAGAAACTGATTCTGGATAGAGGTAGGAAACAGGAAAATAGTCTTTATCTCTGGGGAAGGGGCAGGAGAACTTGCAAAGCTGCAGACCTGGGGCCCAGGTAGCACAGTGCCTTCCAAAACCTGAAGCTTGATCAGAACAGGGGAGGATGCCCCACCTCCACATTTGGTCCAGTGGGTACAGACTGAGTCAGATGAAAAGGTCAGCCTTAGAAAAGCTAGGCTTCGTCCCAGGGTGTCCTAAATCTTTCCTATTATCCTTTCTTCGTAGCCATTGAATATTTAAATTTTCCTTCAGTTCTATGAGATATCCCAGTATCATTCCACTAAACTCTTTTTTTTTTGCTTATACCTGATATCACCCATTTCTTGCAGTGAAATAGCCTACAATGGTATACCCTTTTGATATTTCCCTGGCATAATACGCTTTTACCCACAGTTTTCTGTTATTTTTTTTCCTTTTAATTGTACTCTCTTAAAGTCCCTACTCTATTTTATTAGATATCTCAATTTTCTTCTGTTTACCTCCTTTTTCCACTGCACATTTTCTCCCTGGTTAGTTTGTTACATCCCCAAGGGTTAAACTTCTTTGAAAATGTTAATGGTTCTCAAACTATTTCTTAAGTTCCTGAAATTAGAACAGTTATTTCCAGCTTCTTACTAAACCTCTTTTCTTGACTATCCAGAAGAATCTCAAACAGAATATGGAAGCATACTTTCAGGATATTCTATTCCAAACCCATTCTTTGCCTTGCATATGAAATGAATCTGCATTTGTCCATTTGCCCAGGCCAAGAATCTATACTTCATCCTTGGAATTTTCATTCTAGCCAATCCCCCAATTCCCCAGCATCAAATAAATCTGTCAATTTTCAGAAACAGTTTTTGCATTGATATCCTCCCATCTCTGCTGTCCTTGTCACTTATCCTAGATACAACAATCCTCTCTCCTGAGTTATTGCAGAGACCTCTAACCTGGTCACACTTTCTCTTCAACAACCTTTTTCTTCTGAAAGACCATCTGTATTGGTTTCCTATTGCTGCAACAAAGTACCACAAATTCAGTGGCTTAAAACATCACACATGTTTTACTGACAATTCCAGATATCTAATATTCTAGGCTTCTGAATCCAAAATCAATCTCACCGGATTAAAATCAAAGTGTTGCCTGGCTGGTTCATTCTAAATTCTCTGGGGCAGAATCCATTTCTTTCCTGTTTTCAGCTTCAAGAGATTACCTGCATTCCTGGGCTCTTGGCCCCATCTTCCACCATCTGCCAGCATGCCTTCTTCAAATCTCTCCCTTCTATTTTCAGTGTTGCATTACCCTCTCTGACTTTCTTCTGCTTATAAAAACCCTTGTGATTACACTGATCCCATCTAATTAGTCCAGGATAATCTCCCTATCTCCAGATAGTTGACTTAATCATATCTTCAAAAGTCCTTTGCCACATAAAATAGCATATCCACAGGTTCTGGGATGTGGACAACTTTAGGGAGCTATTTTTCAGCTTACCACAGCATCTACTAAAACACAAAGATTAAATTATGCTTAAAGCTTCTTAAGACTTTCACCAGCACCCAAAAATTGCTGTCAAATTTTTTAAGTGCAAAATTCAATAAGCTGGCACATTATTGAATTTTTAAGTCACAGCAACCCTCCCACTTTCAGTGTGCTTTTTATTGGCAAAAATAAGATATTCATTATTATATCCACATGCATTTTTCATAATATTTCATATATATACATGGTTATTCCTTCTTCTCAATAACTACTCATGCTTCAAAGATAGATGCCAACACCAGAAATATTTACTGCCAGCCATAGTTCTAAGTGTTAGGTTGGTGGTAGAAGACAACATAAAATAATATACATAATAAACATTAAGCATGTAATAATATGTGTTAACATTATTCTAGCCCTGGGGATAAGTGCCAACAAGACCAGAGTAATTAATACCTCTTCTCTAAATCACTTCATGAATACTCCAAGCAGAATTCGCTCTTTCATTCAAGTTTCTATTACTTGAAATACAATTATAAAAAATTATAATTACAGCCAATACAATTATTACAAAATTACATCCTTATAAGTCCAAAGTAATTAATTCAATAGGCTAGGTAAAAGCTGGTATTTTACATTTACTATCCTTATATGTTTAAGTGGGAAGATAAAAATTTCTGTGGTTTTAGAACCTTCTATAAAACCATAATGGTTTAGGGTGCAGAAAAGTTAAGCATGTCTTGGTAAGCACCAAAATGATTCAAATACTGTATACCTTTACCTAGAGGGAGTAGTGAATCCAGTATTTGAACTTAGTTGTTTCAATTCCTTAAATGTATAAAAATAGTTTCATATTGATTCTACTATTTTTTATTCAATGTTTTAGCACCTGATGATATGTAAATTAATATTTTTATATGTGTATACTAACTGATTTAAATAAACAGTGAATCTGTATTTTAAAAAATGATTTGCCAAATTCTCACATTAAATGATTGGAATAAAGAATGAATAAGCAACTGTGAAAATATTGAAGGTTGGCCTGAAATACATGGTTTGTCAAAGTAAAGAGAACTGACAATATTTTCAATTACTTTTCACAGCAAGAGTCCCAGGGCAAATCTATATCATTGGGTTTACATGTTAAGTTGATGTTCTAGTTTTACTTTCTGAGACTATTTACTAATATAGCAATATAATATTCACCTAAGAATTCACTAGCTTATTAATAAACTATCACCACCATCACATTTCTATACAGAATAACAATAACAATATAGTCAACTGGGTAGGTAAAACTTTTCATAGATAACCGATAGCAATTAATGAAAGAGTTTTTTAATTTTAGTACACAAAATCAGCCATTTCTTTCTGGTCAATTGTAAGTTTTGTATTCAAGTAATTCTGATAATTTCTTTGATAAGAAGAGTTCACTTTACTTATTTAGATTGATATTTAAGTATTCTGGCTTGGGGATTATTTTTTGTTTTTATGGAGGTATAATTAACACATAATATTCTATAACATAGTGAATCAATATTTGTATATATTGCAAAATCATCACCACAATAAATCTGGTTAACACCTGTCTACCTAAAGGACTTTCTTTCACATTTCCTGTAGTGTGGGTCTGCTGGTGATGAATTCTTCTGGCTTTTGTATACCTTTAAACATTTTTATTTTGCTTTCACTGTTGAAAGATATTTGTATTGGGGAGAGCTCTCTCAGAAGTATTAAAAAAGTATTAAAAATACCTTTGGTACTTCTTGGTATAATTTGCAGTAGTCCTCTGTTATCTGGTGTGACCAGTCCAGTTTTGCAGGAGCCAGACTTATGAAATAATGTATCCTTTAAGTCTTTGAGTGTGGCATCGACTTGTGTCATTCCCTTGGGATACAATATTGCTTTTTATTGATTATCTGTACAGTGGGGAATGGGCAGTTTCAGAGCTTCCATATGAATTTTTCTATTATAATAGCTCTTAACCTATGGAGGGTATGTTGTTAAACAGCCAAGAATGTCCATTTAAAATATACATGTGAAATCAGAAGAAATGACTAGGAGATGGGGTTCACGTGCACAACAGACACCTTAGGAGATGGATCTGGTTAAAACTCCAATTATTATTTGACCCTCCATGTGTGCCCTGGACCACAGAAGAACTTGGCAGTGTACTTTCCCAGTGAATATTTACCCCAGGTAGTGGTCATAAGTTTCTTGGAAGACTGAGAAGATCACAATTGCTTATTCTTTAACAGGTGTTAGGAGGTCCTTGCAATGGAGATTGGATGTCTTCATCAGATGGGACTGATGGAGGTCTGGGAAATGGGCAAAGTACTGGATTCTGCACCTCTGTTCTTAACCTCTTTTGATGATATATTAAGAAATACTGTTTTGACTGTCCATCAGCCTCATTCCTGGAGATACCAGACACTTTGAGACATCTCCACATATCCCTGCTAGTTATATCCCTGATTGTCATTCCAACCTTGTTACCTTGCTTCTGATGGTTAAGTCCTGCCCACTGGCCCCTGCTCTTCTGGAGTCTTATTATCCCTACTTGGAAGGGAAGGTCTGTAATAGCATCTTCCACTGTCTGTTGCAGCCTCATGAAATTTTCCATGATCCTGGAATCTCTCTTCCCACAGCATTCCCCATGTCTTTGGTTACTGCTCAGGGCCCTCCCAAAGAACATGGTTATAAGGTAAGTTTTATAATATATTTTTTCAAACACACCTATTGCTTTGAGACTTTTGATCCATTCTGACACAGTTATGGTAGTTCCAGCATCTCTGCTCCATTAACTGTGTACCACCACGTTAGTCCCATTTTCCAAGCTTTGAAGGGCCAGCAAAGCAGCGTAATAGAACTGTCTCCAGGGTCCAAAGCAGTGTGTTGGATTCTGTATGAAAGTTTACAGACTCTTCTATCCAACTTTATCTTCAATCTCTCATGTTCCAGCACCCACAGCACCCACTGTCAGGCATACTTACCAGTACATGTTAGTACCGGCTCCTCTGACATATATTCTTTCTTCTCAATGTGTTGGTCTTGACATTTTCCTAATACAGTTATGCTGAAATTTGACCTTAATTATTATATCATGGTCAGGGGGGTACAGGACAAACCAATGCTAGGAAAGCATTTTCTTAAAAGATATCTGCCTGATAAGAGTGCTCTACCTTTTCCCCCGGCAAGAGTCTCTCTCTCTCTCTTCTCTCAAGAGAGACAGGGTGGGCCATATTGGAAGGTTCAGCCAGTACAGGAGAAACTGAGGAGTCAACAGACTCAAATATACCTACCAAAGTATTCTCCTGACCAGCTGAAGGGCCCTACTCCTTCCCTGTCAAAGCAACTTTAATGTGTGAGACTTCCCTGAATGAGTCCCCTCTCTCAGAATTCAATGTTGCTCCTAATACCCAGCTGTGTCTGTTTTGGGATGCAGAAGAGGAGGATCTATTTAAATACTATGAAGTTTCTCTGACTCTCACACTCGGCTTTAAATTGCTAATTTCATTACCTACATTTGTTATTTCCACTCTTAAATAAACCAGTCAGGCTGAGAAACAGCCATCCATTTCTATAGTTGCTATTTCTTCTACCTCAGATCCCTGAGACTGGCACCTGTTTCCTGCTCCAATCCAAGCAAGTAAGAGTTTGGAATCATATCAGTATGGTTGCCAGGGACCTCCATGACTTCACCTACCACCAGGGGTGGGGTTCCCCCTTGCAATCACCTGGCAGGCAACTGATTGCAAATCATCTGGCAATGAATGCAGATCCAGAACCTCATCCTTTGAGTCAGCTTTCCAGGGCCACTCTCAGAACCAAGTGCTTTAGATCAGCTTCCCCATAAACAAGGCAGAAGACGGGAATTCCTGTTCAAGTGATTTATTGGGGAGAGAACTTTCCAGAGGAATAGACTTGGAAAATTGCTCCATAGAGTTAATCCTGCCTTGAGGCAAGGAGCCGGCATTTCATATGCAAGGTGTCCTCCAGGTGGGGCTTTTGGGCACGGCCCCCTGAGTGGAGTGGCTCCCTCTGGCTGAAGGCCATTCTTCTCAAAAGGAGACAGCAGTGAACTGCTAGGCAACACGAAGTGTGTAAGGGATAGGTCTCCCTGCTAGTAGAAGGACCTTGGTGGGAACACCACCAGGATTCACTTTCAGAGTATAGCCTCATGAAAATTCTGTGGTTCTTGAAGCTTATGCTTTGAAGATATCCATGTTACTCAGTAAATGCTTACTGAGCATTTACAATGTGATACATTTTGATATTGGCCCTATCTTACATACTAAGTGCGGTTCTCCATCCTTAAAGCATTTGACAGCCAGAGTGAAAGATTAGATTAGATACTCCAGTTATCAAAATTCAGGGCAGAATGCAGAAATTGCCATAGGTCTAAAGTCAAAGGACCTGAGATCAGGGAGGCACTTATTTTAGAGAAATGCTTCAGGGAGCTCATAGTGCAATAGCAAGGGGTTTTCTTGATATTGTGACATATAAGAAAACCTGCTATAAAGTTTTAGTATGCCTCCATTCAATTTAGTTCTACAATTATTTATTAAGCATCAGGCTCTGTGGGTATAGAAGTGTACAGGATAAGACATAGTCCCTGACTTCATGAAGCTTAGGTTAGTGTCAACATTTTATTTTGAAGGGTTTTTTTTTTCATCTTGATTTCACTGAAAAGTGAAAATGAAGGGGTTAAATAGCAAAAATTTCCCAATTAAAGTCTTTGCTGTTAACAAATGATCTCTTAGTTCCTAGAAAGGAAGTGAAGATTTATTTGCAGTTTAAGCTAGTGAGAGTGGCTAAGGGTATCCAAAAGCTGGAATTCCTGGAACACATCTCTTACTTTTTTCTGCATACAGCCTAACAACTACTTCTTAAACAGTACTGAATGCATTACCGATATTCTGATACCCCCATATCAGTGAAACGTAGCCTTATGTTGTGATATTGGGAGAATACAAGTATCAGGGGGATATCTGGTTTTGAATTAAAATCTGTTGTTAGAATATAACTGACAGGAGGGTAAAACAACTCAGCAGAAAAAGGAGCTTAGAGCAATTTTATGTAATTACACTGATTTTTATTTTCTTCTAAATAATTTTATACCTTTTTAGGCTCCTCTCCCCTTAAGAACTCTGTAAAGAACATTCAGGGATATTGTGGTAATTGCTTTATAAAGCAAAATATTACATTAAAAGTAAATCATTTCCAAGTTCATATAGATATTTGGTGTTAGTTGATATGACAGCTGGGATAATACAATTTCTACCTCAAAGCTTTTTATAAGAACTATTGCCTCATGAAATCAAAATACCCTTGATTTCTCAGGATGGTCTTAGAACTAGCATTTTTAATTATTGTATAAGCAACAGGTTATTTTTCTTCTCTGTGTATTTTGTCAATCTGTGTTGACAGATGACAATTCAAAGGTATATCAGAGTTTGGATAGAAGTCAGTCTCCATTTCATGTTTGCATTTGAATTTAAGTCTGTCCGGGTGATAAAGAGTGATGAATGTGACATTGCCCTGTTGAAAGATCATTAAATGTCACTCTGCGTCCTGGCAGCCAAATGGCTGGCAGAAAGTCAATGATGCAAACTCAGTGTGGAGTGTGGGGAGTAGAGATGGATCTAGGGCAGCACAGTCATGCAAGCTGTGAACAATCAATCAATCATTCCATTCAAAGAAAGAGTGAATGAGACTTGATGGAAATGCTGTCTGAGTGCCTATAGCGGTGGACATCTAGCTTGTAAGTGTTTTGATTTACACTTACAACCATCTAGTCGCTAGCAGCTAGAGTAATAGGCTAGGAAAACTACATATTTGATTAATTTCTTTGAATATCTCCTTGACTTTAGATGTTCTTTATGCACCTTAAGTCTTAAACAACTTCCCTAGCTCTAGAGCACAGATGGCCTAAAGTGACTCTAATGTACAGTCAACCTATTAGAGATACAATTTATATACCCTGATAAAGAAAGATCTAAATCTGAATGGCAATGCTATTTCACTTCCATGGTGGCTTTCTACAATTTGCAAATAATTTATTTAGCTTTCCACTTTACTTGCTGCTCTTCCATTTCTATGAATTGAGTCCCTAAAGTTCCTAAATATAAATTATACTTAAAACAGTGTGGAAATGCTTACTCAATATTAATATTTATTTTCAAAAAGCTTTTAAAGCCATAACACAAAATATGGAGCACTTTTTATACGTTTATCCAGTAATTTATACCATTCGTGTTTTAAATGTAAGCTAGAAAATGAAAAACACTGCTATTGACTACTACCAGGTATCCTTTAGATTGATAAATCTATTTAGTCTAGTTCACTCCCATTTGATGAAAATGGAGAGTGTAAAGTACACAAAGTGAGAAGAGAAGCAGCAGGTATTGTAACAGCAGAAGCCTACATTACTGAGCTCTTTCTGTATTCATATAATTGACTCAGGGTATTTTAGAATGAGTTATGAATTTGTCAGTATAAGTGTACTGAGAATAACATTATCTGTTTAAAGTCATAACCATATTTTAAATCTGTGCTAGACTGTATAGGTAGCAGATATCCTAAATCAAATTCTGATAGTTATTTTCTGAGGTAGAATTAGAAACCCATATTTTTCCCTAAAATTTATGTCAATGAGATTCAGAGAATTTGGCAGGATTCATCCAGCAATGTCCAGTTTAACATAATCACCCAGTTTCTTTGGCAGAATTATCACTAAATGGAAATAACTGGATAGGTAGCTTAGCTTAATGTCATTAGCAATTAAAATTACCTGATTAAATTTCCATAATTTTAATTTGTGGGGAGCAAAAATGCTGTTTTGACAAATACTTAGATTCCCATCTAGATTTTCCTACAGGAAAAATGTGTAATGTCTCAATGGCATGTTATTGTTCCAGTTTTTTAGCAATTATATTTTTATTTGTGAATCAATAAATGGAATCTTCATTAAATTTAAATGGATATTTTAGCCTAATATGCCCATTTCAAAAAGAAGTTGTATCCATACTGTCTACATATTATCATTAAACATCCATCTACCTGTGTCTGAATCCATCTTCCTTTACTTCCCACATGCTATTGTCTATGTTTCTCTTCCTATCAAATACCAAACCTTCTCTTTGTGCTTGAATTCTTATCCCCATATCATGACAAAGATACTTATTTTTGAAATCTCTTTCTTATTTCTTTCCTTTTCCTTTTCTCCTGGATCATTCCCTTGTTCTGTTATTTCCCAACTAAGACACATGATATTTTCATTTACTTCTTATTAATTTTGGCAATTCTTTTTTCCTTCTCTTTAAGTTCAAATTTCTCAAGAGTTTTCTTCAGAATTCTTCATTTTTTCATCTCACCTTATTCCCATTTTTTTTTTGTATTGGAAACAGCATACATTCTGAAGTTTCTGAAGTATATGATCAACTAAAAAACAGTGTTCCCATAGCTAGCGGAAATGGTTACCTACAGGGAAGCACCTATGTGTGTCCTACCATTGCATTTCCTATCTTGTTCTAGAGGCAACCACTGTCCTAAATTTTATTTCAATCTGTATATAATTAAATAATATGTTTTTAGTTAAGTAGCCCTTTAAATTTATGTGACCTAACATGTAATCTTCTATGGTTTGTGTCTGTTACTCAATATGATGTTATATTATGGCATGAGATTCATCCATGGTAATGTATTTAGCTATAGTTTATTTACTTTCACTCTTGTATGACTGTATTTCTGTATGAACATAGCACAATTTCTGTATCCATTAATCTGCTGATGAAAGACTTTGATTTCTTTGATACCCTGCGCAGCCCAGCTAAGACCTATGTTCCTTCCTACATTTACTCTGGGCAGATTTGTGTCTATTCTGGCAAATGAGAGTAAGACAGCATAAAAACTTTTCTTCCAATGGTAGGTCATATGTGACTATGAAACTTCTATCTTGTTCACTGGAGCAATTGTTTTTACTGCCTAAAGAAATTATTGTATTTAAGAAATCCTACTACTCTGAGGCTACCATGGCAGAAACGAAACATGTAGATACTCTGATCCATAGTCCCAGTCAATACCAGCCTTCCATTAATCCCCATCAAGAAACCAACATGTTAGTGATCCTCTAGGACCCTCCAGGCTAGCCCATATCAGCAGAACACCACCAAGCAACATCTGTTAATATTGCATGAAACCAAAAGATCATCTAGCCAAGTCCTGCTAAAATTTCTGATCCCCAAATCATAAGATCAACAAAATGATCATTTTGTTACAAGCCACTAAGTTTTGGGATAGTTGATTTCATATAAATATACAAATTAATATGTTGAAGATTGAACTATTGACTCTTCCCTTTTCACCCAACAACAAACATCACACCCTATGTGTTCCTCTCTAATTCTCTCCAGTTCTAGTAAGTTCCAGTCACCTCAATGCATCTATTCAGAAATCTGGCAATTTTCAGTGAGTTTCCAATTTCCTTCTCCCACACTATTCAAAACTTTTCCCCCAAATTATATCACAAATCTGCCAAAATTTATTTCCCTCAGAGAGTCTAACTACAATATTTACAATATTCAGTCATGCATTACTCTGTAAATCTCAGTTGTACTTTATCTCATTTCTCTATTTTATCTTCCTAATAGTTGTTAAGTACCTGAAATTATGTTATCTACTTACTCCATGTTTATTATCTGTCTTTGCCTAATAAAATAGGTTCTTTCTAGGGGTAATCATTCTCTCACTCTCATCTATCATGGAAGCCAAGAAGAATAGTAAGTGCTTCATAAAAAAATACTAAATAGATGAATAAAGGAAATTTATTTAGCAGCCATCTACTACTTCACCTACAGATCACTTTAGTAACCTAACCTGTATCTTTACTTTTACATTGTTTCACTTCAAGTCCTCATTATATCTTGCTTAGGAAACGTCCAAAACTACCCAATGATTTATTTTCTCTATTTTCAAACTTCTCCCTTAAAATTGATTTTTCTCAAAGACATAGTCATAGACCAAAAATAAAATCCACCTCGTAACATTCAGTTTAGACAAATACCAAAACTCCTAGTCCTGGATTGAAAGACTGTGCATGACTTCTTTACGTCCTTCAGGCCTAAACTGAGAAGTTCCCCTAAGGAGATTCTTGCTACCATAAATCCTTCTGCAATCCAGCAGTATTTGCTCTGCATCATTAGTGTCCAGCATGCTGTCTAGCACACACTCGATACATAGTGGATGAATCAATGCATCAAGCATGGAACTGACCAAATCAAATCAAATCAACACATATACTAAAGAATGAATTCACATTGGAGATATGGCCAGAGAGCCTTTTTCCCTCAAAAACTCCATCAAAATATTAGTAGATTATGCTGCTATATCCAATTTAGGAAATACTGGATGCATCAATTCATCTACTTTTTAAATCCACAGCATGTGAGAAAGAGAAAATGTATGCTAAAAGATAATTAAAGCAGAGTTATACATTCATCTTCTAGCAACATTTCACTACTTGCTATGTATGTAGCAGAAATATGACAGGAATAAATACTACAGGGGCTTCTGACTTTAAAAACCTATAGAAAGCTCTAAATCTAAGTTTAAACAACTCTTTGCATTTTCTGATCTAATTAGATTTTTGTACCTCATATTGTTTTCCCACATGGAATCAAGTTAATTTTCATCACTATTCTTACTTAGTAATTAGAGATTTAACTACTAATTAAAGTGGTGTGAAAAGCCATAGGAATTTGAAAATTTTCTAGATACTGATTTTTATTTTATTCTTCCCATACTTTTACTTCATTCCGAGATATGTGGCATGATCATATTCCGTAACTTTACAATTATTGAATCCCAAAATGTACACTCACATATTCATCATTCAATAATTATTTGCTAATTATTTAATATGTATCTGGCATGATACACACAAGGGACAGACACAGACACCATCTCTGGCATAATGCCAATATAGGTCCTTGAGAAGACCACTACTAAATGAACCACGACATATAATGCTAAAAATTGTGATTAAGTGGTAGGAAAGAAAACCACAGATTGAAGTGAGTGTGTGGAAGATGGCAGCTAAACCAAGTCTGGGAGCTGAGGGAAACAGCCTTTAACTCAAGGTCTGGAAAAGAGCCTGTATTATGTAGATAAAGTCGGGGAAATAGAAGCAGAAATGCCAAAAGAAAGCACAGAAGGAAATAAACTGTGTTTCATTATGTAGAGTTTTTTCTATGAATGCATAGGTTTCTTCAAGTCTTTGTATCTCATAAAGCCTCTTAAAGATAATATATTTGTTAATTTTTATAGTCTATTTTATTAATAAATACATTTCTGCCATGATACTGTGTTGTCAGTGTTCTGGATTTTGGCCATTCTAATAGATATGCTGTGATATCTCACTGTTGGTTTATTTCCATTTCCTTGATGACATATGATGAGCAACTTTTCATATGCACCTTTGCCATAGGTATATCTTCTATGGTGAAGTGTCTGTTAAGGTCTTTGGCCCATTTTCAAATTGGGTTGCTTTTTTTTTTATTGTTAAGTTTTAAGAGCTCTTTATTCATTTTGGATAACAATCATCCATCAGCTGTGTCTTTTGTTAATATTTTGTTCTAGTCTGTGGCGTCTCTTCTCACACATTGTCTTTTGCAGAGCAGATGGTTTTAGTTTTAATGAAGTCCAGCTTATCAATAGTTTGTCTTATGGATTATGTCTTTGGTGTTGGCTCTAAAATGTCATTATCATGTCCAATTCAGATTTTTATCCCATGTTATCTTCTAGAAGTTTTATAGTTTTGTACATTACATTTGGGCTCTGTGATCCATTTTGAAATAATGTTGATGTAACATCTGTGTCTAGAGTCATGTCGATGTTCAGTTGCTTCAGCTCCATTTACTGAAAAAATACCTTTGTTCCATTGTATTGTTTTTGCACCTTTGGCAAAGATCAGTTGACTAGTTTATATGGATCTATTTCTGGACTTTCTATTCCATTCCATTTACCAATCTGTGTGTTCTTTCACCAATGTCACACTGTCTTGACTACTGTAGCTTTATAGTGAGAATTTAAGTCAAGTTGTACAAGTTTTCCTACTTCGTTCTCCTTCAGTATTGTGTTGGCTATTCTGAATAAATGTTTATAGTTGTTATGATTTTTATTTTATCATGTTGGGTTTTTTGTCTTGTTTAACTTAGTGCCGGGTAAAAATCCCCAAAGTCTTTTGGAATTTGTGGAGATGTGGGATTATGAAAGTGAATGATGTTTAAACCACTCTTCCCTCAAGGGTGTAGCCCTTTGAGTCCCCATCTTAACAGGGTGAGGGGTTCTTACACAATTCTCAACCTAGATTTGAATGCTTTCCATCTCTTTCTATGAGACTTCTACACTAAATCCTACCTTTGCTGGATTGTCAAGACTAACATACAAAAACACTTGTCTGCTCAGATATTATGCCTACATCTCGCCCTTCAGGGTTTTCCTGAGAATTTGCCCTGACACTTTCCTATTAGCCTGGAAGCTCTTCTATGCATTTAGTTCATTAAAAATATTTACTCCACAGTTTTATTGTTTTCCTTGTGAAAAGTCAGTTCTAATAAAAAAGTTGATCCAAGTTATTAGAAGGAGAAGTCCTCATCTCTGAATCTCTGGTACTTTATAGCATCCTTGACACAAATTAAACACTCTATAATGAAAAACTGTATTGTTGAGGAGTGCTTTTATCAATTATTATGGGGCCTTAGTCAAAAACTTCACATTTCATAAGTGAATGATTTTTAAATGGCACTCCTGAAATAATGAAAATGAACAATTTTTAGAAGACAAGCATCTCTGTCTCAGGTGAAATTTTAAGCTAAATGACTTCTGTTAACTTCTTAAACAGTTTCCCGTGATTAAAAGTTCTCCGGTTATGAAGCTTTCTAAAACCAACTTTCATGATTCTCACTAATGTCTATCAGCTGGAACTTAGATCTGGTGGTTAAGTAACATTTAACTCAGCTTATTAGTTATAAATGAAAACATAATTGATTTTACATGCCAAGTAGTGTATTCTTTTGGTATCAATAATATCTTGACTAATAATTAATGGCAATGCTCAGTGAAACATAATAGAGTTCCATGTCAATTTCCTCAAATACTTTTTCATAAAGCTAAATGAAATATTTAATTTTTGGCACTTTGGTTAGTTAAATCATTTGTATAAATAGATAAAAACAGATAAATCATGCAGTTGTTTTGAGACCCTTTTAAAACTATTGAAAATTTTATATCAAGGATACCTCATAAACATGATTCTATGAAAATATCAGAAAGCTAATAGAAACTAATGGATAATATATATCAAGTAGTTGATTTCAACAGATGTGGACAACGTGGATATCCTCTGAGAATTTTATGAATTACCATTAAGTACCATATGTATTTTCTGATTGTGTTGGACATGCGCAGAGATAACCCCTATAGAGTCATGCCTTTGTACTGGGTCTTCTTCTGGAGCGTGGGCAGTACCCATAACTTGCTTCAAACCAATAGAATGTGGTACTTTCTTGATTAGGTGATGTTATACAAAAGTAAAGAGATTTCACAGATGTAAATAAAATTTGTAATTAACTGGTTTTAAGGTTATCAAAAGGGAGATGAGCTTAGTACACCTGACCTAATCAGTTAAAAGCAGCTCTTGGGGTCAGAGACTCAAAGTAGAAGAGGCCCTCTCTGTTGGCTTTGAAGAAGTAAACTTCCATGTTAGGATGATGGTACCCTGGCACTGGTTGCTTCTGGGAACTGTGGCCTCAGCCCTCCTACCTTAAGAAAATGAATTCTGCTAAGAAGTAGTGAGTTTTTAGGAGTTAATCCTAAGACTCAGATGACATCACAGCCCAGACTAAAACCACGGATGAAATTTAGTGAGATCCTGAACAGAATATTCAGTTAGGCCATGCCACAACTCCTGATCCACAGAAACTGCAATCATAAATGTAGTTGTTGAAAACTGCTACATTTGTGTTATTTTGTTACACAGCTGTAGAAAACAAATACACAGATATTCATTCATATATTCTTCTGGAAATAATCATGTGCTAAGGAAATAGTCTCCCTTCAAATTCTACCTAAAAGAAAATTTTAATAAGCTTTGATATAAATAATTAAATATACAGTAATTTAGATTAAAAATAACTGAATCAATTATTAGAACATTTTCATAATATCATCTTTACTGTAGCCAAAAACTGTTAACAAGATCTTGGTAGTATATTATGATTAACTGATTTCTGAACTGATTTCAATTATTCTTTTTAATTTTTGTCTAATTAAACAATTCACTTTTCTTTCAGAAAACACATTTAAGCAAAATTAAGAAAAATAAAAGACTGTAATAATTACTTTTAATCTTCACTCAAAAAGTTAATAAAGACATTTTGATTTGTACTCTATTTCCTAGGCCTTTCTTCATACACACACACACACACACATACAAACTATAAAATAGGAAGAAAACTATTTACATTCACTGTAATCTCTTATTAAATCAACTATACATCCACACTATTAATATATTTCCATTTTAAATACACATCCCCATCATTATCTTTAAAATTGTTTAATAGTCTCCTGAATGGTATCAAAATATTAAATATATTCCATATTTCTGACTATATTTTTCTTCATTTCTTTTTATTTTAAACAAAACTGTAAAAAAACATTTGTGCACATCTGTGGTAACACATTTTATGCTAGAGTTTTTCTAAAAATAGAACTGCTAGGCCAAATTGTAACACTATTTTACAGACCTCTGATAGATATTGTCAAGCCTATCTGAAGAAATGTATCGGTTTATACACTCACAAATAACATAGGAGACTGTCTCTTTGCATCACCAGCACTAATAACATTTGAAAAATCAGGTAAACACAGCATAGTACTTTGCTCAGTTTTAATTTGTAATTTTTGAATACCAGTGATATTGAACAATTTTATTTTTATAAACCATTCTTCTCCATTTAAAAAATTCATTGTTTATTTTTATTTTTATCATTATTTTTACTAAGTTATATTAAATAACTGGTTTTCTAAATACAGTGCATAATTTTTCCTCTAAATGTTGTTTTCTTTGTAATTTGTTTATGGTTTTGTCACTTTGATGATTTTTATTATTATTTTTGAGTCACTTTGATGATTGTTAGTATTTTTGAGGCTATTGGTGATTTATCACTTGCTGATTGGAATTTTCGTTCCCTAAACAGAAATTTAAGTATGGGATTGTGCCTTCAAAGACTTTCCCATCTTTTAGCCACTTACCTTTTCATTTAGTTACATTTAAACCCTTTAGCAAGATATGTAGATGTAAGGTTTGTGAAATGTTGGGTTGGGCCTTCACTAACTATATATATTATATATTATATGTGTATTAGAACATGTTATATTGTAATATATATATAACACATTATGTATGGTATATATGTTATGTATAAATATATAATAAATGTGTGCATTTATAAACATAAGCATGATATATATGCAACTATATATAGTATATATATAACTATATACAACATACATATAACTATATTTTATATATATACATATATTATAAATAATATTATATAAATATAACATAAGATGAATATATAAATTTTAAGATGGTTTTATACCATGCCAATACAAATGATAAATTAATTTCTCTAATAATTTGATATTACTTTAATACACATACAATATACATTATTATATATCAATTTAAAAAACCCAAATGAACCAGGTGAGTGGCATCACTGACTCATCACTGACTGTAAAAATGTATGAAAATAATAAAGTATCCTTTAAAGCTTCAAGAAAACTATCTCTCTTTGGCATGCTTTTGTAATAATGTCCTGTGGAACAAAATGCAGAGATGTATATATTTACATAACAAAAATATGTTCAGAAGAGTCACTTTGAATTCAAATACTGTATATGAGGTTTCAACTTTCAAGTTATTGAATTAAAAGAAGATTATGATCAATTAATAAATGAGTTATTTACTTCCCAAAATGTGTAATATGAATGAATCACTAGATGTGTTAAATACTAAATAGAACGTAGTGTTTTACTGAGAGGAGAAGACAATTCCACCAAGTTTTACTATCTGCCTGATTATTCTGGGACAACATTTCATTATCATCTCTGTGTTTATCTAACTGTTCTTAAACTTTTTGGTGTCAGAACCACTGCACACCCTTAAAGATTCTTGAGAAATAAGAAGCACCTCCGGAATGGTGGAATAAGGACCTCCAAAAATTTGGTCCTCTGCAAATGCAATGTGAAAACTGGCAAACATTGTGAAAATCAATTTATTCTGAACCCTGAAAATGAACCAATGCAAGAAATGTTTTTTCTAGAAACTCTGCTGAACTCTATGGACAGTGATATTTGTGGAATTTTGATGCATCTATATCTCAGATGCTCATCTTTTCTACACAGCCTGCAAACCCACAGTCTCACAACCACAGTAGCTGTGAAAAACAGCCACCTAGAGCCACTGCAGGGGAAGAATGGGTTCGGAACTCACAGAAAGTACCAATCCTAGACAATTGTCGCCACTTGCCCTGTCTGGCATCTCACAGGAGAGCTCCAGTTTTGGGGCTTGACTTTATCTGACCTGACTCAGAACTGATCAGTAGGGTCAGCCGTATCCTTAGGGGTTTGTCAAGCATAGTCCGTCACAACTGTTTAACTTCTTAGCTGCCTGAGGTGGAGATACTGGTTGGAGGTAATAAGAGGCTGACCAAAAAATTTAAAGAAAATACTAGGAAATGAGATGTCCATAGAGAGCTTTGCAAAAGCTCTGACATATTCCTGGGAGTATAGAAGTCCACATGCACATCCAGAGCTTTGTGTATGACCAGGAGCAATGCAGATATTTACCACACAAATATGCATGACCTCAACACAGATAATGTCAGGAAGGCTATATATTAAAATGTTCTCACTTATATTCTCAATGGTAGAAATTTTAGTGCTTTTTCTCTTCTCTTCCCTAGACCCCATCCCTATCCATCTTTCTCTTTCCTCATTCACTTCCTCCTTTCTTCCTTCCTCTTTCATTCTCTTTCTCTTTTCTTTTCTCTCTTTTTTTGCTTGCCCATTATTATTTATACTGAGAATATATTACTTATATATTTAAAAATAAAAAGGTGAGTGAAATTTTAACCAAATTATTCCTGTTTTAGTTTATTAAATTAGCCAAGAAAAAAAATAGAGTATATTCATTTGATCATCTAGTAAATTTGGAACTGCCAAAAAGTATCTGTTTTATCTGATAGCTCTCTCACCTAACAATCTATCTGCTTTTTCCTATATTTTACAGTGACCCTGCTCTAAAGTATTGTAGATTCTTAATTTAAGAGGTCGATAGCCCTCTTAAGCAACTTCTTTAGAATGGTCAGATCTTTATTCCTTCAGATAAAGATTTGGATTTGTTTCTCTTTAAAAAATGTTTGGAATGTGTCTCATATTAATTGACATCAGAATATCACTTGTCATAGATCTCAAATGTGTTTAAACACTGTCAGTAAATTTTTGGGTAAATCTAGGCTCTGAAAAGTTACTGTAGCTTTTATATAAATTTTAAATATATCTAAAATACTTCAACAAAGAAATTTAGGTAATAGGTATTACTTTTTTACTCTGAAACTTTTAGAGATATTTCTATTTCAATTTTATTTAGTTTAACAAATATCCATGTATCTGAAAATAACACTTTGACTGTTACAGGTAATAAAGGTTGAGAATGATTAATAAAATACAATCCTTACATTAAAGACCATGAATAAGGAAGAATAAGATTAAATATCACAGTACATTTGAAGCTGAAAGTGTCTTAATTTTAAAGAGAGAATTGTTCTCAGTTGAATTTCATTTTCTCAGCCTGTTATGAATCCTCTATATTTTAATTGGTATGTTATTTTATATAAATTGAAGCTCATCAGAATGATTAAGACATATGATCTGTAACTTCTTCTTATAAGAAGTGTTATCAAAAAACTACAGAAATCGGAAAATAATTCCATTCACAATTGCATCAAAAAGAATAAAGTACCTAGGAATAAACCTAATCAAGGAAGTTAAAGACCTGTACCCTGAAAACTACAAGACACTCTTAAGAGAAATTAAAGAGGACACTAATAAATGGAAATTCATCCCATGCTCTTGGCTAGGAAGAATTAATATTGTCAAAATGGCCATCCTGCCTAAAGCAATCTACAGATTCAAAGCAATCCCTATCAAAATACCTACAGCATTCTTCAATGAACTAGAACAAATAGTTCTAAAATTCATATGGAACCACAAAAGACCCAGAATAGCCAAAGCTATCCTGAGAAGGAAGAATAAAGCAGGGGGAATTATGCTCCCTGACTTCAAGTTCTACTACAAAGCCACAGTAATCAAGACAATTTGGCACTGGCACAAGAACAGACCCAAAGACCAGTGGAACAGAATAGAGAGCCCAGATATAAACCCAAGCATATACGGTCAATTAACATATGATCAAGGAGCCATGGATATATAATGGGGAAATGACAGCCTCTTCAACAGCTGGTGTTGGCAAAACTGGACAGCTACATGTAAGAGAATGAAACTGGATTACTGTCTAACCCCATACACAAAAGTAAACTCAAAATGGATCAAAGACCTGAATATAAGTCATGAAACCATAAAACTCTTAGAAATAAACATAGGCAAACATCTCTTGGACATAAACAGGAGGATCTTCTTCATGAACATATCTCCCCGGGCAAGGGAAACAAAAGCAAAAATGAACAAGTGGGACTATATCAAACTAAAAAGCTTCTGTAAAGCCAAGGACACCATCAGTAGAACAAAAAGACATCCTATAGTATGGGAGAATATATTCATAAATGACATATCCAATAAGGGGTTGACATCCAAAATATATAAAGAGCTCACACACCTCAACAAACAAATAGCAAATAAGCCAATTAAAAAATGGGCAGAGGAGCTGAACAGACACCTCCAAAGAAGAAATTCAGATGGCCAACAGGCACATGAAAAGATCCTCCACATCGCTAATCATAAGAGAAATGCAAATCAAAACCACAATGAGATATCACCTCACACCAGTTAAGATGGCCAACATCCAAAAGACAAACAACAACAAATTATGGCGATGATGTGGAGAAAGGGGAACCCTCCTACACTGCTGGTGGGAATGTAAATTAGTTCAACAATTGTGGAAAGAAGTATGGAGTTTCCTAAACAAATTCAAAATAGAAATACCATTTGACCCAGGAATTCCACTCCTAGGAATTTACCCTAAGAATCCAGCAGCCCAATTTCAAAAAGACATATGCACCCCTATGTTTATCGCAGCACTATTTACAATAGCCAAGAAATGGAAGCAACCTAAGTGCCTATCAGTAGATGAATGGATAAAGAAGATGTGGCACATATACACAATGGAATATTATTCAGCCATAAGAAGAAAACAAATCCTACCATTTGCAACAACATGGATGGAGCTAGAGGGTATTATGCTCAGTGAAATAAGCCAGGTGGAGAAAGACAAGTATCAAATGATTTCACTTATCTGTGGAGCATAAGAACAAAGAAAAAACTGAAGGAACAAAACAACAGCAGACTCACAGAACCCAAGAATGGACTAACAGTTACCAAAGGGAAAGGGACTGGGGAGGTTGGGTGGGAAGGGAGGGATAAGGGGGGAAAATGGTCATTATGATTAGCACACATAATGTAGCAAGGGGGTGGGACACGGGAAAGGCAGTATTTACAGAAAAGACAAGTAATGATTCTATAGCATCTTACTACCCTGATGGACAGTGACTGTAATGGGGCATGTGGGGGGGACTTGATAATAGGGGGTCTAGTAATCATAATGTTGTTCAAGTGATTGTACATTAATGATACCAAAATAAAAATTTTAAAAAAGCTACAGAAAAAATAAAATTTATCACATGTTGAAATTAGTCTTATTAGTCAAAGATCTGCTGCTGTTTCTTAAGTGCAACGTTGACTCTTCAGACAAGTTTAATCTCATACAGTCTAAAACACCAAATATGTAATTGCGCTAACATCATAAATATACATATCGGTGGCTTAAGTCACTGTAGAAGCATGTGTTTATAGAATTAGATGATCAGTTTATTATGTTAGCATCCTGCTAACTCTGAAACAAAAATACATTATATTCATTATGTTGTTATTCTATTCTTTGTGAGTAATGTGATAGTCCATTGCATATAATTAAGAGTCTGAAAAAGGAGAAACACTAGCAGAATTAGACAATAGAATAAGAGTTGTTTCTTAATATAAAATAGCCTCTTGCATAGATCTGATAAAAAGCTCAGACTTGTTTTGGCTAAGAGAACGCTCTCAAAGCCAAAAAAACAAAAACAGTCATTTACAAACTTAACCTTTTGTTGCAAAAAGCACTGCTTGTATTCATGGAGTCAGCCAAGGATCAATACTTAGAATGAATTAAGGTAAAACTAAAGTAAACCAGGCCACAGGACTGATAAAACGTAGAATTAACAAGGTTGTTGATATAATGATCATATTCAGATAATCTTATAATAATCATCCTTTTGATTGATATATTTCAGACATTAGGATTTTTAAAAATTCACTTATGTATTTGTTTTAGAAAATGAGAATCACCTGCAGTTTCATATAAAATAAGGTCCTTCCCCACCCAGAACATAAGGTATCATTGATGAAGAAAAGGGACACATGCATAATAAAATTGTCTAGGATTTTAAATAGTTCAACAAAGTCAAATGTAAGGCAAGGTTAAATATATGGCAGGAGAGTGTGGACAAACTGGGATGACTGAGTCAGAGAAATGCAATTAGATTGGGTGATTAAGGACAGCGATGTAAGTCTGAAACTGAAAATAAATTTGAGGATTTTTTTTTTTACCACTAGTTGAAAGTTTGATTTACAGCATGTAAGTATGAGCACTTAGTTCCTGTCCGATAATTTGTATTAGGCAAGATATTTCTTTTTGTCTCTGCCTTTTCATCTTAAAGCTAATTTGTAATTTTAGGATTTATGGTAATAATTTTAAATTAATGCACATGGATAAAACATTATATAAAGAAAATATTAAGTGCCATTACACAAATTCAATTTAAAATAGTTACCTTTGCCTTACAAACTGCTGATATTTAGTTTAAGGGATCTTAGTTACCCCGTATTAGGTATATTCATCCAGATACCATAAATAATCCTTATTAATAGAAGAAACATGGCTAATAGTTAAAATCAATATAGAATTACATTTGTGTGTGTGCAATCCATTTCATTGCTAAGAATGAATTCTAATTACAGCAATAAAAGACACGTAACTGACATTTTCACCTACCATTCCTTTAGCTATGGGGAAGATGTAAATGTACACAAGCCTTTTATGAGACAAATGTTTTACTGAATTCAAGTGTAATAAACTTTCATAGACCAAGAAAGATTAGGTCAATGAAAAACACATTAGTATATTTTTCTACTATTTCTAAAAAGGTAGATGCTAATTAAAAGTTATTGCAGTCCTTAATTCTCTGCTTGGGAAATTATACACATTTTTGTTTCTAATATCCTACTTATTTATGAGCTAAATATTAAAAATCTATTATTCAATGAATTATTAATGATTAATTGAAGTTACAAAAGTGAAAATTGCAAGCATAATATTTTAAATTATTAAGTGTGGAAATGTAATCCTCATTAAGTAGTCAAATTATTAAAATTTTAATTAATTGAACACCTAACTAATCATTTTCTGATTCTAACAGGTATGTATGTATTCAGTTCCATACCAGGTATAGATGTATGCCAAACTGTTCAATGCCCACTAATTTGTTAGTGTACTGGTCACTTTTTTCCAAGAAACCGTAAGATATATGAGCTGAGCATCTCTACCACCACCATTCCTTTGGCAAAAATTTCATATGTGAGATTTTCTAAATAAGCCTTCTTAATCTGCCTAGACTTTGGAATACAAATTGTCTGATATTTTGCTGTTATAACTGATGATAGAAAGTTAGGCCAAATTGTAAGGTAAATTAATCAAAAATAAACTTTGCTTTAGTAAGGAAACAACAAAAATAAATTTATTAAAAATAAATTTGATTACCTCTGAATAGCTTTAGGACAGTAAGAAATTTTGATTAATGTTTTAAGTCTGGAATAGGGGTTAGCATGAAGAAAATATTTACTGAAAGTCTGGAAGTACAACTGTTTGTATACCTGTATGTAAACTCCCCATGGCTTTGGAGAGTTAGATTACATTCAAGTTGTTTCTCAGAACTAGTGTATCTTTGGCAACAAAGGGATGAAGTATGTCTCTCTTATTGCTTGAATAGAAAGACTAGAAAATCAGTTAACCTGGTAATAACTAGAGAACATTCAACATTTCTGAATACTCATGTCTCTGAAGTATCTAGTCACACAAAATAGGATTACCAGACAGCTATGACAACTCCTGAAAAAAAATTGTTGTACAGATTAAATGAAACAATGAAGAAGAAAACACTTAATACCAACAGAGCCTGGCATTGTACTATTGCTGTTGTGTATTTAGCCTCTGAATGTTTTGGATACCATTTTTTGCATGAGCCAGACATCCACTGCTCCATGGAGTTTCACCAGAGTCAGTTATCTGGATCAGAGCTACTGTGCCATTTGGCAGAGTAGCAGTGTTATAAATGATGATGTATCAAAGTCAAGGCTAAAGGTTTGTAAACTGAAGTATGGCTTACAGTCTGTTCTGTGTGTGTGAGACTTGAAATCTATCAGTATCATCTCTTAAACAAATTATACTAGCCATTCTTGTGCATCATAGTAATACGCAGATATATACATACACACACAGATATATAAATACACAAATACACACGCACAAAGAATAAAACACAATTTCAAACTACCAAACCGAACCGAAAGCAGCAGTCAGAATCCAAGTCTAATAAAAATCAAGTTTTGAAATTGCCCCTGTATAAAAACTAATTATTCTTTTTAAAAAGGGCAGAGATCAGAGATTCAAGATGGCAGTGTGAGAGGTGACACAGAGAACTCCTCCCAAAACCACAAATAGTACAAAAATGTAGTTAATTAATACAACTAACCCTAAAACAGCAAGAAGAAAGAAGGCTGAACCAGACTGCATACAGACCACACAAACAGAGCAGACCTCAGGATACAGGGTAAAGTATGAAAGCCTTGATCTGGCGGGAACCAGGCCTTACCCCACCCCAGCTCACCGGCAGGAGGAAGAGAAACAGAGCAGGGAGAGGGTGGAAGCTTGGGGCTGCTGAACGCCTAGCCCTGGAGATCCGCTTTGTAAGCAGAAGCCTATATTTTGTAGTGCTCTGGACGTTGGGGAGCTCAGATGGGCGGAGAGCCTGGGAGACTGACATTCTGGCTGTTTGTGGAAGACGGTATCCACACCCGACTGCTCTGTTCAGGGTGGGCAGTCTGAGAGGCTTCCTAGCAGCGAGAGGGCTGCTGAAGGGGTGGGGTTTGCACAAAGCTTGCTGCATGGGAGAAGGGAGAGCTGGAGAGGGTTGTCTGGGCGCACTCTGCCCAGCAGATTGGGAACTTTGAGGAGCTTCGGCGCTTGACCCCCCCTGGCTGGCTACTAAGTTCCGAGGTCCTCCACTGTGACACAAAGCCTGCCAAGACTTCCTCCTGGCCGGCAGTCACTGCACTGGTGTCAGGCCAGCCAGAGAGAGGCCCCACCTACAACAGCTAGAGTTGCAAAGCACAGAGGCTTACACGTGTGTGCTTGGCCCACTGGCTCTGACACTGGAGACAGGCACTGCAGACGGGAATCAGAAACAGATCTTTCCTCCCCCCAGGCACCAACTCTGCTCCCCTACGACCCCCAACCTCACTCTAGTAGCTGAGGAGCTCCAGAGACTGGAGTTTCTGCGCACTAGTGGGCACCACACAGAAATATGAAATGTTAAAAGAATATGGTTCAGACCAAAATCTCACAAACCTCAGAAAAAGGGCCAAATGAAACTGATTTCACCAATCTTCCTGAAAGAGAGTTCAAAATAAAAATTATAAACATGCTTATGGAGGTACAGAAAAATATTCAAGAACTCAGAGAACGAATTTAAGTCAATATTCAATCATTAAGAAATTCCATATCTGAAATTAAACATACAATGGAGGGATTTAAAAGCAGATTAGATGTAGTAGAAGAGATAGTAAATGGAATAGAAATTAGAGAAGAGAAATACAAAGAAGCTGAGGCCCAGAGAGAAAAAAGAATCTCTAAGAATGAAAGAATATTGAGAGAACTGTGTGACCAATCCAAACGGAACAATATTCGCATTATAGGGGTACCAGAAGAAGAAAAGAGAGAAAATGGGATAGAAAGTGTCATTGAGGAGGTAATTGCTGAAAACTTCCCCAATCTGGGGAAAGAGATAGTCTCTCAGGCCATGGAGATGCACAGATCTCCCAACACAAGAGACCCAAGGAAGACAACATCAAGACATATAATAATTAAAATGGCAAAGATCAAGGATAGAGACAGACTTTTAAAAGCAGCTAGGGAGAAAAAAAAGATCACATACAAAGGAAAACCCATCAGGCTATCATCAGGTTTCTTAATGGAAACCTTACAGGCCAGAAGAGAGTGGCATGATACATTTAATGCAATGAAGCAGAAGGGCCTCGAACCAAGCATACTCTACCCGGCAAGGTTATCATTTAAATTTGAAGGAGGGATTAAATAATTTTCAGATAAGCAAAAGCTGAGAGAATTTACCTCCCACAAACTACCTCTACAGTGCATTTTGGAGGGACTCCTATAGATGGAAGCATTCCTAAGGGTAAATAGATGTCACCCAAGGGCTAGACAAAGAGTACATAATATGATTCATAACATACAAAGAATGGAGGAGGCAGAGAAAGGAGGAAAAAAAAGATTCTTTAGGTTGTGTTTGTAATAGCACACAAAGTGAGTTAAATTAGACTGCTAGATAGTAAGGGACTTGCCCTTGAACCTTTGGTTAACCACAACTCTAAAGCCTGCATGGCAATAAGAACATACTTATTGATAATCACCCTAAATGTAAATGGTCTGAATGCACCAATCAAAAGACATAGAGTTCCTGAATGGATAAAAAAGCAAGACCCATCTATATACTGCCTACAGGAGACTCACTTCAAACCCAAAGACATACACAGACTGAAAGTAAAGGGATGGAAAAAGATATTTCATGCAACTAATAGGGAGAAAAAAACAGGAGCTGCAGTACTTGAATCAGACAAAATAGACTCAAAACAATGAAAGTCACAAGAAACAAGGAAGGACATTATATAATGATAAAGGAGTCAGTCCAACAAGAGGATATAACTATTATGAATATCTATGCACCCAACACAGGATCACCTACATATGTGAAACAAATACTAACAGAATTAAAGGGGGAAATAGAATGCAATGCATTCATTTTAGGAGACTTCAACACACCACTCACTCCAAAGGACAGATCAACCACAAAGAAAATAAAGAGACAGAGGTACTAAACAACATATTAGAACAGATGGACCTAATGGACATGTACAGAACACTCCATCCAAGAGCAACAGGATACACATTCTTCTCAAATGCACCGGGAACATTTTCAAGAATAGATCATGTATTAGGCCACAAAAGAACCTCAGTAAATTAAAAAAGATTGAAATTGTACCAACCAGCTTCTCATGTCACAAAGGTATGAAAGTAGAAATAAATTACACAAAGAAAATGAAAAAGCCCACAAACACATGGAAATTTAATAACATGCTCCTAAATAATCAATGGATCAATGACCAAATAAACACAGAGATCAAGCAATATATGGAGACAAATGACAACAATAATTCAACATTGCAAAATCTGTGGGATGCAGTGAAGGCCATGCTAAGATGGAAATATACTGCAATACAGGCCTACCTCAGGAAATAAGATCAATCCCAAATGAACAGTCTAAACTCACAATTAATGAAACTAGAAAAGAAAGAACAAATGAGGCCCAAAGTCAGTACAAGGAGGGACATAATGAAGTTGAAGCAGAAATAAATAAAATTGAGGAGAATAAAACAATAGAAAGAATCAATGAAAGCAGGAGCTGGTTCTTGGAAAAAATAAACAAAATGGATAAACCCCTAGCCAGACTTATCAAGAAAAAAAAAGGTCTACACATATAAACAGAATCAGAAATGAGAAAGGAAACATCATTACAGACACCACTGAAATACAAACAATTATGAGAGAATACTATTAAAAATTATGTGGTAACAAACTGGATAACCTAGAAGAAATGGACAACTTTCTAGAAAAATACAACCTTCCAAGGCTGACCCAGGAAGAAACAGAAAATCTGAATAGACCTATTACCAGCAAAGAAATTGAATTGGTAATCAAAAAACTACCTAAGAACAAAATGCCTGCACAAAACGGGTATTAGGTCTTCACTGCTGAATTTTATCAAACATTTAGTGAAGACCTAATACCCATCCTCATTAACATTTTCCAAAAAGTAGAAGAGGAGGGAATACTCCCAAACTCATTCTACGAGACCAGCATCACTCTAATATCAAAACCAGGCACAGACATGACAAAAAAAGAAAATTTTGTTGAGTGTTTTTGCATCTATGTTCATCAGTGATAATGTTACACTTAACTCAAAGATGCACAAATATTTAAAATAAATCTTTCATTTTAACAGTAAAAAATGATGCGATATCTAATATAAGATGATGTCTGGCCAGCAAATCCACTCAAGGCCTTTTCCTCTTTTCCACACACTTCCCATGGACCACATACTAAAAAAGAGTAAATTCGTGAGTGTCAGATACTAGGATTTAAATATTTCCTACCACCAGAATCTGGAGGAATTAAATAAATGAGAGACTCTCTAAACTAGGTTGCTCAAAATCCAAGAACAGTATCATCTGAATTTAGGTCCAAAGTACTCTGTACTTTTCAAGTTTGCTGTGTTCACAATACCACAATTGGAATCAAGTAGAAATTTGAACATCTGTTTCTCCACTTAATGACCATGGATTTTACAATCAGCCAAAAATACTGATGCCAGATGATTACTTCACCTTTGCCTTTTATCTTTTGGAACATGAAACTCTGAATAGCAATTAAGAAATAAAAATGAGTTGATAGTGTGATACATTTAATTTGGGAGAAAAATCTTCCAAATTCATTTCTGCACAGGCAGGGCAGACAAGGTGTATATAGAAGCCATGCATTTTGGATATTAAAATTCTTCATGTGCTCTATTGTTCAGGGGACAAAGATCCTATACTTAAGAAGTTTTAGTTCACTAAATGGTGTAGATAAGACCAAACCTATGTAATGGACTAAAATGTATGAACTCTGCAGACCACCTATGGATGAAAATACACAGAGAAGATGCTATGTAAGAAGCAAAAATTAAGCTCATACTAAGTAAGTTTCTGAGTTTTATGAAGATCAAAATGGATATATCAACAAAAATGTGTGTATTGTGGACAAAATAAATTTATAAGGCCAATCATAACATATTATTCAGTATTTTAAAATTGAAACTATGAATTAAATAACATTACAAATACTAAGGCATTTTGCAAACAGCTTTTCAAAAAATAGCATTTTTAAATTTGATGAAATCCAATTTACCTTTATTTCTTTTCTTTTTTTTTAATTGAGAAATCTTTGCCAGCCCATTTCTACTTTTTCTGATTCTGTTCATGGTTTCTTTTAACATTTGAGAAAATTGAGTATATTTATAATAGTTGCTTAAATGTCCTCACTTCCTAACTACCTCATTCTTTTTCTGTCTCTGTTTCAATTTACTGATTTTTTTTTCATGGTCATGTAACAGTTTCCTATTTTGGGAAATGTATAATAATTTTTTATTAGATGTTGGAATTTATGATTATCCATTGTTCAATGCAGAATTTTATTTTAAAATTGATAGTAAACTTTGTTCTAACCACAACTTTCAAAGACTAGGGAAACTATATTCAAAGTTTCATGAAATCTTTTATTGTGCTTTGTTGTATGATATTCTAAATCTTTATTTAGAGTACAGAATAAAGTTTCTGGCTGTGAAACATTTTCTTATTTTCAAAGTTTTACATGTCTTTGAGACTATAATTTAAAACTCATGTGAAAAAAATATAAAATAAATGTTAGCTGTTCTGTTTGCTCAACTCATGTTTTTAATGCAATTTTAATGTTTTTACATGAGGAAAAGATGTGTAAAGGCAACTAGTTACATTTTTGCAGTTTCAAGGTCAAGAGCAGTGCTAAAGTGTCCTGACCCTTCCAGAATGTCTTACATGATAACAAGTTCTCCTTTGAATGACATGCGTTTCTTCTCCCAAATCCTAGTAGGTTTGGATTAGCTTTTCACTAAACTCCCTTATGGACTGCATATTCTGGGTGTCTAAGAACTGACTAAATGAAACAAAACAAAACCACACAAATTAGATGACAGAATGGTCTTAAAATTGTAGATGACACCTGGAGTACTTTCTTGGTTTTTGAAATAGCAACTGAATGTTCTTCTCTTTCTTTTTTGAAAAATATGGTCCATGAATGGTTAGCAGTGAATGATTTTTTCCCCACTGTCTTTGATTTGTGTTTTGAGCCACATGGGTGGTTTAGATCAAATTTACAAAATCAAGTTTAAGCAGATAATTCCCTATACAGAGACATTCCAGTCCCTGAAACTTTATTAGCAAATACAGCTAGAGATGAAATAGAGACTGATTTTGTAACTGAAGTACAGTCAAACACCAGAATTCGATTAAAATAGTTTAAAATACAAAATTAAAATGTGAGGAAATAAAGCTCTTAGTGTATGTTTTTCTATAATGTATCACTTATTTCATTAATTAATCATTAGTAAGAAGTCTGAGAAATTTAATAAAGAATTATGGGTTTGAAAAAATAAACAATGAAAAGTGAGGTAAGCTTGTTCTAATAGATATCCATATTCATGTAGTGCTTATCCACTGGGATATCTGCTGGATGAATGTGTTTGGACTCCCTTTCCAAACATATCCATTTTGTACAGTGTTAGTACAATGGAAATATACTGAGAACAAAACTGTACATAAAGTGTGACTTGCATTCATATAGAGTAATATATATATATATATATATATACACACACACATATTACATTTTATATTATATATGATAACATGTTATATATACTCTAATACATTATATACACTACATTAATACATAGTATATATCTTTTATATATGTATTCATTTAAATATATCTTACATATTACATATATGAACATATAATATACACATTTTCATAGTGTGTTATATATTTTACATAACATATATTACATAAACTATGACTCAGATTATATGTGTACATGTACATGTGTATATTATATATTATATATACATATATTATTCAAAATATAATGTTTTAAATTATTTAAAAATAATAGGTGAAGGGATATGAATTGCACTTGTGGTTCTGTAACTAATTGTATAAACTTATTTAGGTCTTTCTTATATAAGGTTTTCCATCCATGTGACAAGAAGTTTAGATTCCTAAGGAATTCTTTTGGCCAAAAAGTTCTAATTATCTATGTTAAGATTTTTATGTGCCAGCCTTTTATAAGACCTTAATGTTTACAATAATTTCTGTATTTTGATCAGAGAAAACATAAATATAAATGTATTTATTAACTATCACTTTACATGAAACTATATAACACAATATATAAATTACTAAGGTATTTTCAATTGAAAGATTACCTGGAGAGAATTGTTAAAATTGTTGCTTTATAAAAGAGATAAAGTATTTATTTTTAAGATCAGATCGTTCACTCAATTTATATGATTTCTTATTTTCTACATCATTTTAGATACATTCTATCCATGTGGAAGCTCCTAAAAACAATATACAACAGATTTCCTCTGAACTGTTTTAAAAAAATAAGCTGATTATCTCACATCGCCCGGTTGTCCAAAAGCACTGAAGATAGAAGAAATAACCAAGTAATAAATGTTAAAACAGCAATTTGTACAACGTAGAACATTAACTAACCTCTTAAAACCGTTTGTATTCCAGGTATGTATCAAACCACAGATGTCACGTAAAATATATTGACTGATGGAGATTATATGTCACACAGAAAGGTCTTTTAAGAAAATTCCAAGGTGATGAGCTATAATAATAAATCAGCTAAATGATCCTCCTCTCTGGCTGATGAAAGAAAATTCTCCTTAAGATCAATCATCATGAACAAGCTGACAACGGAGTAGCCTTGTTGCTGATCTTACGCCAGACTATGTGGAAGATTTCACGCATCCTTGAAATGCAACTACTGTAAAAATTGCACACTTCTCACAAAGATAGTTGGGTTCAGAGAGAGAACAATAGCCTTTTGCCCCCCAAAAAGTTGAACATGAAGCAAAAGGGAGATGTGCGTGTGTGCAAATACCAGGAGATTTAGAGACAAGGAGGTAAGAGGGGTTAGGTGAAGGAGAGCCAGGAAGGGCAGAGCAGCCAGGAATTCTGATAGAATTTCCACACTTTACTGACCCCCATTAACTGGAAAGAACTCACTAGAGAGTCAGCATGAAGAAGTCAGTTGGAATCATTTAATCTCCATCAACACCTCTCTTATACATATTGTTTAATATGGAAAATTGTCCTCTTTCTCACTACTATGTAAATTGCAATGTGTAAAGAACTTCACGCCTTCCAGTTTATGAATCCTTAAATGTTCCCTCCACATGGAAATTCTGGTGCAGCAAGGTATTGTAATTCAAAACTGAGTAATTTGCTAAGTGAGATCTTTGCTGGAATCACAGGACTGTTACATGCTTTACCCATAATTAAGAAATGTACTTAGTTTAAGTATGATAATCTATTCTAAATGATTATTCGCAGCCATCAGCTTAAGGATAATCACACGTGCTCAGTCTGGCTTACGCCGACAGCCTATAGGAGGAATTACGCTGGCCAGGCTGTGTCAGGAGAGCTGCGTGGTACACTTGGCGCTGCTGCAAACCAGACCCTGCCTGGACTTTGAGTCCGTCACATTTTTATTTTTCACTTCCATTTTCCTAGTTTCAAAGGGAGATTCTTGCCCTTCATGAAACTTAAGGTTCCATTATCAAACTTTTTTGAAACTTTTGATCCTTCACTCTCTCCTTTCAAAATAAGTTGCTTGAATCACAGATCTTGTTCAGGGAAAATATCACACAAAAGAATGGGATATTTTTCTTACCTATCTTAGCTTTGAATTTTTCTTATCCAGCTTAAATTTCATGTTCCCTTAAACATCTATAAAGTTTCTACTTAACTAAATTTTGACCCATTCTTTTTTTAATTGAAGTACAATTGACATACAATATCTTATTAGTTTTAAATATATATCCTAGTGATTTGATATGTTTATACATTATGAAATGATCACCATGATGTCTAGTTATCATCTGTCTCCATACAAAGTTATTACCATATTATTGACTATATTCCCTATGCTGTACACTACATAACCATGACTTATTTCATAATTGGAAGTTTATACTTCTTAATCCCCTTCACCTATTTTGCTGAACCCCCTACCTCCTTCTCTTCTCTGATAAACAGTAGTTTCTTTCCTGTATCTACAAGTCTGTTTTGTCTTGTTTTGTTTTTTATATTCCACGTATAAGTGAAATCACACAGTATTTGTTTTTCTCTATCTGACTTATTTCACCTAGTATGAGACCCTTTGGATCTGTTCACATGGTTGCAAATGGCAAGATTTCCTTGTTTTTTATAGCTGAGTAATGTTCCATTATATATGTACCACTTCTTCTCTATCCATTTAGCTGCCAGTGGACACTTAGGTTGCTTCCATATCTTGGCTATTGCAAATGATGCTGCGATGAACATAGGGGCGCATATATGTCTCTGGATTGGAATTTTTATTTTTCACATAAATACCCAGGAGTGGATGTGCTAGATCATATGGTATTTTTATTTTTAATTTTTTTGAGGAAACTCCCTACTGTTTTCCACAGAGGCTGCATTAATTCATATTCACACCAAAAGTGTACAAGGGCTCCCTTTTCTCCACATTCTTGCTGTTTTTTATCCCTTTCTCCCAAACTTGCTGTTTTTTATCTTTTGATAATAACCAGTCTGAGAGGAGCGAGGTGATGTCTCACTGTGGTTTGATTTGCATTTCCCTAACAATTGGTGATGTTGTATCCTTGTTGGCCATCTGTATGTCCTCTTTGGAAAACATCTATCCAAATCCTCTGACCATTTTTTACTTGAGTAATTTTTTTTGTATGAAGTTTTATAAATTCCTTATATATTTTGAATATGAACTTCTTTATCAGATGTATGATTTGCAAATATCTTCTCCCACTCAGCAAGTTGTTTTTTCATTTTATTAATGGTTTCCCTTACTGTGCCAAGCTTTTAGTTTGATATAATCCCATTCATGTATTTTAGCTTCTGTTTCCTTTTACCAGAGGAGACTCGTCCAAAAAATATTGCTGAGACCGATCAATATCAGAGAACATACTGCTTATGTTTTCTTTTAAGAGTTTAATTGTTTTAAGTCTTCCTTTCAAGTCTTTAATCCATTTTGAATTTATTTATGTATGTGGTGTAACATAGTGGTCTAGTTTTAGTCTTCTGCATATAGCTATCTAGTTTTCAACACCAATTTGTTTTTGAAGAGACTGCCTTTTCCCCATTGTATGTTCTTGTCTCTTTGCCATGGTTTAATTGACCATATATGCAAGGATTTTTTTTTCTGGGCTTTACATTCTATTCCATTGATCTGCGTCTGTTTTCACGACATGCCACACTGTTTTGACTACTATAACTTGTGGTATAGACTGATACCGAGAGTGTGATACTTCCACCTTGTTCTTTCCCAAATTTGCTGTCACTATCCAGCACCTTTTGCAGACTCATCAAATCTTAGGATTCTTTGTTTTATTTCTGTGAAAAATGCAATTGGAATTTGATAGGGATAGCACTGAATCTGTTGATTGTTTTGGGTCATATTTCACATTTTCACAAGATTAATTCTTCCAGCCCACGAGCATGGAAAGATTTCCATTTATTTGTGTAGTCTTCAGTTTCTTTCCTTAATGCCTTGTAGTTTTCAATATACAGATCTTTCACCTCATTGGTGAAATTTATCCCTAGGTATTTGAATCTTTTTGATGCAATTTTAAATGGGATTGTTTTCTTAATTTCTCTTTCTGATAGCTCAGTATTAGGGTATAAAATCTCTTTTTGTGTATTGATGTTGCATCCTGAATCTTTACTGAATTTATTATTTCTTTCAGTTTTTGATGTAGTCTTTAGGGTTTTCTGTATATGTTTTCATGCCATATGCAAATAGTGACAATTTTACCTCTTCCTTTACAATTGAGGTACCTTTTTTCTGGCCTGATTACTCTGACTAGGACTTCCAGGACTATGTTGAATAAAATTGGTGAGAATGGGGATCCTTGTCTTATTCCTGATCTTATAGAAAATACTTTCAGCTTTTCACCATTCAATACAATGTTAGCTATGGGTTTGTCATATATGTCCTCTATTATGTTGAGGTATCTTCCTCCTATACCAACTTTGTTGAGAGTTTTTATTATAAATGGATGTTGAATTTTGTCAAATTTGTTTTCTGCATCTATTGAGATAACCATGTGATTTTTGTTTTTTATTTTGTTAATGTCATCTATCATATTGACTGCTCTGTGACTGTCAAACCATCCTTGCATACCTAGAGTAAATCCCACTAGGTCATGGGATATGATCATTTTAATTATTGTTGAATTCAGTTTGCCAATATTTTGTCAAGGATTTTTCCATCTATATTTACCAGGGACGTTGGCCTATAGTTTTCTATATGAGTAAGGTCTTCGTTTGGTTTTGGTGTCAAGGTAATGATGATCTTGCAAAATGAGTTTGGAAGCCATCCTTCTTCAGTATTTTTAAATAATTTGAGAAAGATATGTACTAACTCTTATTTAATGTTTGGTAGAATTCACCTGTGAAACAAGTGGGCCTGGATTTTTTTGTGGGAAGAGAGTTTTTAAATTATTGCCTGGATGTCATTACTTGTAATCAACCTATTCAGATTATGTATCTCTCTGTGATTTAGTTTTGGAAGGTTATATTTTTCTAGGAATTTATGCATTTCTTCTAGGTTTCAATCCTTTAATTTTATCACATAAATTATGTAAAAAATCACGTAATCTCATTTCTAAAAATCAATTGGTGAATAGTGTAATTCTCAATCACTTTTTTGAAAGTTTCAACTTTACTCTTCTTCATCTGGATTATTTTCAGTTATTTTGTAAAGCTAGACACTCAATTAGAAAATCTAGTAGTTATATGCAAATGTTTGAACAAATAGTGATGTGGTTATTCTTAACAGGCTCTTAAGGTCAAAAAACCTATTGAGGAGATTTTCCAAGTTTGTCATATTAACGCTTGCATTAATGAATAAAACATGGCATATTTTCAAAAATATGATTTATTGAATGTCAAACCTTTGCAATAATATAGGCTTTTTAATTTCCTTTCCTCATAATGGATATTACTGAAATGAATTAAGAACAAGGAGAAATAGAATTGACAAAGAAATCACTTGTATAAAATGAAGAATAACTTTCTCTGTACAGATGAACTGACCACATTTGGGAAAAGATAATAAAAAATACTCTTCAGTTCTATGCTGTTCATTGATATTTGCTAATTGCATATACAGGTTTTTTATTATGATGAATTTTATTTTCTAGTATTCTGTCCCCTTTCACTGAAAACATTTTCCATGTGATTTTTAATGTAAAATAATTTCCATATATAAAGTTTCATCATGACAACTGAAGTGTGTCCCTGAAATTGAACATATAATTTATACCTTTTTTAATGAACTGGAAATTCCTACATTTGTTGATCATAATCTCAAAATCAAGGCAATGACCTTGTCAGGTATTTCTTTTTCTCATCTCTAAATTCAACGTACTCTGTGTTTTAGGTGAAAGAAGCTATGTCTGAAGGTTTATGGATTACAGCATGTATAGTTTATGTACCATCATTGTGCTGTTTGCTCCTGGGAGGACAAAATCTTAAAGTGTACAACTGAGTCTTATAACAGCCTCTTGATGTTGCTAATAAGACAGCTATTGCAGACTGGGAACCACAGAGGTTTGGTTATAAATCAGGCTCAAGTATAAAGTTTATAGAAGCTATATCAACAGCATATATCATATGTAGAAGGAACTATTTTTGTACTCTCCTTCACTTTGTATTTTTATTCCTACAGTAAGAACTGTTGAATAATTGGGATCTAGCTCTCATGAGGGAGGAGTTAGTTATGTGTTCAGTGAGTCAGGAAAAAAAAAAAGCATGACTGCCACTTTAGCTCAGTCCTTCTGACCTCTCTCTTGCATGTTAGCTTTTCCCCAGAGTGTCCATGCTTCCTTCGATGCAGTAAAGAAATCTGTGTAGAATGCTTTCCATATAGAAGTAAATATGAAAGTCAGCTTTCTCTCTCCTTCTCTCTATCTGTTTCTCTCTTCCTCTCTCCCTCTTCCTCTCTCTCTCACACACACACTTCATACATAGCTGTATTTCCAGAGTAGAACAGATTTACATGTGATTTCAGTCAAGGAACATTCAAGTATTCAGTATTCAAATGAAAATGACACTTGTTAATTTAAAAATCAACACTGATAAATGCCAAAAAGACTATTCTGGGCTTTATTTTCACAGACTTTCTGACTATAAGCTTAGAATTTCCAAAATATGTAATGTTAAATTTACTTGATTTTAACAGATCAGATTTATAAAATTACAAGTATTATATATATTTCTGAGGGTTTACATATTATAAAAATTGTACACAAAGTTTGAGCTGATTCACAGGCA
>JAVSCE010003088.1:0-135107 GCA_032199065.1 Smutsia gigantea
TGTCTGTATATGTCAAAGTAGGGCAAGAGAAGCATTAATTAAAAAAAAAAGGTCAGTCATTTTATCTACATTGTTTTACCTTTGAGTTACTCTAATGCCTACATATATACGTGGAATTATGTATTCAAGTTCCTTTACAAGTTTGTCAGCCAATAAAAGTGGAAAGGTAATAAATAATACTATAATCAGATTATGATTTTTAATTGTACAGGAAAGAAGACTTTGAGAAGATAGATAACAGTAGAGCAGTATATATCTCAGGGATGATAATTAGTATCTTAAACTACAAAGATGTAATTTAGTATAGTACCAGAAATATCAAAGAGGAAATAGTTTCCTAAGCTAGCAACCTTGCTTACTTCATTTAAAATATATGCATGCATTCTAACTTGTAACATATTAAAAATCTTTAAAATGCATTCCCAGCTATTGAATTCTTACATGTCCATATGTTAAATTACCTAGTTGTATTTTTTTCTTTTTCAAGTTAACGCATGCTTACATTTTCTATTTTTTCTCCATATGCTATCCAAACTCCCTTCTCATGAAAATATTAGGTCACCAAAAAGGAGGCGATCTCGATCTGGTTCTAGATCTCGAAGATCTCGTCATCGACGTTCTCGATCTCGGTCCAGAGATAGGCGCCGACATTCTCCTAGATCTCGATCCCAAGAAAGACGGGATCGAGAAAAAGAAAGAGAACGCCGACAAAAAGGCCTTCCTCAGTTCAAACCAGAAACTGCAAGTGGTAAATTAACCTTTGCATTCAAGCTTCCTTCATTATTTTTTTCATGTCATGGATTTAAAATGTTTTATTACTGTTAGCAAAATACCGCTTTATGTCTTGTTTGTGCTTCGATGTATACCCTTGGATTGCTTTTGTAAGGTAAGCCAGCTATAAAGCAGCAATACAGAATGAACCAAAAATTGATGAGTAATAAGGTAATAGCATGTCTTGAATCTAATGTATGAAATATTAGGTCATTAATTAGTGCTCCTATATACAATGGAAAGATTTTTTTCCAGAATAACTAATAACCCTCCTTACTTTTGAAGAGATTTACAATTTACAGAATATAGAATATATTAGCTTACATTATCTCCTGAATCTCATCATGTGTTTAGAATGTGTCTAATAAGTTATGCTAGAGATGTTCTTGATATGTCCATGGTTATTACTGAAATTTTAATCTATAAGACATATGTAAAACTTCTGACTCTGTAAAGCTTATTACCTAGGACACCACATAAGAGAAAAACCATAAACACTTGACAATTGGAAGGGGACAGCTACATATAGTGAACAAAAGCACTGAATTGATTCTTGATCAAGGAAGTTGGAATTGAGTCTTCTGCTGTTCATTCAGCCGCACCGAATTGTTTCTTGATCAAGGAAGTTGGAATTGAGTCTTCTGCTGTTCATTCAGCCGCACTGAATTGTTTCTTGATCAGGGAAGTTGGAATTGAGTCTTCTGCTGTTCATTCAGCCAAGTATGACCTGGGCAAGTTACTACTACTCTGGCCCCAGTTTTCATAGATGAAATCTTTAGATCTATTCACAAAAAGGCCAGTTTTTCCAGTTTCTGTGTGTATTTACTATTCTGGTTCCATTTCTGGAAGTACTTAAAATTTTTATCTAGAATTTTTTAAATATATGTGAAATTTGCTACTTAAACTTGTGGTATCATAATGTAATTCATGCATATTTTGCTGCTCATTGTCAAATGTGTGTATTTTTAAGTTTGTAGTACTACACTCTGGGTGGGACAGCTGGACAAAAGGACAACTCAACAGGATGTTGCCAGTCTCTTAGAAGAGTTTGGTCCAATTGAATCAATCAATGTGAGTGTTTATTGAATTACTTAATGACAGTGGACAGGTGTGATTAATATCATTTTATGAAATTAAGTGCTTGAAATCTGAGTTAAGATTTGCCCAGCTTTGTAGAAGATGTGGCTAGAATTTAGGTGTTCTGATTCCATATTTAGCATTTTCTGCGTTTAACCACATTTCTTGGATAAGCAGGTTTAATTTAAACCTTTTTCTAAAAAAGTCTCTATATAACAAAGCTTGGAAAATTGTAGGTTCATTAATAATTGACAGTTGAGATCAAGTTTGAATTGACAGTTTTTGCAACAAGTTACTTTAACCTCAGATTGTAGAACATGGGCTCCTGGTTGGGGCTGTTGGAACTGGTTACTTAGTATTATTTCTTTCTGCTCTTTGATTTTATCATCATATTTGATAATATTAAAATGTTTTGGAGCAGATGATTCCTCCCAGAGGTTGTGCCTATATTGTTATGGTTCATAGGCAAGATGCTTATCGTGCCCTGCAGAAACTGAGCCGAGGAAACTACAAAGTGAACCAGAAATCCATAAAGGTACAGTTTTATACCTTATAATTCATTTTTTTTAAATCTAATATGTAATATTACCTGGCTTTTTAAAAACTATAATTTTGGACACTGAGGTATTTCATAGGCACCTTTTTTTAAAGAGGTTATCTCCCCAAAGTTAATAATAATTTTAAATGTTAGGTTCGTGATAGAGTTTGTTTTTGTTTAAATGTAGATAGGTTCAACAGGTATTTAATTGTGTTTTATAAATTTGTCATTTAGTAAAATATTTTGTTTTGGATTTTACACATTTCATTTTCAAAGATTGCCATGTCATCTTAGACCAAACAGAGGTACATAGTTATTCTTCCTTAAGGAGCCAGAGTCAGTGTTAACTAGGATAGAGTGGAATGAAAGGTCATCCCATTTCCTAGTGCCAAATAAAGCTTTGTGTGAGATCCAGGGGTAGCTAGGCCAGGTGACTCTCTTGCTGCCCAAGTCTGAGTGATTAGAGTGGTAGGGAACCATTAACTCTCAAAATTTGTGATATTCTTTTACCTTTGTTTCTTTTTGTATTTTAACTAATGGTGAAATAGATTGCCTGGGCCTTGAACAAAGGAATAAAGGCAGATTATAAGCAGTATTGGGATGTAGAACTGGGTGTTACTTATATTCCGTGGGACAAAGTCAAGCCCGAAGAACTGGAGAGTTTTTGTGAAGGAGGAATGTTGGACAGTGATACACTTAATCCAGGTAAAGCAGTATTTAATTTCTTTTAAAATTCGTCTGTTTGCTTGATAGTGCATATGAAAAATATTTATTCTTTGCAGTAGGAAGTGAGTGTTTAGATTTTTCAAGTACCCACGATGGGCCATCTCCATTATGAACTAAGTAAACAATGGTGAATAAGACAAATATGGTCTTTGTCCTAGGCAACACGTTTAGTGGGGTAGATCAGACACAAGTGATACAATTGCTGATTGTGAGGCTAATTATGAAATACAGTATTGAGTAGATCTTAAGTAGAGTTTTTCACTGTGGAAGCCCAACAGGTCAGATGAGCCTTAAACTGAGCATTTGTTGGTATTTGTTTTAATCCAGTACTTTATAGTGATTTCTTTGAAAATGAATATCCAGACAGGCAATCGAAAATAAATGTTTATGCAATGAGAAGTGTAGTTATTTGTGGGCATGAATATTAAAAATATCAGATTGACAATGGGATTTACAGTGGGAAAAAATGGCAGTGTGTATGGGCATGACCTGGAGATTTATAGCTGAGCAAGGAGGAGCACAGGATGGCATGCAAAGTAGACTAAATGTTTAAAGGAAGCTTCAGGCAGGACTGATGGTTTGAGAGCCAAAAGGAGATAAAACAGTGCTGAGCTACCCCTACCTACACCCCATCTCCTCGCTCCACAGCACATGATGTCTTCCCTTAAGGATAGAGCTTGGTATCTGTTCAGGCAAGTAAGTATTGAGAGTCTGCTATGTGCCAGGCATTCTGCGAGGCTCTGATCCAGTGTAAAAAGAATTGCTCCTCCCTCCTGGGATCTTTATCCAAACGTTACACTGCTGTGCTTAAGAACAGTCTCTTGCGCCACATGTGTCTGGGTTGAGTCTTAACCTCTGCCAGTTACTTGGTATGTGACCTTGGGCAAATTGTCTTTGTTTTCCTTGTATATAACATGGGAATGGTAATAATAGGACCTACTCATAGATGGCTTTGAGAATTAAATGAATCAATATATTTAAATGCTTAGAACTGTGCCTAGGACACAGCAAGCTTTTTTTTTTTGCATGTTTGCTGCTGTTATATGTTAATTTTTTTTATTAAGGTATTATTGATATACACTCTTAGGAAGGTTTCACATGAAAAACCAATGTGGTTACTACATTTACCCATATTATCAAGTCCCCACTCATACCCCAATTAGGTCACTGTCTATCATGTTATATGTTAATTTAAATAATATTTATAAGGTGAGCATAGACATTTAATAATGAGTCTGCTGGATTTTTTAATATAATCAACATTTTAAAAACCGTTTCTAGATTCAAAGTTGTAAACTGAAAATAGTAAAGTTTTACTGTTAAATTTCTTTAACTCATAGACTGGAAAGGAATTCCCAAGAAGCATGAAAATGAAGTTGCTCAAAATGGAGGGGCAGAAACCTCACACACAGAACCAGTATCACCCATACCAAAACCTCTCCCTGTGCCTGTCCCTCCTATTCCTGTTCCCGCACCTATAACAGTGCCACCTCCACAGGTAAGAATATTTGGGGCATTATTTAAACTTGGAAGTATCTGAAAGATACCTTTCTAAGTCTTATTGTAGATATATGTCTAGATTCACATTCAAAGACAGAAATGTGTAAATGTGCATATTACTTTTCATATTTTGGTATGTCAGACCTATTTATAAACAACACATTTTTTCATAAATATTAATAAAACTAGGATAAATTGATACTGCTTTACATATGTCTACATCATTAACTGTCTTACCATGCAGTGTTTCACGCTTGAGATGCAAACATATTAGAGTTTCTTACATTCCTTTTTTAAAATTTTACTATCATTAATATACAATTACATGAACTAGACTCCCCCTATTATCAACACCACCACATACCCCATTACAGTCACTGTCCATCAACGTAGTAAGATGCTATAGAATCACTAATTGTCTTCTATCTGTTATACTGCCTTTCCCATGTCCCCATGCTCTACATTATACATGCTGATCGTAATGCCCTTTTCTCCCCCTTATCCCTCCCTTTTCACCCATCGTCCCCAATCCCTTTCCCTTTGGTAACTGTTAGTCCATTCTTGGGTTCTATGAGTCTGCTGCTGTTTTGTACCTTCAGTTTTTTCATTGTTCTTACACTCCACAGATGAGTGAAATCATTTGATATTGTCTTTCTCCGCCTGGCTTATTTCACTGAACATAATACCCTCTAGCTCCATCCATGTTGTTGCAAATGGTAGGATTTGTTTTCTTCTTATGGCTCAATAATACTCCATTTTGTATATGTACCACCTCTTCTTTATCCATTCATCTACTGATGGACACTTAGGTTGCTTCCATTTCTTGGCTATTGTAAATAGTGCTGTTATAAACATAGGGGTGCATATGTCTTTTTCAAACTGGGCTGCTGCATTCTTAGGGTAAATTCCTAGGAGTGGAATTCTGGGTCAAATGGTATTTGTATTTTGAGTTTTTTGAGGAACCTGCATTCTGCTTTCCACAATGGTTGAACTAGTTCACATTTCCACCAGCAGTGTAGGAGGGTTCCCATTTCTCCACATCCTTGCCAACATTTGTTGTTGTTTGTCTTTTGGATGGTGGCCATCCTAACTAGTGTGAGGTGATATGTCATTGTGGTTTTAATTTGCATTTCTCTGATGATTAGGGATGTGGAGCATCTTTTCATGTGCCTGTTGGCCATCTGAATTTCTTCTTTGTAGAAGTGTCTGTTCAGCTCCTCTGCCCACTTATTAATTGGCTTATTTGCTTTTTGTTTGTTGAGGTACATGAGCTCTTTATATAATTTGGATGTCAACCCCTTATCGGATATGTCATTTATGAATATATTCTCCCATACTGTAGGATGTCTTTTTGTTCTACTGATGGTGTCCTTTGCTGTACAGAAGCTTTTTAGTTTGATATAGTCCCACTTGTTCAATTTTGCTTTTGTTTCCCTTGCCCGGGGAGATAGGTTCATGAAGAAGTTGCTCATATTTATGTCCAAGAGATTTTTGGGTGTTGTTTTTTTTATCCATTCAGTGACTCTGTGTCTTTTGATTGGTGCATTCAGACCATTTACATTTAGGGTGATTATCAATAGGTATGTACTTATTGCCATTGCAGGCTTTAGGTTCGTGGTTACCAAAGGTTCAAGGGTGATTCCCTTAGTATCTTACAGTGTAATTTAACTCACTTCGTATGCTATTACACACACAACCTAAAGGTTCTATTTTTTCCTCCTTTTTCTTCTTCCTCCATTCTTTATATGTTAGGTATCATATTCTGTACTCTGTCTATCCCTTGATTGACTTTGGGGGTAGTTGATCTGATTTTGCATCTGCTTAGTAATTAATTGTTCTACTTTGCTGTGGTTTTATTTTCCCTGGTGACATCTATTTAGCCTTAGGAATACTTCCATCTATAGCAGTCCCTCCAAAATGCACTGTAGAGGTGGTTTGTGGGAGGTAAATTCTCTCAGCTTTTGCTTATCTGAAAATTGTTCAATCCCACCTTCAAATTTAAATGATAACCTTACCGGGTAGAGTATTCTTGGTTTGAGGCCCTTCTGCTTCATTGCATTAAATATATCATTCCACTCCCTTCTGGCCTGTAAAGTTTCTGTTAAGAAATCTGATGATAGCCTGATGGGTTTTCCTTTGTATGTGATCTTTTTTCTCTCTCTAGCTGCTTTTAAAAGTCTGTCTTTATCCTTGATCTTTGCCATTTTAATTATTATATGTCTTGATGTTGTCTTCCTTGGGTCCCTTGTGTTGGGAGTTCTGTGCATCTCCGTGGCTTGCGAGACTATCTCCTTCCCCAGATTGGGGAAGTTTTCAGCAATTGCCTCCTTAATAACACTTTCTATCCCTTTTTCTTTCTCTTCTTCTTCTGGTACTCCTATAATGCAGGTATTGTTCCATTTGGATTGGTCACACAGTTCTCTCAATATTCTTTCATTCTTAGAGATCCTTTTTTCTCTCTGTGCCTCAGCTTCTTTGTATTCCTTTTCTCTAATTTCTATTTCATTTACCGTCTCTTCTACTACAACTAATCTGCTTTTAAATCCCTTCATAGTATGTTTCATTTCAGATATGGAGTTTCTTAATGATGGAATCTCTGTCTTAAATTCATCTCTGAGTTCTTGAATATTTTACTGTACCTCCATGAGCATGTCTATGATTTTTATTTTAAACTCTTTCAGGAAGATTGGTGAATTCAGTTTCATTTGGCCCTTTTTCTGGGGTTTGTGAGATTCTGGTCTGAACCAGGCTCCTTTGACGTTTCATAATTCTATGTGGTGCCCTCTAGTGCCCAGAATCTCTATAGTCTCTAGAGCTGCTCAGCCCCTAGAGTGAGGTTGGTGGTCGTAGGGGAGCGACACTGGTGCCTGGGGGGAGGAAAGAGCTGTTTTCTGATATCTGGCTGCAGTGCCTGTCTCCAGTATCAGAGCTTCTGGGTCGAGCACACAGGTGTAAGCCTCTGTGATTGGGGTCTCTAGCTGTTGTAGGCAAGGCCTCCCTGTGGCTGGCCTGACGCCAGCACAGTGACTGCTGGTTTGCGAGCAAGTGCCAGAAGTCCAGGAGGAAGGTGCAGCAGGCTGCGTGTCACAGTGGAGGGCCTCGTAGCTGAGTAGGCAGCCAGGGGGTTGGAGTGCCTGAAGCTCCTCAATGTTCCCAACCTGCTGGGAAGAGTGCACCCAGACAACCTTGTCCACCTATCCCTTCTCCCGCTTAGCAAGCTCCATGCAAACCCCACCCCTTCAGCATCCCTCTTACTGCTAGGAAGCCTGTCAGATCACCCACCTTTCCTTTGTCCCAGAGCAGCCTGATGTGGAACCCCATCCTCCACAAGCGGCCGGAATCTCAGTCTCTCAGGCACTATGCCTGTCCCAGCTCTCCAACATCTAGAGCACCACACAATGTAGATTTGTGCTCCAAAGCAGACCTCCAGGGCTAGATGTTCAGCAGTCTTAGGCTTCCACCCCCTCTGTGCTCCGTTTCTCTTCTGCCAGTGAGCCGAGGTGGGGGAAGCTCTCAGGTCCCACCGGATCAAGACATTCGTTTGTTACCCTGTTTCGTGAGGTCTGCTCTGTTCGTGAGGTCTGTATGCAGTCTGGTGCAGCCTTCTTTCCTGTTGCTGTTTTAGGGCTAGTTGTATTAACTATATTTTCAGACTACATGTGGTTTTGGGAGGCATTCTCTGTCTTACCTCTCAGGCTGCCATCTTGAATTCCCCTCTAGAGTTCCTTATATTCTTATTTTGTTATTGGATCTTTATTCAGGGACTTTGTGTTCAGAGGGAACATGGATTTATACCCATCAAGTAGCTGTTTTAAGGGAAAGATCTTTCATTTTCATATAAATCTTCAGTTTTGGTGCTGTCAGGAATTTTTTTTTTAATGGATGATTGAGAGCTATTTACTAAATCGAGTACCATTCAACATGATGATGTATTCTTCTTTTTTTTTTTAAGTTAAGTATCATTGATACACAGTCTTATGTTGGTTTCAAATTCACAATACAGTGGTTCAGCAGTTACCCATATTATTAAATCCTCACCCCCTCTAGTGGGGTTATCTATCAACATATTTAGATGTTACTGAATCATTGACTATATTCTCCATGCTGTACTACTGTCCCTGTATGAAGATATATTCTTATGCCTTCTTATACCTTTGTTGTCTGGTTAGCCAATGTAGTATTACTTCAGGAGAGAGGATCTGGCTTCTGGCAGAACAGGGCTTGAATCCTGACTCCATTGTTTATACTCAGCATTGTGACTTTGAGCAAGTTGAACTTCTAAGCTTCAGTTCTGTAAATGTGCAAATTCCCTTTCCTAGCGTTGGCTCTGCTGTTCTTTCTAGGTTAGAGTTCTAAGGATTAAATGAGGTAATGTATGTTAAATACTCAACATGTTTCCTTTTATATAATATGAACTCTATTAATGAAAACCCTTTTAACTTGACCTTTTTTTTATGTATGATCTACCAGATTTTTCTTATCTTTCAATACCTTACTTCTTTGGTTTCTCACATTAAATCTGAATCAGATAAAATCAGAGCTATGACAAAAATGGATTGCCTAGCCTCTTGATTTTCTCAGTGTAAGGTGAAAATTACATGCTTTGATACATACTTAGCTTTGATATGTTATAGATGGACTCCTCAAATTGGTGTACTCTTCAGTTGGCCTTTTGAATATGCTCATTCAGAGCAGATTCTAAATAAGATATCAATACTCATTTAAAGAAACCTGACTAATCTGTTAAAACTGATCATACTTCTTAGCAGTAGGTAACATTTCTGGGGTGTTAAAGTGCAAAGTGCTAGCACTTAACATATAGTAACTCTTTAATTCCCATAATTATGGGGATTATGTGAGGCTGGCACTTTTCCATTTTAGAGATGAGTAAACTGAGATCTCGAGAATGTAAGCAGCCTGCTTAAGGTAACAAAATTGGTTTAAAGGACCACCAGGCATTTGACTGTAAGACTTTTGTCAGTGTGTAAATTGCCACGGAGCTTTTTTTAGGGTTATATTTCTCAAACTTAGTAGCTTGACCATGGAACTTTTTTTTTAACATATATTCTAGCAGAATGTCACTAGGTGCCGGTGAAAGACAAAATGAATTTGCTGTCATAAAGTAGAGAACAAAAATTTGATACCTATCTTTTGGGATGGGTACAGATTACCATCTGTTACCTGGTAAAATTATTCACATAGTAAGCACAAATTTATAAATACCTACTTTTCAATAGGTATTTTCTGCATCTTTAACTGTATGGTTTGGGGGGTGGCTAAATGTGTGGCTTCATCTTTCTTCTTTCATTCCAGGTCCCGCCGCATCAGCCGGGTCCCCCTGTGGTTGGCGCTCTCCAACCGCCCACTTTCACACCTCCTTTGGGGATTCCCCCTCCGGGTTTTGGTCCTGGTGTTCCCCCTCCTCCTCCTCCTCCACCATTTTTACGCCCAGGATTCAACCCGATGCATTTACCACCAGGTACAATAAGTTTTTTGAGAAGACTTTTTTTTAGGGCCTGAAGTAAAATGATAAAACACAAGTTGATGTTATTTTTCTTACTCTAGGTTTTCTTCCTCCTGGACCCCCACCTCCTATTACTCCACCAGTATCCATTCCTCCTCCTCACACTCCACCAATAAGCATCCCAAACTGTAAGCATGTTTTTTTTCCTTTGTGCTCGCTTGTTCTCTTGGAGTTGGGAGTAGGAGGGAGAATGGACCAGTAATGGGTCTATAGTATGGCGAGGTTGTTGACCAGGGAAATAATTATTCAGCTTCACATGTTGATGTAATTATATTCCTTAGCTACTATCGCTGGTATAAATGAAGACACTACAAAAGACTTATCTATTGGAAATCCCATTCCAACAGTGGTGTCTGGGGCTAGAGGAAATGCCGAGTCTGGTGACAGTGTGAAAATGTATGGCTCTGCTGTGCCACCTGCTGCACCCACGAATCTACCCACCCCTCCTGTAACGCAGCCTGTTTCACTTCTTGGTAAGTTAATTTTTTTATCATTATTTTTTTTCCCCCTACCCGAATTAGGTTTTTTAAAAACAATACTAATTTTGGTCAGATGTTTTCTGAAAGCTGATATTTTTCTTTGAGGAAGATCTCTTCCTCATAAATCAGTTATGTGCAATTGGCCTTTACAAAGAGTAGTCCAAGACACAGCCTCAAAGATGAAATCATATTTGCTTATCTTGAATAAAAGTTTGGATTTGCACTTCTTAATTTGGTATAGAAAAGAGATTAATTGCTGTGGGAAAGAATTGGTACAAAAGTCTGATTGACATAACTCCAGACATCTCAGCTTTATAAGAGATAACATTTCTTTGACAACAGGTTTTTTCCTGTCCAGACCATTTTTTATATATCTGAAACCCCTAGACTGTGGTAGCATTCTCTGTGGGCAAGCAAAGAAATTATCTTTAATAACGTTGCAAAAAATAGCTTTGTGATCTTAGTGATAGTTACATAGCCTGCGGTAATGTTGTCCCACTTGCCCCCTCCATTTTCTCCCACTAGAGTTTATCTGTTGTACTCTTTACCCACAACTTTTATACTCTGATCAAGGGATGCATGATTTAGATTGTTTGCATCTTTAAGAGGCTTTACCCTTGCTTTCGTGAATTATAAATGAATATATGATAAATTGTCATAGTGACAACCTTTTAAATTAATAAATTGTATTTTGAAGTGGTATTGCTAAGTTTAACACTTGATTGTTCTAATGGGTAGTTAATTTATCCTTACTATTATAACATTCCAGTCCTGCCAGCCTGTTGTATTTTTCAGAGATACCTGCGTGTTCACGTTTGCTTTCCGAATCTTAGGGTCTTTTTTAGGGAAGCCCAGTAGTGCCTCTGAGATGCGGGACTGTGAGACCTTGTTTGTCATTCAGGTCTTTTACTTTCTTCCGCCTACTTTCAGTGCCGCTGGAAATTTTTACTTTGTGCGTAAACTGCATGTATAATAAAATTCAGTTTGTTTTTATTTAAATGGCATACTGTCTTCTGCCCTCTACAAGACTGAGCTTAGGCTAAAAATTAACTTAGCTTTTAAAATTTTCCTTAATACACAGACTGGGTAATGGTAAAAGAGGATTTGGGATTAAAGTTTATCACAGGTAATATAGCAGTAGTCATCATAAGGAGATGGAAAATGATTTGTTTAATGAGGAAGTTACTTAAGAGCCTACACCTTAATGGAAATCACTGTAGAAAGAACATTGGACTAGAAACTGGGAAATCTTAAAATCTTTGTATCTCAGTTTTGTTACGCATTATTTTTTTCATTTTTGTAATAAGGTGGTTGCGTGAGAATCACACAACCTGAGTTAGAGTTTTCTGATCGTCCTCTTTCCTCCACCCCACACCCATACACCTGATTTTGAATTATCTTTGAAATGAAATTACATAGAGTAGCATCCATGGGTATTAGGCCCCTTAGTCTGTTTACAAACTTTTGTGCATTTGTGCTCTTTTCCGGACTTAGTAAGTTCATCGAATGGGTGAAAAGATGTAATCATCTCTAAGAGTTTACTAAGCACTACTTTCAAACGACGTTGAAGCAGATATATCCTGCTTTTGGCTTAACTCTTAAGGTTTTGAAGACTCTCCTATTTATTTCTCACCACTGCTGAAATATGTGTAACTTAAATTCTGTATCCAGCATATGAAACAAAACATCAAAAATTGGTGAGGTTGAAAAACAAACTTAGTAAGCTAACCGCTGCTGGAAAAACAATTACATTTCTGAGCATTTTTCATTCCCTGACATACCTGTTTGTATATGCATCTTCCTCTCCTCACTTCTCTCCCACCTCACCCCCCAGAATGGAAGCTCCATGAGGAGGACATGTGTTGCTTGAGTAAGTGGATGGACAGGTGGTTTCAATGCAGGACTGTCTATACTTCGCCTCTGGTGATGATCTTTGTGATATTTGTCTATAGCTTTTAAAACAAAATTTAGAAATCAAAAACTGTTCCAAATCTGGAAAGGTTAAAGTTTGACATAACAGAGAAATGAAAACTGTCTTGTTAAAAATAAGCACTTTTAACTAAAATGCAATAGTTCCAATCATGAGAAAGAAGCTTTCCATGTTCCTTCAGTTAGGAATCTTGAAAAAAATACCCCATGAATTTTGACTAGAGAAATGAGTTTTTAAATGTGTGAGCAAATAAAGGATAATTCATCCAAAAGACTGATCACCATTCTACCATTGTGATAAAGGAATGTAGTAATCACATGCAGTGTTGCAGCGCAAAAGGATAAGTAATCAGGTTGGGACATTGTTGATTTTATATGACATCTAGTATAGAATACTGGAGCTAAGCTGCTTTCAAGTTTCCTCTTGGTGCTCTAATGTTTCCTCTTGTGATAAAAATAAATGTTATGTTGTACCAGAAGACTTTAAGCCTAGAAGGTGATAAAAACTTCAGTTTCTTCATCTGTGAAAAGGAATAAAAATAACACACCAGGGTGTTGTGATGATTCAGTGGGCTAACATGTAAGACCCAGGGCCTGCCACAGGGTAGGCATTCAGTGAGTGGTGGGTGCTTATTAACGGTAAGGAATGTCATAGGCAATATTCAGAATATCTGTAGAGAAGAATATTTATACTTAGCAATTCTTAAATTGTATTACTTCAGCTATCATGTTTTAAACTGTTCTGTTTGTTGGCAGGCAGAGGAAACAAGCTTCTTACGAAACAAACATATCTTGACATAGTTGCTTCAGATATTTTCATGGTAGGTTAGACCAGATCATAAGTTCACACATATTAAAGTTCCATCAGTTGGCTTACTGAGAAAATACATGTTAGTCATTGTGGTATTTCATTTAAATAGCACATGATACCTGTATTCTTCCTATTGATGATGATCAAATAGTTTTCTTACAGTTAAAGGTGAAGGTATCATTGAGACAACTTTCTTGGCTCCTAATTACTGAACTGTGGCAATAATATTTTTGAAGTATTGGGACAAACAAATATTCAACACATCTCTCAAAGTTCTGTAATGAGGCCTGATTATATTGAGAGGAGGCAATTGGGTGCTTTAAGGATGGTTTGGTTTTAAAAATTTTCTGAATGACCAGACTTAAGTTTGGGTATTATTTTGGAAGTGATGACTGCCTGCTTCTGAATTTGGGCTGAGGTAGCGCACACTACCAAATTTGTAAAGAACTAAACTTTCACCCTGTAGAGATTCTGATTATTTTAGTAACTAACAATCTGAAAATATAAAATTATATGGTACACAATAATAATTCATTATTACTTGATTTTAAAGAAATCTATTCTTAGTACCTCACACTCCAAAATAGCTAGTAAAAGAGTGTTGGTTGCATTAAAAAAAGCTTTTGGTAACAGTATACAGTTGTTGACCATTTAGGAGAGAAGGAGTATTAAATATGATAATAGCAATGCAGTTCATTCTCTTCACTGTATAAGTGTATATGTTTATTTTTCAAAAACTTCTGTATAATGTGTATCTCTAATGTATAGCATATTTTTATTAAAAAGTTCATTGTAAATGTGAAATTTGGGTTACTTTGGTGTTCCAAACAATAAAAAAATACACAAAAAATGTTTGTTTGTGTTACATATCTCTACTGTATTACCAATATATCCAAAATATCTTTTCAGGGAAAAAAATATGCTAAGTGAACTCATCTCTTATGTGGAAAACTAAAGCCTCCTCTCTCAACAATTACATTTATTCATTCATTATTAATATGCAGAGGTTCTACCTGGTTTTTGTCACACTGCTGTAGCTGATGGTGAAATTTATAAATAAGTGTTTATAAGGTTGCTTCCTACTTACTGATTTTTCTTACCAAAGCTTTAAAGCGAAAGTCACAAATAGGTGGTCTGCAGGCTAAATTGCTAGGCATTGGTATGATATACTTCAGGCTTGATTTCCACATGTGCCTGCATGACCGTAATTTGGCATTTGAGTTGATGTTCCCAGATCTGGATACTTCAAGGAGTTATGTGGACAGAACTGGTTTGTGAATCATTAAAAGGGTGTGTTTGCATTTATGTGCAATAGTTAAGATCCTTAAAACTGCCTAAAAGATTAATAATTTTGTCATCAAGCTCAGTAATTACTTTAATATTGGTATTTGATTTGTGATTTCACTTAGCTTTGGATTTCTGTGCCCAAAATTTTGATTTTTTTTATATAGTAATTTTTAACCACATTTAAATTAGAACATTAGAGCACCAATCTAGTGTGAATAACATTCAAAGGAAACCTGAAGAAAATTCTAGAAAGTAGTTTTATTACAATAATAACATCTAATTTTTATACAATTTCTGCATTTTAATTTTTTTTTTCTTACTGTGAACTTTGTTATGTTTGGTTATATTACAAGCTACAGAGGTCTACCAGTTTGACTTGGTACCCAGAAAACCCTGTTCATTTTATTTATCCTATGAACGTGTTCTTTGAGAGCTTTAAAATATTCAAATTGCTACTCTAAATATTGCATCATATTACTCTGGTGTTAATGTTACTAGAAATGGTTCCCAAATACTCATCACAGTGCCTCCAACATCGTATATAATGGTTCAGTAGATACAGTGGATAATTAATAGCCATTAATGTTTGCCTTGAATGTGAACTTTCACACAAATGCACTGTTTTTTAGAAGGTGAAGCACTTCAGACAAAACATGGGAGGTCTTACTCAAAAATGCAAAAGTTGTTTATCACATTGTCTCCATCTCCCCCTGTGCTTCCTAGGCTGCAGAACTTCAGCCTAAAGAGTCTGTTTAATATTTATTGACGTATAATTGATATCATACTAGTTTTCTGGTGTACAACATAGTGATTCAACATTTATGTACCTAATGAAATGCTCATTGAGAAATAAAATTTCCTACAGATAATGTCATTCAGTGATACATTAACTGTATATTCCAAACTTCTTGCTTCTAATAATGCAACTCTGAACTCTTAAGTCATAGCTGTTATATGTTGCCAGTAATAGTAAAATAGCAATTAGTATTGCAGTTGAAAAATTTTAAAGCAACTATAAATGAACTATTGGGAAATTGACCAAACAAAACCTATTGTACATTATTTTGCAAAAGAAAAAAGGAATCATTTTAAAGAGCTAATAATCAGTCTCTGATTTCTGTTCATTTGACGTTCTGGTTTTCATGTATTAGATTTGATGAAAACATAATATACACCTGTCTCAGTGTACCTGCATTATACATTACTGAAAACTCAAATGTCTCAAAGATCTCTCAGTAATATTCTAAGTGTGATTTCTTGTATAATCTTAATACTGTATAATGCAGTCTAAAGTGCGCTCTCATTCTTTGAAAACTAGCTTCTTGTTTTTCCCTAGCTCCGAACACAGTACCTATTGTAAGAATTGCCTGGCGTCTTTTTAAAATAATTATGCCCTAAGTGTTATTAATTGTTGAATCTAAGCAAAGAAAATACACATATGGGTTATATTGCTATTTCAATTTTCTGGATGTCTGGAATTAAAACACTTGCTGATTATGTATCTAAGGATCTCAGGACATTGGTAGGAAAGAGAAAAGTGATTGATAGGCTTTTTTCCTTATGGGAAAGCTTCATTTTAAGTTCATGCAAATGCTACAGTGATATTCATTCTGTTGGATCACATTAAAAAAAGGCAGAACTGTAACTAGGAACACAAAGGGAAGTTGTGAAAGAAAACAGCAGCAGCCTTTCTCACAGTAAATTTCAGAGCTTCATAGGTTTACAATGGAAAGAGACCTGCACCTTGCAGCCTCTGCTCTTGCCCCTTAAGTTACCTGCCCCTTGAGAGTTACCTGCTCCTTGATGACCTTTAGTCATCACCTCTGCCACCATTGATTCATACATTCAGCATGTATTTAGGTACTGTGTGACAGTCACCCTTCTGGATACTAGAGATGCCTGAATGAAAAGACAAGACCTGTCTTCCTGGAGTTAACATTCTAATGGAGACTTAGATAAGAGTAAACTAGTAAATTCATACGGAGATATTCCAGTGAAGACGAAAAAGAACGGTTAGTGAATTGGAGGAATGTCTCATGGGTATGCCAGGGTTTAGTTTTTGTTTTGTTTTGTTTTTTAAATGGGACAGCCATGGAGGGCATTTAAGGAGGGGATACAGAGAAAATAATAGAGGAAAGACATTTCAGGTAGAAAGAATAAAGGGAAGCTTGGGTTGAGAAGGAACTTGGTTTGTTTGAGGAACTGCAGCAGGTTATGGCTGGAGCAGGGCGGAAGGGAGTAGCAGGCAGGCAGTTAAGAGAAGGCTGTCAAGGGCTAGGTTATGATTGCAGTGGGAAGTGTAGGATTTTGAACCATGTTAATGGATTTACATTTTTTAAAGGATTATGGTTATATAGAAAACTAGACTATAAGAGTTAAGAGTAGAAAGAGGAGACTAGTTTGGATGAGACGAGATGTGATAGCTTGCATTGGGGTGGTACCTCAGGTATTAAGTGGTTGGATTTGGGGTTTATTTTGGAGTTAGAGCCTTCAGAATTGCCTTACTAAAATATGGGACATGAGAGAAAAGAGTCAAGAATGAGTAAATCTTTTTAACTTTGATAATTCCGGTGCAGAGATTAAGTAAACAACTGGTAAGGCGTAGAGACAAATTCTGGTGTCAGCAAAGCCACCAGAGCCTGAGATTACATGTACTGCAGCGTAGTGAAAGACGTGAGCCCTGGAATCCTTCAGCACTTAGCAGGTGAGAACACAACACTGAGAACTAAGACACAGCTCATTTCCTGGGACTCCATTGAGGAGTTGGTATATAATCGTGTAAGCCTTACATCCTTATGAGGTAGGCACAGTTACCCTCATTTTGTAGACGAAGTAACTGAAGCATAAAGAGATGAAGTAACTGGCCCAAGTCACAGCTACAAGAGGCAGAGCCAGAATTCCAGGTAGCCTTCCTCCAACACTTGTGCTTTTACCCACTCTCCTATAGTGTACTGTCCAGCAAAGGAAGGCAGAGCCAGTGGGCTAGGCAGCAAAAGTAGAGAGAGATTCTGGAAACCATATGAAGACAGTTCCTTGGAGAAGAGAGAGATCAACTTACCAGGCCACTGATGGGTCAGTGAAGAGCTCTGAGACTTGCCAGCTGAATTTAGCAAAATGAAGTCTTCTGGGTGATTTTGAGAAATGTGGTTTCATTGATGATGAGCCCAAAAGCCCAATTATGTAGAGTTGGGAGAGAATGAGTTGAAGAAATGCATGCAATGATTTTGGACATTTGAGATTTGATATATAGGGGAACAGTAAAATGAGGTGATAACTGAAAGGAGGTGCAAGGTAAAGGACTTTTTATTTCTAAAAGATGGGCAAAACTATAGCATCTTTATTATTGGAAAAAAACAGTAAAATTTTTGGTGCAAGAAAGGAGATACTTGCTAGATTGATACCTTATGTAGCTAATAGGGAATGGATTCAGGGTTTGAATTAAGGGCCTAGCCTTTGGAGCACAGGTGTTCACAGAAGGAACAGTATAGATACAGATGCAGGCAAATTGGTAGATTGGGTGGTAGGTAGCTGGATGAAAAGCTTTTTTGAAGACCTTTGTTTTTAATGATAAACCGGGATTAATGTATATCCGTAAGTGGAATTATTACTTGGTAATAAGAAATTAAGTACTTGCACATACTACAATGTGGATGAAAAGATATGCTAAGGAAAAGAAGCCAGTCGCAGAGAATCACATATTGTATGATTCCATTTATATGAAATGTCCCAAATAAGCAAGTCCATAAAGAAAATAGAATATATGGCTGCCTGGAGGTGGGGTAGAGTTCTTTTTGAGGTGATAAAAATGTTCTAAAGTTGATAGTAATGGTTTCCCAACTCTGAATATACTAATATAGTAATATTTCATGTAAAAACCATTTTACATGAGTAAATTGCAGTATGTGAATTTTATCTCACCAAACTTGTTACAAAGCAAAGTAAACCCTCTAAAAGTAGGATTAAGAGAAACATGAACATGTAAAATAGGTACCTAGGGATGTGAGAATGTGATCTGACTAGGGAAAATTGCTGGCTAGAATTAAGGAGCACCAGGACTTGTAGCTACAAATTACAAATGAGACCAGTCAGCGCTTTGGGGGTGGGCACCTCTAGTCATGTTGAGGTACAGATTAGGTAGAAGAATTGCTTTTAAAATCAATGTTGAGGTTTTTCCAGACAACCTATGGTGAGAGGGAACCATGGACTCTGCAGCAGGTAAGGAGGAAAGTGAAGACATGAAGGGCATTGGGGGGGGTACATGACCCTCATGAGATCAAATTTGTTCTGGGAATGAGGTCAGAGTGGGGTACTTGAAGATGAGAATCCAGAGGAGATAAAGTTACTTGTAATAACAGGTCCAGGACTTCCTCGAGACGTTGGCTGTGGTAGACTGGAAGGCAAGGTAACAGGTGAAGAGGTAGAACTACCTTGCGTTTTCTACTAGCGTTTATCAATGTTGCCTCTGCCCTTCCTCCTCCTTCAAGCAAAGCAAGGAATTAATATGTGAAAAAGCTCCCATTTAACTTTACATCCTCTTTTGAAAGTATTCACCTGATGGAGTTGGTCACTCCTACAGTGTTGAATTCAAATCATTATTAACTTTATATGTATGTCTCCCTGACTACACACACACTGTGGTCCTTGGCAGAAAGCTGCCTGCTTGTTTATGCACTGTGCATCCCTTCTTCACATTCTTCTGAAATTTCAAAGCCCATATTGGACTCCAGCTATGATAACAACCACCCCACCCTCACCATGATTTGGCCCTTTAATACAACTATTATTTCACATAATTCTGCAGATCTTTGCTATAGATTAGCAATGGCACCTCCCGTTTGATCTTGACTTCTTTATTGTGAAATAACCTTTTTTTTTTGGCTCATCATAGGGAATACCTACAGTTAAGTGCTAGTATTTTTTAGTTAAACTCCAGTGTATTTCTTACACTGCCTAAATTGGAATGCAGACATTTGTGGCTATCACTTTTTTGGTCTGCCTTAAAGTCTTGCTGTATTAGAAATTTTTTGAGTCTCCTATTTAATAATTTCCCCAGGTCTGCACTCTTCCCTTCCTTGTTTCATTTATAGTCTGGGTGACACCACGACTCTTCTGAGGTCTAAGTATACATAAAATCAATTTCTTCAGCAAATTTCCACCATAACTAACTCATCCCTGCCTCCAACTCTCAGTATTACCATGTGAAATTTGTCATGTTTCCAAAAAATTGACTTCTGTACCTAAATTCCTGCATTATATTGATGCCTCCAGTCACTCGGTCACTCAGAGCAGAGCTGTGTCCCTCCATGTTTTAAAATCTGTCAGTTCTGCCAATGACACGTCTTAAATTGTATCCTCCCAACACCTCTTTCAGTTCAGTCTCATCTCTGTGCCCAGATTCTTGGAATAAGAACCTCCCTACTCTCCAGTGTTCTTCCCCTCCTTGCTTTCAGGTACACCACCTGCTAGAAAGATCTTCCACAAATAACACAGGACCATGCCTGCTAGCAATTCCTTGGCGGTTGCACATCACTAGGTCAAAGTCCAAGTGGTGTTTCGTGGCGTAAGATGTCTGAATTGCCCTGGCCCGCCTGTTCAGCCCCATAAACCTCATCGTTTTTTCTTTTAATTGATAGTAAATTCACACAAATTATTTCTGCTTCAGTAATAAACCTCATCTGTAGCTACTCTCCTTAGTTTTTATCAGAAAACATTCTATTGGACACTTTGCTCTTTCACTCTTAAGCCTTTTGAAAAGCTGCTGCTCTCTTGACCATTAAGGTCCCATGTTAGCCTTGTATGTTCTTCCCTTCTTTTGAGAACCAGTTCAGACATTCTTGGGACTCCACACACACACCAGCTTCGTCAGTTCACTGTGGCCACCCTATTGGCTTGTGCCATCTTCTAAGCGGTTGATTTGTCTGGTTCTACTAGGCTATCCCCTATTTAAGGGAAAGGACTGTTTTATTTATCCTTACATCCCAGCAGATTAAGTGAGTTGAATTAAGTAAAGCTCAGATGTTCAATATATGTATGAGTTAGTTTCTTTTTTACTTTATAACTAGAAAATTTGTCAGTGGTATTGCACATCATACTTTGAATGCCCTTTGGGCCTTGGTAACTATATTCCACTGATGTATACATGTCAACTTTTCTAATAAAAATGAGATTCAGCTAGCAAGCCTACTAAGAGTTTATGCCACCTAATACTTGTTTTAATTAAATAGAACTTTCATTAGAAAAGCAGCACATGCCACTGCAGAAAGTAAGAGATCCAGATTAAAAAAATATCCACAGTTCTACCACTTTTGGAGGCTGAAGGCCAACGTTTGAGACTGGGGAATATTCTAGTAGGGGAATCTAAATTTTGTTGGCTCATGAAGGGTTAAAAGGAAATCCACTTATTTACAAATGAGGGAAGGGATTTGAGTGTATAATATTTTAAGGAAATACGAGTATATATATATATATATATATATATATATATATATGGATAGGAATATTTTTTCTTTATAAAAAATACTGTGATTTCAACATGATTACAAAATATAAATGTTAACCCTGACAAATCAATCTTTAATCACCCTCAAATATGTTATAAAAGACTTAGGAGATGTGTTCCTAGAGATAGGTTCGTATTTTATAAGGAATCATTGCCTATTTTATCTCTTGTGCAAGGGTGAGATGGCCTTGCATCCCTTGGCCATTGTCAGATTGGTAAGTTGAGGAAACCAATAATCATGAGGAAATCAGGAAATAGGACCTTTCTGCTGTCCTGCAACAGTCACTATTTCCTCTTAAAACTGTTACCTGAATTCTTTTGTTATAAGGCACTTGAAGCCCCTTCTGCATTTTGCCAGTGTTATTAAAAAATTTGCCATTGACCCCCTTGAGCCTATCAATTGAGTACTCAGGAGATGCCAGCACTGACCTCCATTACAGAATGGACATTGGTCGTTAAGAGTCCTGGAACAAAAGCTGGTGGGAAAGTAAAGTTCAATTTAAGTGCTTCTACTTATGATACCTTTATTACAAGAGGCTGTACCTCGGTACATACATTTTATGTTGCCTGTTTTGAGTTAAACTTCACAAGTACAATTCCTTTAAAAAAATGAGACCAAGGAATTAGGTGCTTCTGTTGTCCCGCTGTATGGTGTATACTCAGATGTATACTCAGGTGACCACTAAGTGTTATGAAGAATGTTTGTTTGCCATAGAGTTTTGTTTCAGTCTGAGAATACGGTGTTGGTGAGGGTTCTGTATATGTTCATTGTCTGCTGTTTTTCTAAAGACTGTCTGAAGAGTTGTGAAGGGATAAGGTCTTTGTCTCATTCATCCATTTCATAATTGCTGACTTTTCACTGTGATAATTAGTATTTTACAACTTTACACCTGCCACGTGGAAGCTAGTGTATCCACATTTTTCCCAACTACCAAAGTGCTTAACTTTAAGCTGTGGTAGGTATCAGGCGAACAGGGGGGATTAATAAGATCTTGCTTAGAAATGAACAATGATTTTGTTATTACAAAGTCAAATATTTAATGTTAGGGCGTTTATCACTTGTCAAAATAGATCTGTGGAATAATCATTGCAGCACTTATTATGTATAAGGCTGTGAGCTCACTCATGTATTTTATCCCACTTAATCTCAAGGAGAGGCAGGTATTATCCATTTCTGAGGCTTGTGTCCAAGGTTATTCCTATGTAAAATTGTTTCACCAAATATAATGTGCTTCTCTCTAAGCATTTAAAAGAAGGTATTTTGTTTAAGTAAATGCCAAAGTTGGTGAGTCTTGATGTTAAAAGTTATAAACTGGTACAAACTACATGTTGAAAGCAGCAAAAACAGAAGTAGAAATTCTTGTTCACATTTAGCATTGTTTATATCAAAAATGTAGGAGCAAACAGCACTTGTTAAATGTTTGCTAAAGCAAGTGGGAGGAAGTGATTCAAGCTGTAAACACAAAATAACATGATGTTGGGGGAAAATATAGAAATACTTAGTATTAAAGTATTGGGTTTGCTTTTGGGTCATTTTTTATCAGTGTCACGTAAGCACTCTTCTTACCATTGCCTGTGGATAGTTTTAACTCATAACTTGCTCAAACTCCTGTTGGTCATAGTGTTTGCCTTGTGATGTATATATTTGCAAAGAAATCAATTGAGGGAATGATGCTGCCTTTTCTTAAGAGGTGAGCCAGATCAGCAATCCTTACTACTACCCCACATTATAATAAATGATGGGTTGTTGAATTTGTATGGCTCTTGATGGTAGAACATGAGCAAACCCTCATGTAAAAGGGAAATAAAACCATTAAGTCCATGTCACTTTCAACAGCACCAACCTTACCCATCTTGACAACTTAGAAGAAATGAAAAGACTAAGGTGAATGGCTGAATGTGCAACTGCATTCAGCAGTCCTTTTGGCCTAGCAGGTTCCACTCTGCTGTGCTTTGGAAGGAGACCTGTAAAAATAAGCTTTAGGTGTGTGTGGACCTTTATGAGTATTAGTGGGTAAGTGATGCTAAGTGCATAGTAATTATAGGAGTCATTTTAATGCTGTAGAATTAGAGACGTCCCTCTGCACTTGTTTTTCTGTGTCAGTGACCCTATTGTTTTTCAGCATTAAGTAGAATTATGACGTAGAGTGTAAATTGTCCAAGAGTACACCTGAACTAACATTCACTTGGTTCGCCTGGTTCTGTCCATTCTCTCATTTGGACTGAATGCATCGTTTCTCAAATGTTTCAAGTATTTTTGAGTGGTAAAAGAACTCATGAAGGCTGTAGAGATTTTGACACACTGTTCCTGAAAAATGGTGTATTAATTTCCTTTTCCAGATTAAAATTTGATCTCTACCTAGTAGATACTAATATGTGTAATAATAATACATACTTTTATATAATACACATAGAGTATGTACCTTTAAGACTGCTTGTACCTTACAAGGCCCTCATGCTGGAATTCAGACAGGTAGACTGGCAAATACAAAATTTGAAGATTCTGGGTTGAATTTCATTTTGCTTCAAACTCCACAAGAAACATTTGAAAATAGAATGCCATCTTCAGTGTCACTTTATTTACATCTTTATTTTTACTGCCTTTTAGGTTCTCAAGGAGTCGCACCTGGTCCTGTAATTGGGCTCCAAGCACCATCCACTGGCCTTCTTGGTGCCCGACCTGGCCTGATCCCACTCCAGCGCCCACCGGGAATGCCTCCACCTCACTTACAGCGATTTCCTTTGATGCCACCCCGTCCCATGCCGCCTCATATGATGCACCGAGGCCCACCACCAGGACCAGGGGGGTTTGGAATGCCTCCACCTCATGGAATGAAAGGTCCCTTTCCACCTCACGGCCCCTTCGTTAGGCCTGGTGGAATGCCAGGGCTCGGGGGCCCGGGGCCAGGCCCAGGGGGTTCAGAGGACAGAGATGGAAGGCAGCCGCCAGCACAGCAGCCGCCGCCGGCCCCACAGCAGCAGCCTCAGCAGCCGCCTCCAGCTCAGCAGCCGCCTGCAGCTCAGCAGCCGCCACAGCCATTTAGGAACGAGAACAGGCAGCAGTTCAGTTCAGGGAGAGACCAGGAAAGGTTTGGAAGAAGATCTTTCGGAAATAGGGTGGAGAATGACCGGGAACGGTATGGGAACCGGAATGATGAGAGAGAGAATAGTAACCGTGAAAGGAGAGAGTGGGGAAGGAGGAGCCCCGACCGCGACAGGCACAGAGACTTGGAAGAGAGAAGTAGACGCTCTAGTGGGCATCGAGACAGAGAGAGAGATTCGAGAGATAGAGAGTCTCGTAGAGAGAAGGAAGAAAACCGAGGAAAGGAAAAGGCTGAGGTGACAGATAGGGCAGGTGGTAACAAAACCGTTGAACCTCCCATTAGCCAAGTGGGGAACGTAGACACCGCCTCAGAACTTGATAAGGGGGAGTCTGAGTCTGCAGTCGTAAAACCTGCTGAAGAGTTACTTGCTGAGGCTACCTCAACCGTTGAACCCGAGAAGGATTCTGGCTCAGCAGCAGAGGCTCCTCGTTAAGAGACTGAATTTGTCAAAATGTGACAGTGACACTTCCAGAGTGTAGAGCTTGAGGTGTACAGATGCTGTATTATATTCGCTCCTGCTATAATCACAGCCCCGCAGTAGTTGGTGGGGAATTGTAAGCAATTTGATTGCTTCCCTTCTATTTAAAAATAGCCACAAAATAACAAAAAATACTGAAAATATGAATAAATATTACCCTTTTTGCTGTAACTTTTTAAAAGTTTTGACTTTAAAAAGTTTACAAATCGTAATTAGAAGTGCTATTTTTTTTTTTTAATTTAAGACAAGGTAACGGTGAAAGCTCCTCAAAACAATAGGGATGTTTTTAATAAACTCTATTTTCATAACAAACTTTAATGTGTGCTATTCTTCCTACACTGCATTAAGGTAGAAAAGGATTGTTCATCAAAGTTTGAGCAGTTCATATGTACTGAAGTCTAAATTAGGCTTGTTTACTTGATGGAAATAGACGTAATCAAACACTTCCTTTTGGAGTACTGATTTTTAGCATTTCAATCATAAGGTAAAGGTCAGTGGTTTTAATGTTAATTGAAAAGCTTGTTTTGCAATTCAAGGTTTTCCTTTTTGCCATTGGTTTTGTGGTAAATATTGCCCTCATTAATTGGTAGAGAAATTTTGCTGAGGGAAAAATCGGATCCCAGTGTTACCTGCTGTAGTATAAACTTATCTGATTGCCGAGGCGTTGTTTGGTAGGTTGATTTCTTACCAATCCCATTAAATTTTTCAAAAGGGTGAAAGAAATCAAGGTTACTAACATTTGCAGTCTAAAAGTTTGTCTTATTTTATATGTTTAAGGACTGAAATGTGGCCTGTTGTTTCCAATCGGCCTTACCTGTTACCTTTACCATTTTTTAAACACCCCTACTGGGCAGAGGTAAACTAAACTTCTTGCCACATATATCTTACCTATTTTACTTTAAATTGTTGGGCTAACTAGGAAAAATAGTTGTAGGTTATCCAAGAACTGTTACACGGAGACATCCAAAATCAAATCAGACCTGTTTCTGACATCAGAAAAGTATTACATAAAACCGTTTTACCCAGTGTGCCAAGGAAAGACCTGTCAGACAACCTCGAGTATTTACTGGCTTGTTGAAGCTTTTCTTAAATTACCTTTTTTCAACTGTTCTGGTTTCAGTGTGCTGAGCAGTTAACTTTTTCTTTGCCCTAATTCTCCAAGCAAAGATACTCTCAGTTTTCTTTTTTAAAAATACTCTGCAGCAAGGTCTCTGACAGGGATAATGTTTCCAGGGCAATGTTCTTTGTGTTCCTTGCAACCATATTTCCAATTGCAAGTATTAAGTCCACCCTATTTGTACATGACAGAACACCCAATAGTAAGTGGTACTGATTGGGCTATGAAGGTCAAAAGCAAGTCCCTGTTTTTTGAATTTTATCCCACATTTGTTAACAGATTGTATGCATAAGAGAAATCTGTGAAATACTGTTCTTAATGTTTCTACCTGACAGTGGTTTTAACCACTTACTGTGAGCATATTGTTCATTATCACCAACTTTAAAACTGAACACACAATTGTTTTATTCCACATTGGCTTTTCCTCTCCTAAGTGATCTACATTTGGTAAAGTACACCACATATTTATGATCAATCAGAATTATAGCTTATTTCTAGCTTCCCTATCAGAAATAAATATTTACTATTTTCCATCAGTAAGCAACTAACCCACATGATCAGCCCTGAGTTAGATGAACATACTTAAAAGCATTCTCTAACAGGTGTGTTAAGTATTTACAATAAGAGAAAACAGACAATTGGGTGTATATATTTAAAAAGCCAGAACCACATTCAAGTTATTTCCTCGATCCTACCTTATAATGCTATAGTATATTTCTTTAAAGGGCTACCTGAAAGCAGATTGTGCCAACCTCTCCTTTTTCATTATAAATGTTCGCAAGTCTATAAAAGTGGAATATGCACCATTTTGGCAGGCAGGTAATCTTATTTTTAGCTAAACAAGGCTATAATTTGCTATTCACAATTTCACTGAAAGTTATCAGAAGGCTCTCTTAAGCTGTAACACTTACTAAAAATAAGTAATTTTTACATCAAATGGTAAGTGGCTAAGCAGAGAAACCACCTTAATTTCCCTAAAGCTGGCAAAGCATTGTCTCATCCAAGATTAAAGTTCAAGTTAGCTGTAGCTAAAAAAAAACCAGTGGCCGAAAATTACATTTTATCTCATCACACTTTCAAAGAAAGCTCTATAAAATAGTTAATACCCATCAACGTATTACCAACTCCTCCATTCAAGCTCTCTATGTACAAGTATCAGAGCTCATTTAGAATTTCAATTTGGATACTCTTAACAGGCTTATTAACAGACTCAAAATATAGTGCCATACAAGGTGTATTTATTGCAGGCTTGAATAAGAACGACGAGGTTCAGACAATTAAGTTTAATACCAATATGTGAATTAAGTGGCAAACTACAGAGATCACGGAAACACATTTTAACAATGTGAGTTTTTATAAAATTATACAAATCTTCCAAATGATCATAAATCAGTTCTCATTACACGTACTTAAAGCAATATTTAAAAAGTCAAACAAATTACACTTTTAAGATTACAATGTTCAATATTTATCAAGTTAAATTTCTACAGCTAGCAAAATAACATGAGTATGCAGGATTCAGATCATGGCCTAGGTAATGTTTACATGGCAATCCCAATTACACCACAAGCCAAACGACCTCCAGCGTTTCCCGTTTTTGCACTCTCTTCATTTCCACCTCTGCCCAAGTCATCTTGCTTTTCATGGACCTTTAAAAAATTTTAAGAACATTTAACTTAGGACTATCCAGTAATTACCATCTCAACACCCCAAACACTTAAGAACCATTTAATATTAGAAAATAACATGTTAACACTAGTAGGGAAATATTAATATTTAATCTAGTAGTAAAAATAGAAACCCCTACTGAAAGCTTTTTCTTCAAGATGCAAAGACATGACTTAACTTATAAACCCTATGTGAGGTGTTGCTATTGCTAAAAATCCAACTATGTTAGAGGCCACCACACTGCTGCTGGTTTTAATGCTCCATGAGGAATTTCAGTAACCTTGGTTACAGCAGTGGTCTTTACAATATACACATCAAAGTGAACCAAAAACTATCAGAATTATGCCTAATGAACTTTATAAACCTGTAAATCAGAGGTAATCCTAAAAATATATTGGACTATTCAAACAATATTTTAGATTTTGCTCAAGAAACAAAGATTTTTCTGCACAGCTATGCTAAGAATAAAAGGTTAGCTGAAAGTAAGGGACCACTGAATGTTAACTGTCCTCTGGGGTAGGCAAAAGAGCCTATACTACATGGTGTTTTGCATGAACTAGAAGCCACTCCCATGAGTAACTTGGGTCAACTGCTTCCCACATATTAAACAAGTGATACCCTACAGATATGAATGAATACTGGGGTCCGTCCCGGATTTTAGACTTAGCTAAATAAAGACTACTTTTGTTTCTATAATGCAGAGCTAATATGAGCAAATACAATCTGCTTTATTACTGCATCTTAGCAGAAATGTTCTGAACTGCCCCAGATCATTAATTTATCTTCACTGTAATCCAGTAAAATAAGTGCTTTTCCAATATGAACTAAAGGTACAATTTACGTGGGTCCTTAAAAACCAGGATTAATAATTTTGTAATAGATAAAAAATCAATGTGTTAGGAGAAATTTTATGCACATTCATATTATATGAAAACTTACCACCATTGTGCGGCCAATGACGGAATGTTCTCCTGAGAGGGCAATCAGAGGATCTTCCATAGACACAACAGCCACACCATCTCCGTCGGCAGTCACATTGCCCAGGTCTCCAACATGCCTTAACATTGAAAAAGCATCAGAGGAATTAGGATTGGTTGCTACTTAACATCAGCTAAATTAAAAACTGACTGACATATAAGCTAAGAGATAAATACAGCATATATCAAATGGGCCCCCTTTTCCAAAATTTTGTAAACATACAAATTTAAAAATTATACTAGACACTCTAGACACACTGCTCTTCAAACAAGCTTCAGGTTTACAAAGTAACACTCTGGAAGAATCATGTGATGGTGACAAATCTTGAATTTCAGAGGCAAAGTACCAAGGGGAAAACTCAGTACTGAGTTATGCCTATTAAGTTTTGGCCTAAGAAAGCTATGCCCACAGGCCTCTGTTATAAAAATTAGTCCTTAACCTTAAATTTAGTACTTGTTTTCTGAAAGGCTCTCAGAAAACACACACATACAGAGCCACCACATTTTCAAATATCAAATTTTTACCTATGAAGCTTGCTATGTTTCACAATGATGGTTTATTTTGCTGGCAGCTGACAGTACTGTTATTCATAACATTTCCTGTATTAGTTCCCTTTGGCACTTGTATTAGCTCTATATTCAATAAATGCTACAAAACCAAATCGTTTTAAGTGTCCCCATTTATCACCGGCTCCTTAGCTCAGGGAGTAAGCCACTCCAGCACCTGGGGCAGGGGGTTTACACAGGACGGGGGTTGAGGGTGGTAAATTCAAAGCAGAGGTGGGGGAGATCACTCAATTATCTCAGCATGCAATTTGCAAACAGCATGCCCTTACTGCCACAGAAAGTCATCACCATTATTTCAGTAAAACAAGCACTTTGCACTCACCTCTCTTGATCCTTTGGCCCACCATGTTTTTTGGACAGAGGATTAAAATGAGGACCTGCACTGGTACAGCCTATTTGCCAAAAAAAAAAGCTAAATCATGAATCGAAATTCCAAAATAAATTCTAAACAGAAACTGGTCATTGCTGAAACCTTAAATGGAGAAGGCACCAAACTATATCATGACTCTAGGCTAATAAGAACAGTAAGCAACACCTTATGATAAACAAAATGGGCAGGGGTGGGCTTTGGGTTCTTCACTGCCCTATAAACTAAGAGGGCCAAGGCTTGACCTTCAATGGCTCTTCTATTGTGAAAATCCCATTACAATGAAGCCAGTTTGTAAGGTAGCACACCTTAACTACAAAACACTACCTTCCCAAGAACACACCAATCAAGTGTCCCATCTGTGGCCTTTACTTGGTGCATGCAGAATATATGCTGTTAAAATGGCCTTCCTGTGCTCCAGGAAACAGCAGTTTCCCAGAACACAACCAGATGGATGCAGGCTTGTTTCTTTTCTTCCTTCAATAGCTGATCCAAAGTTTCCATTGTTTACAGCTTCTACCCAGCCATCCCCAGGACCCCCACAAAGGAGAAGAAACACAGGTTATGGGAAAAGGCACAGTAAGTCAAAGCCACCAAGTAGCTGCCTCCCAAAACAAAGGCAGTCAACCAAGAGCAACTTGTGGAATCTTAGTAATTATTGAAATGGATCAAAGCTGGTCATTAAGTCACTACAGGAATCAAATTATGGGCCACTGAAAACAAATTCCAGCAAAATGAATCAAGTTCTCATCATAAAAAGTGTGAATACCTAAATCCAGATTACACAAATATGGCAAAAGATCACTAGATGTAATTTAATTCAACTTTTATTAACTTGTTTCTAATCCCACATTGAATAAATGAAACTCAATCCAAAGCACCAACAGTTCACCTATCTTCAGTTTGTATCTTACTTCCTGTCCCACTAAGGATCTTGTTCCAGGAGGTGTGGAACTCTCCTCACAGGGCAATGCAAATAAATGCAGACTCTGTGTTTGAAGCACCCAGCCTCTACCCCAGCTCACAAACAAGTGGGATCACTACAGGGAATAAGAGAGCAGCTCAATTTTTTGTTTTCTATTGTTTTCTTAAAAAAACACCTGAGATCTTATGTAAGCAAAGTATAAACATCAACTTCCTCCCCTTCCTCTGTGGCTCAACTACCTAACGCTGACCCTAGTAGTCATATTAACTTGTCTTTTTTTTTTTAATGTTGAGGGTTTTAACGTTTAGGGTTAACTCTACTCAGTCCTACTGATCCTACTAAGTTAAACAAGTATGAGTCACTAGACCCACGCAACCCACCTTGTGTATTATCTCCAAATTGATGGACGTGGAATCCATGATCGCCCTCAGTCAGTCCTTTAATGGTTCCTGATACCATGACTGGCCCATCTCCCTTTATTCAAAGAAAAGTGCAAAACATTTGAGAAAGCAAATGTTTCTGAACACAGAAAAGAGTTGAATTACACCTTCACCACTCAGAGTACAGTGGAAAAAGAACATGGGCTTGGGAACTAAAAAATCTGTGTCACATCCCAGGCCCACCACTTCTAGTGGTGAACTCCAACAAGAGGCTTAACTGCTCCAGGCCTGTGTCCCAATGCAAGGGAGATGGTGACCTTGGAACGCTCACAGGCCAGCAGCTCTGCAGCATAGCGTCACAACCAAATGAAAGCACAGAGAAAGCCCCCAGCAGAGGGGCCGGTAGTGCGCTCTTGAATGTGGATTTGTACTTTGTAGGGTTTGTCTGCCTTAAAATGAGTATGTAACATGAGTCAAGTTCTCATTCACTTTGTAAATACTTCTGAAAAGGTTATCTTTGCATATTGTGTATGTACACATAGCAAACTTCTTAATCCATTTGTTGGTACATCATACACGTTTTAGCACTTCATTTTCTTCATGCAGACACTCTTCCATAGAGCAGATTTGCTTTTTAAAAGAAAAAGAAAAAAGTACTCTGGAAATGTCCATCTGACTATTCTAGGATCCCTGTTCTCCACTCTCCACTAGTGGGGTAAGGGAGGTGTTCATCAATTTCCATAGATATTTTTGATTAATAGCCAGAAAATATCCTATTCCATTGCTCCTGAGGGACTAGTTTAACCAAAGGTACTGTTTTCTGAAGTCTTTTCAGTCATTGAAACCGGGGTAACCTTTCCACTTTTAACTGTTGAGACCAACAAAGGACAACAAAAACAGTAAAGCAGGTGAAAAAAACCACTGAAGTACTACCATTCAGGCCATGGTGATGGGCAGTAATACCGCAGGGCTACTACAGAAAGCAGGAAATTACTAATACAGCTACAGAGATTTTAGGAACTAAAATAAAATATATGCACCTTCACTCCACACAGTAGCACACACGATGGTGTGTTTGTTTTAGCTTCGTTTGTTTTTAAAGTAGTCAGAGCCAACAGTTTAAAAAACGGTGTTAGCCTTGAAGACTCTCCACTGGATTAACACCACTGGTCCCAGGAAGCAGTGTGGCAACCGCTGCCTTTCTTTGCTTTTCTTGAGAATAGGTATTTTGTGTATTTGTAAAGCGTAACCTTTAATTTGGAAAATCTTAAATGTGAATTTTATCTTCCAAAACATGCTGCTGGTCTTTTAAGAGCACAGAGAGACCAAAAGGACAGGTTTTTTCAGGCCTCCTTTTGGCAGGTAATGCACACAGTCAACATAATTACCTGCCTGGGCACAATGAATCCTCCAGGGGCCAAGCTGTTTCTTAAGTAAAACAGGTCAGGGAAACAAAAAGAGTATGAACTGGTCCAGCCTTTTGCTGCCCTTCCTAACGAAGAGCTCGGTATGGGCAGACCTCCAAATTTCTCAAAAGAAGCTAGGAATTTGGACTTAAAGGTAAATTTTCCAAATTTTTGAAGATGAGACAACTAATCCAAAATTTTAAACACTTAACAGGCCAAACACAGTTTAATGCCAATTTAATACATCTGCATATCTGTAGAGCTGCAATGTAACTATCTAAGAGTCTTTTATCAGGTATAAACAGCACCACCAAAAGAGGGAGTGGCACCTTAAAAGTTGTTCAGGTAAGGTGGAAAAACTTAAGTTGTGTGTGGATTCACAAACTGGCCCTGGAATGGGCCCATGGACCCGATTCTCAACAGCTAGAGGAAAAAGAGGAAAAAACAAAGTCCGGCCAATGAAAACAAGAAAATTTAGTCAAATGCCAGAGCCCTGTCAAGACAATTTGGAAACCACTTGAAAATTCCCTTACATAAATTTCACAAATGGGACACCACCTAGATTATTTTTCCTACCCTCTCACATTTCTGTAAACCACTTTAAAGATCTTGGTTCATTCTTATGTTAAACATTCTCTTACAGTTATTAAGCCAAGTACAACACAAACAATCTTCCATCAATCAACTTGTAACCTTACTAAGGTTTGAGGGGATAGTCTTATCACCACCACCTTCCTTGCAACACATGGGCTTTGCAATATTAACAATGAGTATTTCTGTATACTTTATTTTACAAGAATTGTTCAGAATTTTGACCATTTCAGTGATGGGCCTATCAGGAGAGCAACTGCAAAGTCGCTTTACAGAAAATTGGGTTAAAGGTATGCCCCAAGAAGAGTTAAGTGACAATTCCACGCAATGCAAACTCTAGCTCTACCATCCCACTCCCAAACCCCATCCATTACAGTTCTCAATCTTAGGCGCACATCAGACTGCGTACCCAGAAATTTTTATGTAATTGGTATTGAGTTGGGCCCTAGTATACATATTTCTTAAAAGCTCCCAAATGAATATACTGTGCACGCGGGGTTAAAGACAACTACCCAGGAAAACCCTCTGACCTCAGCGTTTTGGAGCTCAGTCGACTGCTTTGCCCTCACAGCCTGACCATGACCTACAGCATGGGTCAGCAAACTCTCCTGATTTAAAGGACCACATAAGGTATCTGTTACGTAAAAAGTAACAACGAAGAGAACAGCCTTAAAAATTCTGTAACAGACAAAACCAGCTTAGTCTTAAATGCAAAGCTTAATTTACCTTATTTTGTAAGACTAACTCAACCTGCATCATTTCTTGTTTATGCCTCTGGAAATCATAAGAAAAAACTATTCCCAAGGTTGGTATTCAGTGACCACTAACCAATTCATTATAGTTAAACTGTAATACTCTAGCTTATCACTGTAAATGAAGTCACTGCGGTGGCACTATATAAGCTGCTTTGTAACACCATATACCTGATCCTCAATCCACGTTTTGGTTTCAGGGCTCCCAGTAAAGGTCTGCAAAGTGTCCTCTGGTATGTGCACAGTAAACTTCTACTAATTAATACTTGGTGATTCACTGGTTCTACTTCTATTTCTGACTTTTGACAGACGTATAATTTTTGTTTTTCAGGATCCTTCAAGCTCGTAAAAATCTCAACCCAGGGCTGTACCGAAAACGGCTCGGATGGATTTGCCCCACGGCGGCAGTTTGCAGACCCCAGACCTAGAGAAACAGCGCCCAGGGTCTTAGCTGACGCGACGATACTCGGCCCAGCGCCCTCGCCACCCCCGGATCCCAAGAGCAGGCCACGCTGCGCAACTCAGGAGTCCGCAAGAGCCTCAGGACCAGAAATGACCCGCAAGAAGGGCCACCGTAGCTTCTCAGAAGGGTAAGGTCTCGCCCGGGCCTACACACGCCCTGGGGGCGGGGAGGCCTGAGGCGGGCCACTTCCTCCCTCGCTCTTTTCCCACCGGGCCCGCCGATGCTCCCGCGTCGCACCCGCTCCAGGCCTCGCCACGCACCGCCGCCTCCGCCGAACCCGCCCGGTGACTCAGCACTTCGCGGCAGGGCGCGCGGACGGCCGGCGCGAACCCGCCGGGCGGTGAGGTAGGGGCGTGGAGGGTGCGGCCGAGGCTCGGCGGGCCGCACGCTGGGGGGCACAGATGCACGAGCGCCGCCCGGCCGCCGGCCTCCGACCCAGCTCTTGCCTTCTGCACGAAGTGGATGATGCCCTCCACCGGGCCTTCGCCCTTCAGCACGCACACGGCCTTCTTCTCCATGGCTGGCGGGGCCGCGCTCCGGGGGGGGATGCGACGATCCCCACTGCTGCAGGACACAGCGAAAAAGACGCGGAGACCTGCGCGATGGACATTTTATAGCCGGAACCGCGCCCCGCCCACCCTGGCCCGGAACCAATCGCCTCCCGCGCTGGCTCGGGACGCCACTGGCCAGGAGTGACCGGGGGCGGGGTCAAGGGGTCGCGTGAGGACCTTCCCCACCGCGCCTCGGGCGCCTTCCACAAACAGCGGTAAAACGCCCGGAAACCTGGAAAAGCGGAAAATGAGCCTTTCTGTGCCCACCGTAGATTGCAGTACGCAAAACAGGAAAAATTATACGTGGCACGCCTTGACTATCTGAAGTCACTTGGTCTGAAAATGTCATTAATTGTAACAGACTTTGGTCACGTTGTCTGGTTTGTTAGTTATAAATTGCGACCCATCAAGCTGGGTGATTTTTGTAGGTTTCATTCTTTAATGGTCCTGTTTTTTTTTTATTTTTTATTTCTGAGGGTCTGTAAAGTCGGTCTATCCCAATCCCCGGCTTCAACTTTTCTTCCCTGCAGTTTTTTTAGACCTTGGCACACAGGGTTACTAATGCGTTTAGCAGAATTCTATATTCTTTTCAAATCTTTCCTGTTTAACAAGGTTACAGCCATAAAAATACCAAAATGTCAACTGATTAACTTCTACACATCTCTCATGTTTTCTGTGGCTCTGCTGCCACGATAGTGAAGGAGGAGGGTAGAATGAGTAAATAATTTATGATACTTCCACACACCAGAATGTTATTCATCGTCCAAGGAAGATATTTGAAAATATACTATGAAATGAGCAAACTATACAAACCGCTTTTGTGGATGTGGTTTTTAAGGATAAACGTTTATTTGTGCTCAGAAATGTCTAGAAAGATGTACAGGAGACTGGGTATTTGGGGAGTGAGAACTAAACTTTAGTAATGTTCCTCAGAATTTTTTTTTACACCAAGCATGAATTCATCTGCAACAATATGGCTTAGAATAAGAATCTGAGCCCACAAGGCACCCACTTCTGTTGGGAGAATAGTTTGATAAACCAGGTTGGGGGCAGGAGGATGGAGGGGAGAAACGTCTTCATCTGCCGTCCCCAGAGGGTGTGTCTGAGTAACAACAAAGGTGACTGAACTGTTTTTAGGAGGAAGAGATGAGATTTAGACTCACCTAGAGGGCTTGTTAAACTGTAGGTTGCTGTGTTTTCTGACCCAGTCGGTCTGGGAGGGGAATCCAGAAATTGCATTCCTAACTTGTTCTCAGGTTGGGCTGTTGCTGGTTTGGGACCTCACTTTGAAAACCTCTGACGGGTGGTTGTTTTTCATGCCCAGTGAAGCATGCAAGCTGGGGTCAAGAGCTGGAGCTCATTAACTGAAAAGAGGAGATGGGGAGAATGTTCTAAAAAGAAATGTGTAGACTAGGAGGCCCAGGCAGGGGCCAAGAAGGGACCCATCTAACAGGGAGGAACTCTCCCTGCTGGGTATTTCTGTTTCTGTTACTTTGTGGAATTTTAAAATCCTCCCATCTCTTCTGACAGTCTGCACTTTCCTCTAATGCTCAGTAGGGAGGATTCAGCTTTGAGGATGACAAAACCCTGAGGTGTAACGAAAGGCCACAGTCAAAGCAGGACAGGTACCAACTCAACTGCATCTGGGTTACACTTCACTTACATATTTCCACCCTTGGACTCTAAGGCATCCTCTACCAGAGATAGACAGTTCACATTTTTTATTCTATAGAAAATGCACATATTTGTAATTTTGCTATGTGTACTTTCTAGTATTCTCTAGATAAATGGCTTATGCTAGACAGTTGCATAATTGTGTAAATGGAGGCCAAAGGGCCTTTGCCCCAAGGCCTAAGTTTCTTTCGGTTCCAGGATACTAGAATCAAATTTCAGTTCCAAAGGTAAGAACTTGCAGTGAGGCAGCCCAGGGATAGAAAGAGTAACCCTGGGACAGGGGGTTGGTCCTCTTTTCAGATATCAGACAAAGCCTGGGCAGTAGAAAGGCTTTGTGTCCTGCAGGTTTAGAGGACCCCTGAGGTCCATTCCTAGTGCTGCCCTCACACCTGGGCAAGGGAGCCCCTGGGGTTTAGAGGGCCCCGTTCCTCCCTCCTCAGGCCACATCTCTTGTGGAGGAACAGAGTCTGTGGAACTAAGATGTTCCCACCCAGATCCTCACCCTTCCTTCTAGGACAGGGTTTGGGAATTTAAGTTTGATCTTGACTGTTTTTGTGTTCTAAAGCAGGATGCCTCAACCTCGGTCTAGTGACATTTGGACCAGATAACTCATTGTAGTTGGTTTGCAGGCATTGCAGAAGGTTTGGTGGCGTCTCTGGCCTCTATCCACTAGATGGCTCATGGTGCCTCTCCCCAGACAGTGACTAACAGTGTCTCCAGACATTGCCAAATGTTCCCTGAGGGGCAAAGTTGCCCCCAGTTGAGAACCGCTATTCTAGAACTCATTGAGTAGCCAGGGCTTGGGGATGTCCTGCCCAGATAGTCCTGGGCCTGTTTCCAGGGCTGGGAAAGAAGGTAGAAAGACCAGGGATGGGCGCTGGCTGTCACCTTCCTACACAGAACTCAAGGAAGTCCAAGAATTCCAAATTGAACCTGCCTTCCAGGTCTTTATGAAGATATATTTGTTAAGGCAGAAGGATAGGATATGTTTTATTTAGCTGTTATCTTGATTTATAATGTTTACATATGTAATATACAGGATGGGGGGCTCCATTTGTGCTCTTGCCCCAGTCTTGTGTTAGGGCAGACCTGTGCCTTTCAACCTTGAGATTACCTGATCAAATGACTTTGGGATGCTCCTACCCCATAATCCAGCCACCGAGTTCATGTGTTTCAAATTGGGGTGTGGCCAGAGGACTCCGCCAGGTAATTTGGAAAAGTTCACTATTGTTTCAGGCCCATTCCGCCGAGAGTCATTGTCTTCAAGACATCCAGGGAATCCTACAGTAGCTTGGGTTTTGTCTTGAGCCAAGGAATGTGGCTAATCTGACAGAATGGGGCATGGGTGATCCAGAGAGATTCTGACTCTGTGGGAACTGATGAGGGGGAACAGATGCCTCAGGTCATATTGTGGCCTGTGCAGATGACCGAGCAGCGTACAGGGTGTCAGTCTGGCATTCCTGAGATGAAAACCAGTGTTTGGGGGACCTCTGTAGTGAAGAAGTGAGCATGAAGGACCAGAGCCCAGTCTTGCATTTCCACTCTTGTCCTCCTACCTCCTCTTCCATTCTTAGGATTCATTCTTCTATTTCCTCCTTTATCTCATCTTTCTCTTTTCCTCAATCATTTTTTTTCTTCTGTGACTCCAGGCAATTTCCCCATCACACCTTCAGTAATGCTCGGTAAATATGTGGTTTTTCTATGAATCTCCTTCACATCAGACATCACGATTACCACCTAGGCCTTTGCTTATGAAAAACCTATGTTTATATGAATTGTAGGGAAATGGCAGAACAAGGGAAAATTTTAAAGTCCAGAGACAGAGAGGTTTTTTTTTAATACTAAGAAACAAATGCACTAATAACTAGAAAGCAAATGAGAAACAAAAGTGGTATTAGCTAGTCCTACCTGCAAATATTCAACCTTAGTAAGTCCCTAAAACTGAATGCTATTAGCCATAAGCACTATAAGATTTTATCACAGAATCATGAAGTATCTGAGGCAGTTTTGAAAGTTGGAAGTGGAGAAATATAAAAATTAATTTAGGTTGTTAGTAAACAGGAGTGAATAGTCTGAGATTAGAAGTCTGCAAACTATAACTGAGAGTTAGCTGTATATTTAATCACGACAATACATGTTCTATGCTGTGTTTAGCAGATCCTGCCTGGGCTCTGGCTCACTCTGGCCTACTGTATCTTCTTGGGCATTCTCTCTAGAACTCAGCTGTAAACCAGAGGCACCTGGGCTGGGTACAGTGGTTGTCAGCCCATGCTGCACATTAGAACCATCTGGGAACATTTTTGAAAATACTGTGCTCGGGCTTAATTATGTTCACATATTCAAATTATATATATTTAAACTCTGCACATTACATTGCTGTAAAACATAAAAAACTAATGGTGAATTTCCCTGGAAATGGGCCACTTACCTTGGCACTCTCATCACATTGTTGCTGGGCAGCTGCATCTGGGGAGAACTCTTGACTCTGACTGGGAAAGATTTTGTGATCAGGTTGAACAAGTGCCAACGAGAAAGGAAAAGTAGTAGGAATGTCAGCAGCCATGCAGGCAGTGGAGAGCAAGGAAGAAGACAGGGAGAATAGGAAAGTTCACTGAACTCCTGCTCAGTGTAAGGCACATCCCTTGCCAACTCCTTAAGCCAGGGTCACCTGGTGTCCAGTAGCCACTTGTGTGTAGTGTGGGAATCATATCCCTGCTACCCCAGAATTTAGGGGAGCAATGGAGCACTGGATGGAGTGCGTTTGTGTTCTGAGAACTTCCCAAAGCAAAGAAAAGAAACTTTCCGGCAGCCTGCCTAAGGAATGTGATCCAATGGCCGCAGTTCCATCCTGGGCGATCCAGTCAACTGAACATGCAAACCCCTCCCTACACAGAGGTTCCCACTGCCGCTTCCCTACTGGTCTGAACAGGAAGAAAAAAAGGACTGTGCTTAAGATTAGAAGGTGGAATGAAATAGCAAAGAGGCAAAGACACTTACCAACTGGAGGTGGAGTCTGGTGAGCTCTTGTCTTTAGTGTGAAAAACAGTTCAGAGATGAAGTGCAGCAAGCAATTTTATTTGATAAGACAGTACACACTCAGGGGTGCCGGCGACCTCAGAGAGGAGCTGCACTGAAGGGTTTAGGGTTTGGGGTTTCACAGGGCCTCTTGGGTAGAGGTTGGTATAAGGCATGATGTATGCAGATGATTAATAATTCCTTTGAATTTTTTCTTAAGAATAGTTAAGATCACTATGTTGGTCTGGATCTTGGCATTCTTTACCCACATAGGTTCATTTACACTCAGGAGGTCTATCTCTCGTTCTGGTTACAATGTTACTGAACTGATAAGGGGCTGGAAGAAAAGGAAGAACAGCATATAAATTAAGTTAAAGAATAAGCTAGACCTTTTTCACAGGCTTAAGTAGTTTTTACGATGGCATAACCCTTGTCCCATTTCTCTGCTCTATCTCAACATGGAGAAAAAAATCTTTTGTCAAACAGGCATACCCAGGTTTCTTTTACATGTGGTCAAAAGCAATTTCTAACTTAGAGCTGAGAAGCCACCCAAAGGGTTTTAGCAGGGGGCGGCATGGTTATGTTCACATGTGAGAATTACTCCTAAGATATCTGAGTAGGTAGATTAAAAGACGTAATCCACTTCTAGGAATATACTTGAGGAAAACAAAATCCCTGATTCGAAAAGATATATGCACACCTATGTTTATCATTGCATTATTTACAATAACCAAGATATGGAAGCAACCAAAGTGTCCATCAGTAGATGAATAGATAAAGATGTGGTACAAATACACCATGGAATATTATTCAGCCATTAAAAAAAAATGAAATCCTGCCATTTGCAACAATATGGCTGGAGCTAGAGCATATTATGCTCAGTGAAATAAGCCAGGCGGAGAAAGACAAATACGATATGATTTCACTTATTTGTGGAATATAAAAATAGCAAAACAGAATGAACAAAACAGCAGTAGACTCATAGACACAGAGAAGTGACTGGTGGTTACCATGGGGGAGGAGTTGCAGTTGGGGGGTGGGGAGGGTCGGGAATAAACGGGCACAAGAATTTGCAATCACAGTATAAGTTGGTCACAGGGACAGAAGTGCAGCGTGGAAAATATAGTCAATGATTCTGTAACATCTTTATTAACAGATAATAACTGTACTACTGGGGGTGAGGATTTAATAATATGAGTCACTGTTGAACCACTGTTGTACATTTGAAACCAATATAAGATCGTATATCAATGATACTTCAATAAAAAAAAGGGGGGGTGAGACCAAAGGCCATTTAGGAGATGTGATAAGGTCCTAGTCTAAAGCCATTACTGGAAAAAAAAATGAGGGAAGGTAATGGAAATAGAACCTCAAGCCTCAGACAAACTCAAGCGCATGGTGGGGGAGAAGGAAGGCAAAAGTAGCCCCCAGGTTTTGGGCCTGGGTGACTGGGTGGATGGTGGTGCTGTTTACAAAGGAAAGCACGTCAAGGGACAGCATCTTCAGGATGGGGTACATCTGGGTGCCAAAGGAACCTTGAAGTGCCAAGCTGGAAATGTCCACTTGGACTTGGTCTGAACCTCAGGGTCCCTTCTAAGTCTGGAGTCTCTATAAAACTTGGCACACATGCTATTTAGATTTGTAAAGAAAATGTATTGATGTGTTCCCTCTAGGGGATATAGTTTTCATGATCTTCTCTCAGTCTGGGTAGGTAGGGATTGGGTAAGACTTGGATGCTCAATGATGTCTTCAAGTCCATCTGTTTTCAAAAATCTCTTGAGAGTAGTGATTTGCAAACTTTAGCATACATTAGAATTAACTGGAAGACTTGTTAAAACATCTGGGCCCCACACCCCAGAGATTTTTCTTTAAAAAAAAAACAGCTTTACTAATATATAGTTTATATACTATAAAAAATTAATCCATTTTAAATATACACTTCAGTGATTTTTTTTTCTTTTTTAGTAAAGTTATGTAGTTGACCACCATTACATAATGCAGTTCTAGAACATTTCCATCAGCCCAACAGGTTTCCTCATGCTGGCTTTTGCTTAATTCGTTTTTCCACCCCAAGCCCTAGGCAACTACTGATCTGCCTTTTTCTTTATAGATAGATTTGCCTTTTCTGGACATTTCTTATAAATGGCATCATACAATATGTAGTTTTTTGCATCTGGCTTCTTTGACTTAACATAATGTTTTGGAGCTTAATCTATGTTGTAGCCCATATGGGTAGTTTGGCTTTTTTTATGTCTAAATAGTATTTCATTGCTTGGATAGAGCACAAATTGTTTTTTCCAGTCACAAGTTGATGGACATTTGGATGTGTCATAGGTTGAATTGTGTCCCTTTCAACTTCCTCTGTTGAAGTCCTAATCCCCAGTACTTTGGAATGTGATCTTGTTTGGAAGTAGGCTTTTGTAGATGTAATTACTTAAAAGCATACTGGAGTAGATAGATCCCCTAATCCAGTATTACTAGTGTCCTTATAAAAAGAGGAAATTTGACACAGACAGGCATCCAGGGAGAACACCGTGTGAAGATGAAGGCAGAGATCAGGGTGATGTTTCCACAAGCCAAAGAGCGCCCAAGACTGCTAGCAGAAGCCAAGAAGCTGGGAGAGAGGCGTGGGACAGACTGCGCTCACGCCCTCACTAGGAGTGAACCCTGTGGACACCTTGGTCTTGGGCTTCTGACCTCCGGGACTGTGAGACAGTCCATTCAATTATTTAAGCCACTCAGCTTGTGGTACTTTGTTACAGCAGCCCTAGCAAACTAGTACAGGATTATTTCCAATTTTTTAATATTCTCAATAAGAACATAAACATGCCTGTCAATGTGGACGTACAGTTTCATTTCTCTTCTGTGTACTTTTTAAACTTTTAACTGTTTTAAAAACGGCCAAATGGTTTTTCAAAGTGTCTGCATCATTTTACATTCTCATCAGCAACATACAAAGATTTCACTTTCTCCAGCTCCTCTTTAAGGCTTGGTATCTTTTTGATCATAGACTCTTGCATTCCTGATTTTGGTAATTTGCGGGTTGCACTCATTTTCTTGGTCAGCCTAAGTAGCTGCCAATTTTGTTAATTTTTTTCAAAGAACCAACTCTTGGTTTCATTGATTTTCTCTATTATTCTTCTGTTCTCTATCTCATTGATTTCCAGTCTAATCTTTATTATGTCTTTCCTTCTTCCTACCTTAGGTTTATTTTACTTTCCTTTTGTCTAGTTTCTTAAGGTGGTATCTTTGTTTATTGATTTGAGATCTTTCTGTTCTAGTGTGAGTGTTTAAAACTATAAATTTCCCTCTAAGCATTGCTCTAGCTGTACCTATAACATGATATATTGCATTTTTGTTTTAATTTAGTTCAAAATACTCTTTAATTTCTCTAGTGATTTCTTTTTTTGACTCGTGAGTTACTTTAAAGGGTAGTGCTTAACTTCCAAATATTTGGTGATTCCTCAAATTTCCTCCTGTTGTTGATTCCTAACTTAATTCCATGATGAATTAAAAGAACATACTTTGTATGATCTCACTCCTTTTAAATATATTGAGACTTTACTATTTAAATTGAGAATTTACTATTTAAAATGTTATTTTCTTAGTAGTTCTTTTTGACCAAGAAATGAAACAAAGATCCTGGTTGCGTTAAACAGACAAAATCTTGTGCAGGGTATGTTAGGACTACAGTCCGGGAGACACAGATTTAAGATGCTTACATTGTGTTCCACCAGACTACAAGATGGAGGAGGTCCATAAAGGCAGAAACTGCAAAGTTAAGGAAAATTACATAAATTCTTTGTCAAGAACTGACTGGTGCTGGCAAGAGGTAAGGGTGCTTATTAAGTGAGGATTGGGAGGGGGAAATCTTAGAATTACAAAGTTACAGTTTGCAGCTGGTATTTTGAAAAACTACAAGGTCACAGTCAGCAGAACTCAGTCACTTGGTCCTTTAGATGTGGTTTAATGCAGTATAAAGTTCAAGATCACACTGGAGTGAGGACATGTTTGGCCCTGTCTCAACAGAGGCTGCCCAACTCCCTTTTGAGAAGTCTGACAAATGTGACACCATCTTGATTCCAGTATGTTTACACTCTACAAATTACATTTTATGAAAATCTAGTTGAGATTAATACTAATTCAACTGTGGTAAAATATAGAAACTTCACTCCAATTATAGCATAATTCTCTCCCCTCTGCTTTGTATTGTTATTGTTATATGTATTATATCTATATGTGGTATAAGCCCCACAATACAGTATTATTATTATTGCTTTACACAATCTTATGTCTTTTAAAGAGGAGAAGAAATGAGGAAAATGTTTTTACAGAGTCTTTTATATTAGCTCACCTATTTGCTACTCCCAGTACTTTTCATTTCTTCCTCTGCATTCAAATTGCCATCTGATGTCACCTCCTTTCAGTCTTAAGAAATTTCTGTATGATTTCTTGAAAGGCAAGGCTGTCATCACTTCCACTATCAGTGCGACGGGACGTGGTACCCCCCACTGTGGCAGTCAGGTGGGTCCCCCTCGGCCTCAGCAGCACAGCTGTCAGTCTTCACGGCCTGTCCCGCCCTGGCAGAATGCCCACAGTCACGGGGACTGGAGGAGATGGAAGCAGTCCTAGACAAGAATGCTTCAGACGGCCACTGTCGCTACTCAGAGTTCGGCAGTTTTTCAAGCATAAACACTTCTCAGATTGTCATATGCCTTTGGGCAATTTCCAGAGCTGAACTAGTTGTTTTTTTCACTGTTGTCTAGCTCCGTAGTTGCTTCCTGGGGAGAGGATTTGCTGATCTTTTCACACTTGGTCATTGCTAGAAGACAGCTTCCTCCCCCGGTGGTTCTGATTCATTAGACCTAGTGTGTAGCTGGAGAATTTGCCCTCTGAGGGGTTCTCAGGCAGTACGGGTGCTGCTGGCCCAGGGACCACTTTGTGAAAACTCTGCTTTATGTTAACTCTGTCTCTTTTAGATGATAAAACAGTTATCTCAGATATGATTCCTTATGAGCATACATTAAATTTTATTTTAAAACTTTTTTATATGCTGCATGGGAAGAAGGCATCAAATAAAGGCAGTTCTGAGATTTCTTTATGGTAGAAACCTCTGATAGAAGTAAAGGCAACTACATATTGTTAACATTAGGTTTAAGAAAGGCCTGTCGAGTGAAATATTATCTGTTCAGCACCAGCCTGACGGCCAGCAATTCCGGTGATTCATAACATGACAGGGCAGATAAAGTGGCCACAGGGGCTCATAATTTCATCCAAGTCCATGAGAGAATTGCTCCATTATTTTATCATAAATGCTAGACACTTTCCAGCGGAGGTTGTTAACATCCCGAGCCGCAGAGTTCTCCAGACTGCCTGTCCTCGGATGGTAATTTTCGGTCTCACTGAGAAATGCTGAGTATGCTCCCATTCTTGCTTTTGGGCTCCAGCGTGGACTCTGGACAGCTAGTTGGCAGAGGTCAAGCAGCAGTGGAAGAGGGCACTTGCTACCCATGTGGTGTCATCTGGGTTCTTGTTGGCTTCTGCTGCAGAGCACTGGTCCATTCTGGTTCTGGAGTGGTGACAGCTGTGGTGTGACTGGTCCTGCCACTTTCATCTACAGTTCTGGCCACGTGCCTTTTGTCACTAAGTCCTCACTTCTTTGCATTGTCCCCAGGCTTCTGCTGGTCAGCCGGTCAACTTGACTCTTTCATATACCAACACTGGGGTCCACAGGAACTTCAGGGGACCCTGAGTAGGAGGCACAGGCCGTGGGATGTTCTTGGACATCCCTATCCTGACATCTCCCTCCACACCCAACTGCCCTGTCTCGACACCGTGTGGCAGTGTCACCACATGGACCCTCTCCTAGACCTTTGAGCCTCCTCTGCCGCTATTGCATGAACTCCAGCACTCCTAAAGTTCTCAAGCTCTTCTGTCCTATCTAGATGTTTCTTTCTCAGCCTTCAGAACTCACAAGGAGAAAGGAAGTGAGGACCCACATGGCTCGTACCACTTGCTTCCTCTACAGCTGTCTCCTTTTCCATCCCTTCCCACAATACTGAAGAAACAGTGTTTCACTTTCTCCAACTTGGGGGACCTCAAACCTGTATCAGAACCCCCTACGGGGCTTGTTAAGGCACTGATAACTCAGCCCCATTCCTAGAGCTTCTGATCCAGCAAGTCTGAGAATGTGCATTTCGAACAGGTCCCCAGGAGATGCTGCTGCTGGTCTTCTCACCACACTTTAAGAACCATTGGTCCACCTTCCACCCTGATTTCTTGGCTCCCACGATTTATAGTGAAATTCCGTAATCTTTGTATAAGGCTTGACCTTTTTTCTCAACAGAAGGTTTTCAAACCATTACCTTTTAAGGTGGGGGTGATTTTATAGTTTATTGTCCAAATTGGGAGAAATGTTTTGTGGTAAAATGGATTGATATTAATAATATTGTGAGAGCAAGAGAAACTCCATTTTTAAAAGGCCATCTTAAGAAAAAAGCCTCAATCCCGACTTAGTTCTGAGAAAACTTTGTTCCAGTCATGAAGAAAAACTACCCATTGTTCCAGCAACCTTCACTCCAGGTAGTTCCCTAGCAACGACCTCAAGGTCTAGACACTCAAGGTCCAGGCTCTCCTGTCCCTTAAAAATAAAATACCTTACATGGTACATCAGCCAGCAGCTTGGCACCAGCCAGACTTAACCCATGGAAAATGTCCAAGTTAGAGCCCCCCTCTCCCTGCACCTTGTAATGCTTAAAAACCTTGCCTACCCTGAGCTCAGGGCTCTCACTTTGGAACTGCTGCATCGGGGACAGGTGTGAGCCCGAGCTCGAGCTCGAATAAACGACCCTTGTGTGCTTGCATCGGAATTGGCTCCTTGGTGGTCTTTTGGGGACTCGCGACTTGGGCACAACAATATCAAAATGTCTAAAATCAAGATGTCAATAGAGTTGTGATCTCTCCAAGGCTCTAGGGAAGAAGACTCCTTCTGTGGGTGGTTTTTTTTTCATCTACAACAACAATAATAGTATTATACACAGCAGTAATGCTATATAGCAGTATAACAGTATTGTAAGTCCTTTTCCGTTCCCAGACCCCAATTCCAGTGTGTGGGGGGGGGAGGGGGTGGGGGGGCGGGGTGTGGCTTCCCACACACAACACCAAGCAATTCTCGAACACCAGCAGGGCGTCTGAGAACTTAATTCTGACGCTATCTGCCTGGAGACAGCACCAGATTCCTCAGGTTAAGGGCTCCATCCTACAAGACTCCCCTCCACCTCCCACTCTAGACACCGGTCACAAGTCCCAGGTAATTACTTGTGCCTTTGACCTATCGGCTACAGATTGGAGGCTCTCACAACCTCCCCCTTGGGTTGGGTTCAATTAACTTGCTAGAGCAGCTCACGGAACTCAGGAAAACACTTATGTTTACCAGTTTAATAAAGGATACTGTAAAGGGTACGGGTTAACAGCTAGGTGAAGAGAGACCTAGGGCAGGGTCCCAAATAAAGGGGCTTCTATCCTCATGGAGTTTGGGGCCTGGCTCGGTGGCACTTAGGGGTGGTCTGGCTCCCCAAGCATCGAAGCTCTCTCCGGCAGAGAAGCAGGATCAGGAGAGTGAGAAGCTCTTCTCAGGAGTGAGCGCTTAATCGCAGTCATGATTGACTAAATCATTGGCCATTGGCTGATTCAATCTCCAGCCCCTGCCCTTGGGTGGGGCCCAAAAGTCTCTCAACATGACAAGACACCCGTTTCCCCTTTAAGACTCTGCAGTGTCTTTAGTAACTGTGGATGAAGACCAAATACACCTGGGAAATGTATATTTGGTCATCCGAATAGCATTTATACAGCAGATAAAATAATAGTACCAATGCAAATAGGTCCTAACATTTGGAGAAGCCAGTGTGGAGTGGGGACAGATTTAAAAAGACAATTCATTTGTCCTATAAAGCCATTATAAACATTTTTATATTCTTCTATCAGTTTAATTATTTTCTTTCCCCCTTCATCAGCTGCTTCTTGTACCTTATGGTAGGCTTGTGCAGAATTGTTTAGCACAGAAATCAGCAGGTGATTAGACCAATCCAGTTCCTCCTCAGGCCAGTCATGTTTTGTAAGTATTAGGTCCCAAGGAGGCTTTACCTCAGTTTCCCAATACATCTGATCATCAATGTCAGTATCATAAGACTTATTTACATGAGGTAGTTTGGTCTTACCAATGATGCCAGTATTACAATATATCGCAGTCTGGTTGTGGTACAACTCAGCGTCGTTACAGAATAAATCAGTGAATTGTAGAGGGGTTTACTTTGCCTTCCCCAAGAGAATCTACCCTTGCCCATATGTCAGATCTTATTGTGGACAGGGGTTGTTACAACTGGCCATGATTCAGTTAATTCTGCGTTCCAAGTTAATGGGGACAAAGCTCGTCACCCTGCCTCATCTCACAGGCTTACACTGAGACCGGTGTCCACTGTGTTGTTATATAGCAGGACCCACCTCCCTCCTATGGGGAGGACACAGGTGGCATTCAGAATAGATCCTATCCCTACAACTGTACCACAGGATATGTTTTATTTCTAGCTATTCTGGGGGTGAAAGCAGTCAGAGTACATCTGTGTAAGTTACATGTGCCCTTGGAGAACTTGTTTAACCTTGGAGGGCCATAAGATTCCCATAGATGTGTTCCCTGAGCCCCAGCAGCTAGGATTGAGGACCACTGTCCCATGGCCACTTTAGCTTCCATTTGTATTAAAATAGCCAAGAGGCCCTATTAACACACAACATGAACATGGTAAATTCAAATGGCCCAAAAGGGTATACAGGCAAAAGTCAGCCTGCCCTTCCCTCCCAACCCCATCTCCAGTTCCCTCTCCCAGGGTTGGTAGGTGAAGTTTAGGCTTAAGGCCCAGGTGGGGCCTCCTAGCCAGCTCTCCTTCCTCCTCAGGTCTTTGGACCAGAGGGCTTTGGCTCTGGTCAGACGGGGCAGGATACAGGCTCTTTCCCAAAGCTGGACTCTAGCATTATCCAGCATATTTTGTTGAGTCTGCCTGACCTACTTAGCTAAAGCCTCTTTCCAGACTGACCCACATCCTTTGCCTTCGTCCTGGAAGAGAACTCCCTCTAATCTGCCTATTCTAGTTAATACGTTTTTTCCTCTGAATGCCTTTTTTCATTAAAAGCAAATTCAGCTCAGCCTAGGATACCTAGACAAGCACCTACCTCTCCTAAGGCCCTTTTCTGTCTCTTAGGCCACTGTTGTTTACTCCCCAATCCACCATGCATGTTGCTGCCGTTTATTAGCGGCCTGGATGAAGTGAGGATACATGTTATGTACCCAAAAGTGTTGGGTCCCCCATCCTAGGTTTAGATGAGTAGTGGTGACACCTAGATGCAGTTTAGTTTGTATATGCCACCAGGCTGTTTACAGCCTTGCCTGTGTCAGGGTGGGGCTGTTCTCGGGGAACTTGGATCCACCACGGGATACCCATGGCTTTAATCCCATCAGGGAGAGCTTAATCGCTCTCTACCCACAAAAACAAGCATGGTGGGTGTTTGTGCATAGCACACTGGCATGTGGGGCATACTGCATTATATTTTGCCCATTATAGCCAGAGACCTTTCTAAGCATTTGATCATCAAGATTTATAGTTACACGGTGATAAATCTGCTGGGAATCATATACCACACAGTCTGAAATCCCAGGAGGAAACTCTTCCTGGAAATCCCTCCCCAACTGATACCCTTTGTAGTAGATGTAACCTGAAAAATAGGAGTCAAAACATACGGCACATTAGCAGAGTTCCATTTAGTCAGTAACAGTTGGTCCAGTTTGCCAACGTATCTTATGACCAGAATGTCTTGCAGAGCCATGTCACTCAGGTTTGCAGGCTGCCATTCAACCTTGTCAGGTTCCAAAAGCAGAGGTGGTCTCGGCAAACAGATTCACCCTTGAGGGCATCTGGTATGCTTTTGCTAAGAGATATTATTCTCTTGCTCTGAGTTTCTCTGGAGGTATTAATAAAATGCTGGATTTCCCTCATTGCATAACCCACTTACTCATTCCTTTACTCTTGGCTATAATGTCTCCTTCTCTCTATATGACATTTATTTACCCAGATTTCTCCCCCTGTGGAAGGGACATTAGGTCTGGCTAGTGTGCTGGTCCAGATAGCTGGCAGCAGTACCAGTCTAGCAAGTGCCTCCCCCTCAGTCCACTCCCATTCATGTAAGGTAGGGTTATCCAAGTACAGAACCAGCAGGCTGTCCCAGCCACTAGGCAGCACAGCTGTGTTCACTGTCAGCCCTGACCTGGCCACAGTCCACCCCATCTGGCCCTTAGGAATTCTGACATAAAGGTTTAAGGTAAAGTCATAGCTTCTTGCTTGGTAATCTTCCCTGCTTCTGGCACCCGCAGTTGCAGCCCTGGTCCTGGGATCACTGCATCCAGTAGGAGAAAAGCAAGTTGCTGTGATGTGGGAAAGAACTGTATAGTTGCACTGGCATGCTCCCCACCCCCTCTTCCCCAGATACCCCAAAAAGCAAAGGAATCTATCCAGTGGGGACCCTCCCTTAGCGCCTCTCATGTTGAATGTGAGCACATACTCTTGAAGGCACGTAAGCCAGCCCCCATGCCTTTATCTCCCCCCATTTTAGACAGCGAATGTTTCAGATGCCCACTTCAATTTTCTATTAAACCATTGCTTTGAGGATGATGGTACGTCCATCTGATGTGCTGTCTCATAGCCCACTGTTGGACACCATGAGCTGTAAAGTTTGTCCCTTGGTCTTAAGAGATGTAACTTGCTGTTCCAAATTTGTACAGTATCTTCTGTTACAATCCTTTAATGGTATTTTGAGCATTTGCATCTACCACCAGGTATGCAAAGTCCAGTCCAGAATAAGTGTCTATTCCAGTTAGGACCCATTGGTAGCCCCCAGGGGCTACTGGCATTGCTCCAACGTAATCCACTTGCCAGCTATGTGTGGGGCCTTCTGCCCAGGGAATTTTCCCCAGAACCAGCTGCAATCTTTGTCCCTGTTGTTGACAGATGGAACAATTCTTGTCGGCATTCTATGCCTCACAGGGTGCAAGAGGAATATGTCTAGATTCAGCCCATCTCTGCATTACTGCAGCTCCCCCATGTCCACCAATTTCATGAACCCAGGTGGCCACCTCAAAGGAATTCACTAACAGGTCCATTTGGTGGTTTCAGTCATCTTCTGATCCTGGAAGGGGGTTCTTCTGATGGGCGTTGACATGTCCTATTTTAATGCGCCCCTTGAAGTCCCAGAGTGATTTCCATAGGGCTGCACCCCACATGGGCATTCCTTTAATAGTCCAGTTTTACACTGCCTATCTGCCTGACCATACAGCCAGGCCATTGGCTACAGCCCTTGAGTCAGTAAAAATCAAACATTTTGGATTTTTGTCATTGTTCATTCCTCCATCATTGCCAGGAACACAGCATGCAGGTCAGCCTGTGGAGCTGATTTGTTCTTACCTTCCTCAACCAGAGTCTTGCCACCTGCTGGTCCTAATGCAGCAGCTTTCCAAACAGGACACTGTCCATTCATCTTGGAACTGCCTTCTGTAAACCAAGCAGCTCTTTGCTGTTCAGCTGAGAGCCATTCACAGGGCACAGCCCATGTAGCTACAGGCTCTGGCAGCTCATCAGGGTCTCCAACATCAGTCCTGGGGGAAATGAGGCTGCCTGCAGTGTGGGCCTCTGTGCATTCCCCCAGCAGCCTGCTCCTGTCGGAACCACTTCCATTTTATTATGGAACTCTTCTGGGCACTGCCTTCCTTGTTAAGAGTGTTTCTCGAACATCACCCAAGACATTATGGGTTATCTCAGGTTTCAAGATTATTTTATGTCCTTCAGTCATTGAGGCAGTCTCAATGCCCAGTACCGTGCTAATAACTGTCTCTTAAATGGTGTGACTAGGCAGTGGCAACTGGGAATTTTCTGGTCCAAAATCCCAAGGGTCACAGCTAGGAGGTTTTCATGGGCTTTTGCTACAAACTCCAGTCTGCATGGGTACCGGTGAGAGAGACTCAAAAAATGGTATCTAAGTGAGGGTCATAAAGGCCCAAAGGTGCTGAGAGCACCACTGCCTTTTGTAATTCAGATGTGGCTTGCTTTTGCTCAGGTCCCCACTCAAATACAGCTTTCCTCCATGTAGACTTATAGGTAGGAGCCAGCAATATTCCCAGATGCAGAATATGCATCCTCCAAAATCCAAATAAACCAACCAAACACTGGGCTTCTTGTTTGGTTCTGGGGGTGGGTAGTGATAGAGGTTCATTTTCAGTCATTTGTGGAATATCCCAGGTAGCCCCTGCCCATGTTATTCCTAAGAACCTCACTGTTTGAGCAGCCCTTGGACTTTTGCTGGATTTATTAACCAGCCCCAGCTGGTCATGTGTGTCACCATTACGTTCAAATCAGTCTTATCCTGCTCTTTTTCTGATATTATCAATGTCATCAACATAGTGTATTATTACACTCAAGACCTGCATCCAAATCCCTCCTAACCAAGGGGTGACAATAAGCTAGTGAATTCAGATAACACTGTGGCAGCCAGTAAAAGTAAATTGGAATCCTTTCCACATAAAGCCAAACTGTGGTTGGCTATTTTCAGAGATCTAGTGGGAGAAGAAAGCATTTGCAAGGTGTCTTGCCAATGGGTTTCAGCCCCGGGCAAGTTCACTATGGTTTCAATGTGACCAAAGAAATGACAGTGGAACGTTCTTGGGGTGAAAGGGTTATACCCAACTTTATTTCCATGATGGCAGGTCAGTCACTAAAATCTCGTCCACTCTGGGCCCTCTGCCTGCACAGTCGTCCCGCACAGCCATCCTCTGGACCTCTCTGCCTGCACAGTTGTCCCACACAGCTGTCCTCTGGGCCTCTGTCCTCGGCGCTCCCACCACTCCAGCCTCTGTTCTGCTCTCCTGCAGCTTTGTAGCCATGCCACCATGTTGCCCAGAGCACTGGGCAGAGCTCTTTATACAGAGTCAATAACAACATATTGCCCACACGTGTGTAGTGGGGTAGCCAGCCAGGGCCAGGTGAGAATCCTGGCCACAGGAACCTTCATTTTATCCATACAAGGTCAGTCACTGAGTTCCAGCCTCCTTCAGCCTGCTGTTATTTTCTGTATGGTTGAGACCATGCCTGGAACTGCTGAGGCCATAGATGGTAGAACTTTATTTAAGCCTCGATAGTCTATTGTTAGTCTCTACAAGACACCTGCCTCTTTCACAGGCCACACAGGACTATTGTACAGTGAATTCGTGGGCACCTGCATTCCAGCTTCTAGCATATCACTAATTAAAGTACTGATCTCGTTTTGTCCACCAGGTATTCTATACTGCTTCACCTTAACCACCTGTGTGGGCTCAGGCAGTTCTAGCGGTTCCCCTTTAGCATGCCTGATTAACTGGCCTGAAGGCGGGCTTACATGCCTTCTGTTTTAAGGTACTAGGTAGGGGAAGCAACCCCAGTCAGACATAGTATCTATCCCAATAATACATTCACGTAAAGGAGATGCAACTACCTCACACAAAATCTACTCAAATACCCCAATTTTTATCCAACCTTTCACCTTAATCCCATCAGCCATTGCATCTCCATATCCTTCCCATGTGACCTCAGCCCCTGGTAAGACTTCCCCCAACAGGGTTTGAAATCGCAGTGCTTCAGGCTCCCGCATCAAGGAGCCCCAGGGAAGTTTCTTCTCCTGATGGTCATGTTACCCATACATGTGCAAAGGCTGCAGGCCCCTGGCTGGGGGTGACCAGAAGACCGTGCCCCTTTTGTCAATACTTAACTTCAGGAACCTGCCTGACCATCGCCCAGGGGGCTCGTGGTCAGGTTTCTCATTGTGATCTTGGCCTTCAGGCTTTTAAAATTCTTCCAAACTGGGGTGAATACAGCATACTTGTTTGGGCCTCTGTAATGTCGGGGGCACAACACGAGATCCCATTGACCCACCCAATCTCTGGCATACTGTGTGAACACGTTTGTTTCAACCCCACACCAACATTCACTTTATTCATTCCATTTTTCAATAACCATCTGAAGACTTCCGTTCTTTTGGGTCGAGTCCCTTGACTCTCACCTTTGTCCCTCCCCATTTTCTCAGTTGCTTAGTGTTCTTGGTATCAGTAAGACTCATGTGGGGAAGCTGAGATAACAAATCTGATAAGAATTCTCAAACTGTTGTTTAATTTTGAAGCAGCAAATTTACTTGGGGTGCCTACGTAACAGGGGCCCCCTTAATCACAGTATTCAGCATAATCTGAGTGGCAGGAATATTCAGCAGGTGAATATCTTGGTTATTATAAAGCCAATCCCACATAGCTCACATCTGACATATTATCGGCTGCTTCATCTGGGGTGTTCCACTTTGCATTTAAAGGGGGAGTTGGGTAGTCCCCCTTCTCAGGATAAACAGACCTCGTAGTAGCTTTTATCCAGTCCACCAAGCTGGCTGTTCCCTCAGGAATCACCTCCCATGTGATTGTTCAGTAGTGAGCTGTGGGTCCTGCATCAGCCCAAACATGCTCTTCCTTTCGGAAGCATTCAAAACCAAAGCCACAGCCCCCAGACTAGTTACTCTTACAGTCCACTTCAGTAAAGGTTCTTCGGGAAGCTGGTGATATCCACCCACAAAAGGAGTCAGTTCCTTCACACTCTGGTTTCAGTCATTTCCTAGTTTTCACCTCCCCCCAAATTAACTATCTTCTTGGTGACCAGAGGTCCTCCTAGAGGTACTTTGTTACTCTGACACAATTTACCCTTTTTTGGCAGCTTTGAGGTTAATGGCTGAAGCTCATATAGACCCAAATCCAAGCTTGGTTCAGCACCAAGCCCTGACCCAGCACTTTAATTCTCAACTTGGCTGTTCCAGATAACAGTAACTAGGGATGGGGTAGTCAGCCTGCTCCGTGTTAGTTTGCATCAGCTTATGTATCCAATGAGCCAGCTCCTCAGAGTGGGGCCCCCTGCCGTTTCTAAGTTCCACTGGTAACTTTCACTTTTAGGAACTGTTTGCAGCACAGCCGCAGTTTCATACCATGGGTGATTGGGTAGCCATGCAGGCATCAAAGATTCCTTATCCCCTGCCCTCTCATTTTTCTCTTCAAAAACAACATATTTCAATGAGCCTGGGCTGGGCTAGCAAATCCCACTACTCAGACACCAAATGTGCATGTGTTTTTTCATATACAACAATACTAGTATTATACACAGCAATATAATGGTATTGTAACTCCTTTCAAGTTCCCAGACCCAATTCTAATGCATGGCGGTGGGGGTGGAAGGGGGGGTCTTCTTCCCACACATAACACCAAACAATTCTCAAACACCAGCAGAGGGTCCGAGAACTTAGTTCTGACGCTGTCTGCCCGGAGACAACACCAGATTCCCCAGGTTAAGGGCTTCAGCCTACAAGTCTGCCCTCCACCCCCTACTCCAGATGCTGGTCCAAGTCCCAGGCAGTTAGTTATCTGTGCTTCTGACCTACCGAGTAAAGACTGGAGGTTCCCATGACCTCCCCTTCAGGTTCAATTAATTTGCTAGAGTGGTTCACAGAACTCAGGAAAACACTTAACATATACCAGTTAATAAAGGATTCAAGTTAACAGCCAGATGAAGAGATCCATAGGACAAGGTCCCAAGTAAAGGAGCTTCTATCCTCAAGGAGCTTGGGGCCTGGCTCCGTGGTGCGTGGACACTTTCTCGTTCCCCAAGCCTGGAAGCCCTCTCTCCAACAGAGAAGCAGGATCCAAGGGAGCATAAGCTGTTCTCAGGGGTTTTTGTGAGGGCTTCAGTGCACGGTCATGATTGACTTAAGTCATTGGCCATTGGCTGATTCAGCCTCCAGCCCTGCCCTTGGGTGGGGCCCAAAAGTCTCTCATTAACATGCAAGACACCCATTTCACCTTTAAGACTCTGCAGTGTCTTTAGGAATTTGGATGAAGACCAAATACACCTGGGAAATACTTAGTTGGTCATCTGAATGACCAACTATGTATTTCTTATGGCTCATTAGAGCACATCTTCCTTGACTCTCTTATCTTCTGGTGGCTCCAGGCCTTCCTTGGCTAGTGACTGCATCACTGCAGTTTCTGTCTCTGTAGTCACATGGCCTTCTTCCTGTGTGTATGTCTGTGTGTCCTCTCAGAGGGACACCAGTCCCTGGGTTTAGGGCCCGCCCACCCTAGCCCAGTGTGACCTCATTTTAACTATTTGCAAAGACCCTACTTCCAAACAAAGTCACATTCACAGGCACTAACAGTTAGGACTTGAACTTACTTTTTAGGAGAGACATAATTCCGCCCACTACACCTGTGGGTGGACATGTGGATGTTTTCAGTGATTTGCTATTAGAACAGATGCTGCATATTTTTTTTTATGAAGTGGTGTATTCTCAGTGGCCTGTGAAATGCCTTTGAAATACAAATTCTAAAAGTGTAGGCGCTGCCTCATAGGTTTCCGCCCGATTGAGCCTCAAAAAGTGTGCACTTATTTCCATGCCTACCTCAGTGTTTGTCTCCTTACGGCCTCACCAAACGTTGTAATACCAGTGTCTTTACCTACCAATCCGAGAGTTGAAATTTTAATTTCATTTTTAGTTCCCATTTCTTTGCTTATTCGTGCAATCGCACACTTTTACATGCTTTTTGACTCTGTAAGTCTGTGAATTGCTAGTTGTTTCTCTTCCCTTTTGAGCTGCTGGTCTATTTTTTTACTTAATCTTTTTCGGAAGCTTGAAGCACTTATTTTTTAGGTCACCTTCTTTGCTTTGTTCTCTCACTTAAATGGAACATGATCTTTTACACAAACCTAAGCAAAGAGATTGTGTGAAAATACGTATCTACAATAAATGGGTATTAACTTCTCAGTGTTGAAATTCTCTGACGCAGTTGTGATGTATGGAAAACATCTAAAGAGATTATGGTGTCTGAGGCGGGTACAATTTCTGGACAAACACACACACCCCACACACACATACACATATGCACACAAAGGGTTAAACAGTTACATGAGAAATGAGGTATGTTTGAAATGTGTCAGTGAGGGGGACTTTATACGAATCTGTGAGAGGGTAAATGTCCCTTTCTCTCTTTTTAAATGAAAGGGCTTCAGTTGGGTTATCGACTAGTGATAAATATCCAACAGGCTGACTTTTGCTTCCCAACTGAGTCATTTAGTTCATAGTTAAGAAAAGCAAGAAGTAGCTAAATGGTGGAAGCAACCTAAGTGCCCATGGACAGATAAACAAAATGTGCTATATACCTACTATGGAATATTATTCAGCCTTAAAAAAGAAATTCTGACACATGCTACACATGTCAACCTTGAGGAAATAATGCAAGTAAAATGAGCCAGACACAGAAGGACAGAACACTGCATGATTCTACTTATATGACAGACCTAGAGTAGTCAAGTTCAGAGACACAAAGTAGAATGGTAGTTGACAGGACTGGGAGGAGGAAGAAATGGGGAGTTACTGTATACTGGGTACGGAGCTTCAGTAGTTTTTTTTTTTGGTATCATTAATATACAATCACATGAGCAAACACTGTGGTTACTAGATTCTCCCCATTATCAAGTCCCCACCACATACCCCATCACAGTTACTGTCCATCAGCGTAGTAAGATGCTGTAGAATCACTACTTGTCTTCTCTGTGCTATACTGTCTTCCCCGTGCCCCCCCCGACATTATGTGTGCTAATTGTAATACCTCTTAATCCCCTTCTCCCTCCCTTCCCACCCATCCTCCCCAGTCCCTTTCCCTTTGGTAACTGTTAGTCCATTCTTGGGTTCTGTGAGTCTGCTGCTATTTTGTTCCTTCAGTTTTTTTTTTTGTTCTTATACTCCACATATGAGTGAAATCATTTGATACTTATCTTTTTTGGCTTGGCTTATTTCACTGAGCATAATACCCTCTAGCTCCATCCATGTTGTTGCAAATGGAAGGATTTGTTTTCTTCTTACGGCTGAATAATACTCCATTGTGTATATGTACCACATCTTTATCCATTCATCTATTGATGGACACTTAGTTGCTTCTGTATCTTGGCAATTGTAAATAATGCGATGATAAACATAGGGGTGCATATATCTTTTCAAATCAGGGATTTTGTTTTCTGCAGATAGATTCCTAGAAGTGGAATTACTGGGTTGAATGTATATCTATTTCTAGTGTTTTGAGGAAACTCCATACTGATTTCCACAGTGTCTGAACCAATTTACATTGCCACCAACAGTGTGGGAGGGTTCCCTTTTCTCCATATCCTTGCCAACACTCATTATTTCTTGTCTTTTGGATGGTAGCCATTCTAACTGGTGTGAAGTGATTTCTTATTATGGTTTTGATTTTCATTTCCCTGAATATTAGCAATATGGAGCATCTTTTCATGTGCCTGTTGGCCATCCATATTTCTTCTTTGGAGAAGCATCTGTTCAGGTCCTCTGCCCATTTTTTAGTTGGGTTGTTTGTTTTTTTGGTGTTGAGGTGTCTGAGTTCTTCCTATATTTTGGATGTTATTAACCCCTTATCAGATAATTGTTTACAAATATATTCTTCCATACTGTAGGTTGCCTTTTTGTTCTGCTGATGTACCGTCTTTTTGTTCTGTCCTTGGCTGTACCAAAGATTTTTAGTCTGATGCAGTCTCACTTATTCATTCTTGATTTTGTTTCCCTTGCCCAGTGAGATGTGTCCAGGAAAAAAATGCTCATGCTTATGTTCAAGAGATTTTTGCCTATGTTTTTTTCCAAGAGTTTTATGGTTTCATGTCTTACATTCAGGTCTTTGGTCCATTTAAGGTTTACTTTTGTGTATGGAGTTAGACAGCAATCCAGTTTCATTCTCTTGCATGTACCTGTCCAGTTTTCCCAACATCAGTTATTGAAGGGGTTGTCTTTTCCCTATTGTATATTCATGACACCTTTATCATATATTAATTGACCATATATGCATGGGTTTATATGTGGCCTCTCTATTCTGTTCCATTAATTTATGGGTCTGTTCTTGTGCCAGTATCAAATTGTTTTGATTAGTGTGGCTTTGTAGGAAAGCTTAAAGTCAGGGAGTGTAATTCCCCCTGCTTGTTCTTTCTTCTCAGGACTGCTTTGGCTATTAAGGATCTTTTGCGGTTCCATAAGAATTTTAGGATTATTTGTTCCAGTTCATTGAAAATTCTGTTGGTGTTTTGATAGGAATGCATTGAATCTGTAGATTGCTTTAGGCAGGATGGCCATTTTAACAATATTAATTCTTCATATCCATGAGCATGGGATAGACTTCCATTTATCTGTGTCTTTATTTTCTCTCACAAGTGTCTAATAGTTTTCAGAGTATAGGTCTTTCTTCCCTGGTTAGGTTTGTTCCTAGGTATTTTATTCTTTTTGATGCAGTTATAAATGGAATTGTTTTCCTGATTTCTCTTTCTGCTAGTTTATTGTTAGTATATAGGAACACAACAGGTTTCTGTGTATTAATTTTGTATCCTGCAACTTTGCTGAATCCAGTTATTCTAATAGTTTTTTGGTGGATTTTTTAGGGTTTTCTATACATAATATCATTTCATCTGCAAATAGTGACAGTTTTACTTTCTTCCTTACCGATTTGGATGCCTTTTATCTCTTTATCTTGTCTGATTGCCATGGCTAGGACCTCCAGTACTACATTAAATAAAAGTGCTGAGAGTGGACATCCTTGATGTCTTTGATCTTAGAGGAAAAGCTTTCAGTTTTTCACCATTGAGCCTGGTGTTAGCTGTGGGTTTGTTGTATATGGCCTTCATTATGTTGAGGCATATACCCTCTATACCCATTTTATTGAGAGTTTTTATCATGAATGGATGTTGGATTTTGTCAAATACTTTTTCAGTATCTGTTGAAATGATCACATGGTTTTTATCCTTCTTTTTGTTAATGTGTATATGTTGATTGATTTACTAATATCATACCATCCTTGCATCCCTAGAATAAATCCCAGGTTGTGGTGGATGATCCTTTGGATGTATTTTTGAATTTGATTTGATAATATTTTGTTGAGGATTTTTCCATCTATGTTCATCAAGGATATTGGTCTATAATTTTCTTTTATGTAGTGTCTTTGTTTGGTTTTGGTATTAGAGTAATGCTGGCCTCGTAGAATGTGTTTGGAAGTATTCCCTCCTCTTCTACTTTTTGGAATACTTTAAGAAGGATGGGTATTAGCTTTTCTTGAAATGTTTGGTGGATGTCGGCTGTGAAGCCATCTGGTCCTGCACGTTTATTTGTTGGCAGTTTTTTGATTACCAGTTCAATTTCATTGCTGGTAATTGTTCAGATTTTCTGTTTCTTTCTGAGTTAATCTGGGAAGGTTGTATTTTTCTAGGAGTTTGTACATTTCTTCTAGGTTGTCCAATTTATTGGCATATAATTTTTCATTGTTTTCTTTAATAATTCTTTGTATTTCTGTGGTATCCCTTGTGACTAATCCTTTTCATTTATGATTTTGTTATTTTTGTACTCTCTTTTTTCCTTGATAAGTCTGGCTAAGGGTTTGTCTATTTCATTTATTTTCTCAAAGGACAACCTCTTAGTTTTGTTGATTTTTTCCTATTATTTTATTCTTCTCTATTTTGTTTATTTCTGCTTTGATCTTTATTATTTCCCTCCTTCTACTAACTTTGGGTTTCATTTGTTCTTCTTCTTCTAGTTTCTTTAATTGTGAGTTTATACTGTTTATTTGGGATAGTTCTTATTTCTTGAAATAGGCCTATATTGCTATGTACTTTCCTTAGTGCTGCTTTTGCAGCATCCCACAAATTTTGGACTGTTGTATTTTTTTTTTCATTTGCCTCCATGTATTGTTTGATTTCTTTTAATTTGTTCTTTGATCCATTGATAATATAGAAGCCTGTTGTTTAGATAGGATTTTTTGTTTTCTTTGTGTAATTTATTTCTAGTTTCATACCATTGTGGTCTGAGAAGTTACTTGATACAATTTCAATCTTTTTTAATGTATTGAGGCTCTTTTTGTGACTTAGTATGTGATCTGTTCTGGAGAATCCTCCATCCATACTTGAGAAAAATATGTCTCTTGCTGCTTTTGGGTGGAATTTTCTGTAGATATCTGTTAAGTCCATCTGATCTAATGTGTTGTTCAGTGCCTCTGTTCCCTTCTTTATTTTCTGTCTGGTTGATTTGTCTATTGATGTGAGTGGTGTGTTCAAGTTCCCTAATATGAATGAGTTGCAGTTTATTTCCCTGTTTAATTCTGTTAGTATTTGTTTTACATATTTATGTGCTCCTTATGTTGGGTGCATGGATATTAATAATGGTATATCCTCTTGTTGGACTGACCCCTTTATCATTAAGTAATGTCCTTTTTTGTCTCTTGTTACTTTCTTTGTTTGGAGTCTATTTTGTCTGACATAAGTACTGCTACCCTTCTTTTTTCTTGCTATTATTTGTATGAAATATGTTTTTCCATCCCTTCACTTTAGTCTGTGTATGTCTTTGGGTCTGAAATGAGTCTCTTGTAGGCAGTGTATAGATGGGTTTTGTTTCCTTATTCACTCTGCCACTCTATGTCTTTTGATTGGTACATTCATTCCATTTACATTTAAGGCAATTATTGATAGGTATGTACCATTTTGTTAATTGTTTTCTAGCTGTTTTTATAGTTCCTCTCTGTTACTTTCTTCCTCTCTTAAACTCTTCTCTTGTTATTTGATGTTTTTCTTCAGTGTTGTGATTGGATTTCTCTTTTTTAATCTTTTTGTGTTATCTACTGCAGGCTTTAGGTTTGTGATTACCATAAGGTTTAAGGATAGCTTCCTAACCATACAACAGTCCGTATTAAGTTGATAATTATTCTGTTTCAAACATAATCTAAAAATATTTTCTTATTCTCCCCCCTCCTCCACACTTTATGTATTAGATGCCATAATCTGTATTTTTATATATCCATTAACTGGTTTTGTGTACCGTTGGTTTTAGTGTTTCTGTTTCGTTTTGTTTAATTTTGTACTTGCTTGGTAAGAAATTGGTCTACTACCTTTACTGTGGGTTTATTTTCACTAGTGAAAACTGTTTAGCCATAGGAACATTTCCATCTACAGAACTCCCTTTAACATATCCTGTAATGCCATTTTAGTGGTTGTAAATTCTTTCAGCCTTTGTTTATGTGGGAAATGTTTTATCTCTCCTTCAAATTTGAATTATAATCTTGCTTGGTAGAGGATTCTTGGTTGAAGGTCCTTATGTTTCTGTACATTAAATATTTCCTGCTTCTCCCTTCTGCCCTGTAAGGTTTCTGCTGAGAAGTCACTGGTAGCCTGATTTGGTTTCCCTTATAAGTAATCTTTATTCTCTCTGGCTGCTTTCAGTACTCTCTCCTTATCCTTAATCTTTGTTATTTTAATGATTGTATGTTTTGGTGTTGTCTTCCTGGGGTTCATTTTGTTAGGGGCTCTCTGTGATTCTATGACCTGATTGTCTATTTCCTCTCCCCATGGGGAAGTTTTCAACAATTATTTCCTCAAAGAGACTTTCTATTCCTTCTCTCTCTTCTTGTGGTACCCCTATTATGTGAATATTGTTTCATTTGGAGTAGTTACACAGCTCTCTTAGCATTCTTTTTTCTCTCTGTTCCTCAGCTTCATTGTTTTCGTGTTCTCTAATTTCCATCTCATTGACTGTCTCCTCTACTTGCAACAATCTATTATTCCCTCCATTGTATATTTAATTTCTGTTACCATAGTTTTCAGCTCTGATTGGCTCATTTTCAGCTCTTCTATCTCTTTGTTGAAGTCCTCCCTGAGATCTTCAATACTTTTCTGCAGATCATTGAGCACTTTGAAATCTTTACCAAGAAGATTGATTATCTCCACTTCATTTAGTTCTCTTTCTGGTGTCTTATCCTGTAGTTTTGTTTGCCACATACTCCCCTGCCCCCTCATTTTTGTCAGGGTTTCTGTTTTTCTTCCTTTGTATTAGATGGATCTGCTGTGCTTCCTGGTCTAGGGAGTAATGGCTTTACAAATAAGACATTCTGTGGTGCCCAGAAGCTCAAGACTTTTGCCTCTCCAGTGACTGGCTGTCCTTTGCATGGAGCTCCAGTTGCTGTTGGTGGGCAGTGCACAGGGCTGCTTTTCTGTCTGTCTGCCTGCAGTGGTTTATCTCAGTTTGCTGCATCCAGCAGTTTATCTCAGCTGCCCTTTGTGATCAAAGCAATGGTTTCTGGGATCCATTTGGGCCTATTACCCTCTGCCTGCCCTGCAGCAATGGTGGGGCTGCTGGGTTAATCAGGTGATTGGGCTAGTCACACAGCTCTGGGTGGTCCCATGGCTCTGGTGCAGGCCTGCAATATGTGGTCACACAGGTGCCCCCTGGCAGTAGCAAGGTGTGCAGCACTGTGCTTGGCTGCCTGCAGGGATGAAGGAGCGCCTGGAGCTGCCTCCTGCAAGGTGCTTCTCCAAATGGGCTGAGACAGGGCTGAGAAAGCTGGGAAAGCCTTCCTCTGCCTGCCAGGCAAGAAAGTCTTATGTTGCTGTGCCAAGTGGGCTGGCAAGCTGGTGGTAAGCAGGGAAGTACCTTGGGGCTGAGCTGCTAGAGAGGTCCTGAGAGTGCCTGACCTGTTGGACCAAGGGAGAGCTGGGGAGGTGTTGTCCACCTGTTCTTTCTCCCATTGAGAGAGCTCCATCCAACCCTTGCCTCTCTGGCACCCCTCCCACTGCTGGCATATCTTTCAATCTGCTGCCTCTGTGTTGGGTCTCAGAAGGACTGGTGGAACATTCCTGTCTTCCACAAGTGGCTGGAGTCTCAGCCTCCCAGAGTGCTCCAACTGTCCCTGTCAAGCCCTGTTAATCACCAGAACCCAGTGCAATGTGGACTTATGCTCCCAAAGCAGATTTCCAGGGCCAGGTGTGCAGAATTCCTGAATACCTATCCCCTGCGTGATCCAGTCCTCTTCCACCTACCCATGGGCTGGGATGGGGGAAGGGCTGGGATCATGCTTGGTCATGGCTCTGTCACTTTACCCTTTTCTGTGTGGTCTTCTCTTCTTCACCAGGTGAAGGTGGTCTGTTCTGCAGTCTTCAGGTTATATTCAGGTTTGGTTGTATTTGCTGTAGTTGTTTCCTTGGTGTGTGTGGAGGGAGGAGGTTTCCGCCTTGCTTTCCCACTCTATCTTCTTTTTTCTGCCTCCTCCAGAGCTTCCTTCCTCCAGGAAGGAAGGAAGGCAGGGAGGAAGGGAGGAAGGGAGGAGAGGAGGGGCAATTTTTGCCTGTTTCACACCAGGCAATTTCCAACAGAGTGGCATCCCCAGGAGTGGGCCTGTAACTCATGTGCTCTCTCCCTTCATTTCCTCCCATCTCCAGCCCACTGGCCACAGCAAGTCTCACTGGAAATCAGAAATCGCTTCCTGTCTAGAATTGGCAGTGTGGAGTACTGCTTGAAGATGAAAACTTGGTTCACTAAATTCCTGTGCTGTGAGGTCTTTTTTTGTAATTGTTGTTGTTAAAGGAAAGCATAGTATTACATCCTTTAGTGATCCTTTGTTCATATGAAACTTCAGTGGGAGCCATAAATCCCTTGCATTGGAGATGGTTAAGGAAGAAGGGATTTCTGGTTCCTAACATGTGACTGCTGCATTTGCAGAATAGTAAGGAGCAGGGCTGTTCTTTGCCTGGCTCTCACAGCAAGTACTCATTGGCACCCCCCACTTCCCTGCTCTCCATGTCCATGAGGGAACAATTTCTAATTGCTCTAAATTCCTTATTGTGTTTACATTTCACTGTCTTATGTTAGCATGTGAACACCCTTGAGTGCAGAGGCTCTTGTCAGTTTTACTTGCTGATGTATCCCAAATGTCTACTCAATGTCTAGTAATCAATAAGCATTAGAGAATGAATGACTTCCATCTGTACCACATGGCTGGTGATTGAACTCAAGGCCTTTCTTGGGAATTGGGGTCTTATTCTCACCCCTGCCCCTTCTGTCCAGCAATCCAAAGCTCTCTAGTCCAAAGACCTGAGGAGGAAGGAGAGCTGGCTAGGAGGCCCCTCCTGGGCCTTAAGCCTAAACTTCACCTACCAACCTTGGGAGAGGGAGCTGGAGATGGGGTTGGGAGGGAAGGGAAAGGCTGACCTTTGCCTGTATACCCTTTTGGGCCATTTGGATTTACCATGTTCATGTACTGTTTTAACTTCTCCAAAAAGATTTTATTCTAATTTTTTTTAATGCTTAACTATTAAAAATACCATAGGCCAAATTTTATATGGTAAAAGATTCACCTCTGGCTGAAGCTGTTAAAAACAAAACGGGCCCAAAATGGAGTCACTCATGCTAAGCCTACATCACCAAACTGAGATTTAAAGTTTTGGCTCTCTCAGAAATGGAATCTTACACCAGTCAATCAGGAATTGCCTGCTCAGCGCTAGTGAGGTGACCCTGCCGGCAGACCCCGTCACCCGCAAAGGGAGGGCGACTGCAATGACCAAACCTGCTTTTTTGCCTCATGTAACTTCCTTATTACTACTTCCTTCTGACTATAAAAGTCTCTCATTTTGTACAGTTCCTCAGAGCTCCCATCTGCGAGATTGAATGTTACCTGATGCCAACTGATTTTTGCTCAAAGAAACTCAAAATTTTTAATATGCCTCAGTTTATCTTTTAACAAGACTGACACAAAGCTTTCAGTTCTCAGCTTTTTCCTCCAGAATTAAAAATAAACAGAAAGCCCTCCCATAGGGTGCCTTCAACTTGGATCTTGCCTGTCTCGTTCATCATTAAGCCTCTAGTGCTAGCATGGTGCTGGGCACAGAATAAACACTTAATAAATATTTGATGAAGAAATCATTTTACATACAAATCAGCAGAGTATAGAATATTTATTGTCATTAATTGAGGTGATAGATGAGAACCTCAGATTTTAGGCTGAGTGAAGATACCCAGACTCTTAAAACTGGAGGAGGATGGAAAGTAGCTAACTGGGTAGCCATGGAAACCCACGGTGCTGGCAGATTCCCTTTACAAGCAGCCAGAATGTCCCACATGAAGGGAAGTCCTATTTTGATCTTGTCACATTCACATTAAAGAGTCAGAGAAGGAGCTGACCATGAAATGACCATTGGGACAGATCAGGCCTCTGGGGTCAATCCATTAGCCCTCCAGATTTGGGAGACAACACAGACCCCTGTCTGGGAATGTCAGCTGAGGCCCCAAACCAACTGACAAGTCCCTGACATTCTGAAGAGACATGTAAGGACATCCCCTCATAAATTGCTAAGAAGTGGCTGGAACAGTTCCTTGCCCTGTCATCATCCTCTCCAGTGGGCTTTACAGGAGAAAGGGATCAGAGAGGGTGTTTTTCTGAAGAGCATGGCTGGCTTGGGGGAAAAGGGTGATTTTACACTCCAACCCCAAAAACTCAAGGCAAGTAACAGGGCTTCAAGAGAAGCTGGTCTGCTGGGTGAGGCAGGGGCAGGGGGATGCCTGCCTGAAAGAGAGGAAGACCCAACATCAGGCCAAGCTCAAGGAGGTTCAGAGAGTAGCTAGTAGGGGGCAGGAGTTGTGGGGTGTTGTGGCATGGAGAGGAGTTGTAGGATGGAGAGGACTTAGCTTTTCACTTGTACTCTCTGTTCTAAAGAAAATGCATTAGTCTTTATTTTTTAAAAGCTGGCTATATTCTATTGTTGAAAAGCCACTTTGGCCCCTTGTTTAGGAGAGAAAAGCTCAGAGATGTTAAGTCATTACTTCTCCAAACCTAACGTATAAATTGCATAAAATCACCTGGAAATCCAGTTAACAATACAGGCTTTGGTTCACTAAATCTGGGGTGTGGCCTGATATTCTGCATTTCCAGCAAGCTCACAGGTGATGCAGGTACTGCTCTCCCATGGGCCACACCTTGAGTAGGTGACTTGCTCAAGGTTTCCTAACCAGCCAGCACTAGAATTCCCATCTACCTCTCCAAACGAAATGGGCTTACTCTAAGTTTATGTTGACCACCACTGGAAGTCAGAACCTCATCGAAGGTGGAAGGCCACCTGCATCGCCTGTTACACGCTGGCTACTTCCATGGTGGTGTGGGGAAGTGGCTCATTTTAAAACAATTACAGCTGGTTCTGTTAAATCTCAGCCTTCAATTGAGTTCTGCTTCCCTTTAAGCCGTTATGTAACCAGTTATATAACAGCATTGTGCCATAATGCCCTTTGCCCTTTGCCAGCAGTTTTCTGGAAAGGAATCCTCCAGATGGTAAAGGCACTCCTTCTCCCTTTCTGAGACCTGGGGCCACCAAAGGGAACCCCACTTCCCCCTGAGCTGCCTCTGGCCACCCCAGGGAACTTTGATGTGTGGCTGTGCTCTACATTTGGGGTCCTCTGTGCTGAATGATCACATCCAGTCCTACGGACCTCCTGAGTGGGATGGTTCATTACACCCCTTTTATAAGCGAGGACACTGAGGCACCAACCCTTTAAGTGTTTGCCCAAGATCACAGACCTAGAATTCAAAGCTTTGTCCCTCTGATGCCAGAGTCCCTGGTTGTCACTGCTTCACTTGCTGAAAATGATGTGGGTCCCCAAATGGGCAAGTATTGGAGGAGGACCCTGGAACCTTTTTGGTGAGTTTCTGTAGAGCAGCCAAGACCCCATTCTTTTCCCAGGCTTCCCCTCTCCTGGTGAGGACTGTAGCTTTCTTAATTTCCCTATAACTAAACTTAATTTATATTTCGAACACTCATTCCATGAGTTATAGAAACTACATCTTAGCCAGTTCGGTTCATCTTAGTTGATTCCACATTTTTGGGGGGCAGGTCAGAACTTCCTGATCAAGTCAAGGTTTTTTTCCCTTTACTTTCCCCCCAAAGGCTCTTAACATCACTGGCTTGTTCTTGTCTTTCAAGACTTTATTTCAGTGTCACCTTCTTCAAGAGGCCATTCCTGACCAAAGGAAAACCAATCTGTGAGGCAGAAAAACAGACATGAGTGGGTGGAGAGAGAATAAGGACAGTAAAGCCCACTAAATGGGACCCAAAAAGTTAGCCAGATAAAAGCAGAGCACCAGCAAGGACTTGCAGAGTTAACGCCCCTTGCAGCGTGAGGTCATTCCACAGGCTCTGAATCTGGGCTGACCTGGAGACTTGCTCTAGCTAATGCAGGTGAGATAGGGCAGAGACATGAAACAAGCATCATGATTAATTTTCCTTAAAAAATGCTGAGATATGAATAGCAAAGTAAGAACAGGAGGGACTTATCTTAAGGCTAAGATTCCATTTTAAAAGCACAGAGTTGGGGAGAAGGTGAGAGCCACCTGCATTGCCTGTTACACTGGCTATTTCCATGGTGGACATATTCTTTGGTATAATCAGCCAACGATCTATCTTAAGGCCAGGCAAACAGTCTTAACTGATATGTTCTGGGTGCTTGGGGGTAGCCACTATCTTGGAGAAGAACAAAAAGTTTATCCTACAGAATTATCTGGAGAACTAACTATGGATGATGACATATTGTCTCTCACTGGAGATAGACGTCATGAGACCTTATGACAAATCTACACCCCCTGACCCTTTACCTTTATCCCATTCTTGGAAATCCTTAAAAGAGAATCCCAGCTTTTAAGTGGGCCTCTCCTCTGGGGTTGCCTGCACTCCACTTTCTTCAAGTGCGCACCTTTTTGCTTTAAATAAACTTCTCACTGCTCAACTTGTTAGGTTTTTGTCTCTGTTCTTTTCCAGTGGTGTCTTTTTTTACTTTGCTATTTCATTCTAGTCTGTAGGCTTAAGCACAAGCCTTCACTCTGTCTCTTCAGATAAGTAGGAAGGGGCTGCTGAGATCTCTGATTTGGGCTTCAAGTTGCTGTCACCTGGGTGGCCCGGACAGAACTGCAGCTCTCGATCGTGCTCTTCAGTAGCCTGCCTGAAATCTCTTTTTTTTTGCTTTGGGAAGTTCTCAAAACATAATCTCATCCCACCCAGTGCTCTGTGGCTCCCCCAAGTCCTGGGGTGGTAGGGACTTAGTTTCCATGCTGTGCATATCCAAGGGGACACTGGACGCCAGGTGACTCTGGCTTTAGGTATTGGCAAGGGATTTGCTCTATGCTGAGCAGGAGTTCAATGAACTTATCTCTCTGCTCTTCCTTGCTCTCTCTGCCTGCACGGCTGCTGCCATTCCTTGCTACTCTCGCTTTAATGAATTCTTTCCTCACCTTGTAGCCTGACTTCCCTGCATCTCTGAACCAAATTCCTCCCCAACACCCCACCAGGCATTCTCTATCAAATACTCCCTTCCTCCTCCTCTGTAAGCCAAGGTTTACAGTGGTCAGTGGCCAGCATCTGATACTTTTCTGCTTTGTTTATTTTTATTGTCTGTGTTTCCCCGTCATCACTCCCACAGTGCTTGGCCATTAATAGAAACTCAGTAAATATTTGTTCATTAATAGTTTAAGTATCCCTGGGAGGAACCTCCTGGTTCCCTTGTGGGAATGAAGTTGGGGAAGGTGGGGGAGAAAGGAGCAAAATGTCCAGTGCTTCTCATTATTTCACTCGTGGGCCCAAACAAGCCCCTGTGAAGGCTTTGGTAACCCAGGTGTTTGGTTTGGGTCTTTTTTAGCTTTTGTCCATGTCTTGGGGAACTTAGAAGAGACACATCTCTCATCTGCCTTCAGGACAGCCCAGTGTGTGCACAGAACTCACCAGGAAGGGAGGTAAAGAACCTCCTCACTCGCAGGTCTTCTCCCTACACCCACCGTGGACTTCCCACCCCTCCCCTCTTTCCCCATTGACCTCAAGCCCGATGTGTCTTCCTTTCCTTCTCCTCCCTCCTAAATAGTGTGCCTTGGCCTCATCTCTATTGAATTTTGTCTGATTTGGGGATGGAATATTTTTCCAACTATCAATAGCATTCCCACAGCTAAGAGAAAAAAGCAAACACAGGTGAACTTGTACCTTTTGCACAAATTGCAAGTCAATTTTCACGGTAACATTATCTCACCAGGAAATGTGATTTGATAGAAGAAAGAGATTGTTAATCTTTCAGATTCCTTTCTTCTTCTTTTTTTTTTTGAATTATTTACTGCCCAAACTGAAAATTGGTGCCACCTAGGGGTTCTTTTATGGGTGCAATCCATCAGAGAATGTTATCAAAGCCTCCTGGGCCTGACTCAAGAGACAAATGGGCTCAAACTAGCATTTTTCTGCATTTGATGAGCAAGGTATTGGAAACGAATTCTCTGTAGCCAGGGTCAATTTTACTTCTTGCTGAGGGCAGTTACTAGATTCATGTGTGTGCTCCCCTGGGCCCCTCCTCCTTCTGGAGCGCTCAGTTCCCACTGCCCAGCCCCCTGCTAGCCCGTCAGATTACCTTTTGCTTTCCATTGCAGTAACGTGGGCAGAGAGGCTAAGCTCTTCTGTGATGGTAGGCAGGCACCCCACTTGTCTTCATGTATTTTAAGAAAAGGGCATGTGCAATAAAGAATTAACCTTGCCCAAACAGAGATCTGATCTTTGCCCTTAGTGCCCAGGAGGTGATCTCTAAGCCCTTAGAATGTCCTGCCTGGTAAGAGTGCCTCTGTTTACCTGGATGCCTTGCCCGATGATCTAACAGTGTGATTTGTGATTAGGGATTTGGTCACATAGTATCAGCTCTCCCTCTCCCTAGATAGACTGGAGACCGAGGTCAGCCATGTGGACAGCCAACTGTGTCCACAAAACCAAGTCCCAGTTGAAACTCTGGACACCAAAGCTTGAGTAAGCTTCCTTGGTTGGCAATACCCCGTGCATATTGTCACACACTGTTTCCAGAAGGAGCCGACACTGTCCGTGGCCTCACTGGGACAGGACAGATGGAAGCTCCATATGTGGGACTCTTCTGGACTCCACCCTGTGTGTCTCTTCCCTTAGCTAATTTTTTCTCTGTATCCTTTTGTTGTGATAAACCATAACAGTGAATATAATAGCTTCCAGTCAGTTCGAAAAGTCCTTCTACTGAATCGTTGAACTTGAGGGTGGTTGTGGGGACCCCTGAATTGGCCATTGGTGTCAGAAATGAGGGTCGTGTTGGGGACAGTTCCCTAACTTTACAGGCATGGTCTAGGAATCTGAACATGTGATCTCTGATCCGAGATTCTCCACTTACTGGCTGGGTAAGCCACTTCATTGCTCAAGGGGGAGGGTGTTGTCTGTGTGCCCTCTCAAGGAGCTGGCTGTGGGGACTGAGATGGAAGTGGAATGGCTGGATAAGTTGTCCAGCTCCACGCACAGGCAGCACTTGGCACAAGTGTCCTGAGTGACCTCTCACATCCAGGCACATTCAATACTGATAATGAGGATACCATTCCTACAATCTGCCTAACCTCATCTGTCTAGACAGGAAGGAAAGAGGGGTTGGGGCTGAACAATAAGTACTTGGAGCCTGAGTAGAAGCCATTTTTCTGAAGTAAGTTCTTAGGAGCCACTTATATGGTGGAACAGTGCAAGCCGTATGCACACAAGACACAGATTTGTTACAACGCACCCATCATCAGAAGGGCAGAAACCTCAAAATCTTGACAAACCACTCTGTGGTGAGGCTTTGAGGAAGTGGGCACTCATGTAATGTGACTGCTGGGAATTCAAAATGGAACATCCCCCGTTGAAGGGAATTGGGCAATACCTAACAAAATTACATAGCATTTACCCTTCAACTTCGAAATATCACTTCTGGCTACTATCCTGAATTACTTCTAACTATACAAATGCGTATATACAGTTATTTATTGCAGCATCATTGTAATTGCAAAATATTTAAAACAACCTAAATGCCCATCTGTAAGAAATTATTTTATTAAATGATAGCATGTCCACACAGTGGAGTACCATGCTGCTATATGAACCAACAAGGAAGAACTTTATGAATCGACCCACAGTGACACCCAGGTATATTGTTATGAGAAAAAGCAACCATAAAGTTCAGCAGAGTGATTATAGGTATACTAACACACTGAATAAAACTGAATCCATAAATCAGAATGATGCCAAAGAACAAATGAATAGGAAGAGTAAAGAAAGCTCTTCTTTAATTATTTAAAAGGAAAATAGAATGCCAACTAATAGGTACAGAGGGACTAATACAGGTAGAAAATCAAATCTCTATTTTGCATCCATCATGAATCACAGATTTAGGCTAGAATCATAATGGATGCTAAACCTACTGGGTTAGAGTTGGTTGGGGAAAAGGAAATTTACAATATTTACACAATCTTAAGGCAGCTCCTCTAGATCACTTATCAGTTACAGACTTACGAGTTACAAAGATGACACTACTTTAGCTAAGAGATAAAATTCACATCTGCAACAGTAGACAAACTGGTGACATGCCTCCTGATGGATGCACTGAAAGATCACATTGAAAATTTAGTGTTCCTGCCCCAAAATGCACAACTTGAGCTAAATCACAAAGAAACAACTATATAAACTCAAATTGAGGGACATCTACACAGTAATGGCCTGTACTCTCCAAAAATGTCAATGTCATGAAAGGCAAAGAAAGGCTAAGGAACTGTTTCAGATTTTAAAAGACTGAAGACTACGTCAAAATAAAAAACTTTTGGGCACCAAAGGATATGATCAACAGAATAAAAAGGCAGCCTAAGGAGTGGGAGAAAATATTTGCAATTAACATATCTTATAAGGGGCTAATAGGCAGGATATGTAAAGAACTACAGCTCAACACCACCACCAAAAACAACATGATTAAAAAGCAAGCAAAGGACTTGAATAGACATTTCTCTGAAGAAGATAAAGAAATGGCCTATAAGCACATGAAGAGATGTTCAACACCCCTCGGGAATCATTAGGGAAATGGAAATCCAAACCACAACACGCAACAACACAGATGAAGCTGAAAAACCTTATGCTGAATGGAAGAAACCAGACATAAAAGACTACACCCTGAAAGAATACATTCAGAGAAAACTGAGAAGGCAAAGCTATAGGGACAGAAAGCAGATCAGTGGTATCCTGTGGTCCAGATGGGGACAGTGATAGCAGCAAAGAGGCAGGAGGGAACTTCCGGAGGAAATGGAAGGATTGTAAACTAGTACAGTGAATGCAGGACTGTGTACATTTCAAAATTCATTTACCCCTCCACTAAAAATGGGTGGATTTTACACGTCAAGTATACCTCAATAAAACTACAAAATAATAATAATAATGAAGAGAAGGAACAAGTTTGGGGAAAAAAATCTCAGCTTTTTTAATTTACAAAAATTAAAATTTTTTAATTTTATATTGTAAGGTTTTATGGAAAAAGTCAAATCTACAGAAAGATTGTAACAATGGGACAATGATCTTTATACCTTTCATCTAGATTGACCAATTGCTAATGTTTTTATCACATTTACTCACAAACACTCCATGTATGTATTTATCTGTATATATGTGTGTATAGGTGTATATATACATATATGATAGCTATGTATATATTTATATCTAATAGAGAAAGAAACTTATTTTTGTTGAGCCATTAAGACTGATATGTATCCTTCCCACCTAAGTAATTCAGAGTGTAAGTCCTAAAAACAAAGACTCTGTTATGTAATTTCAGGAAAGCTGTCAAATTCAAGAAATTAATATTGATACAATACTAGTGTCTAATGTATTTTCTGTGTTCATATTTTGCTAATTGTCCTAATAATATCCTTTATAAACCTTTGCTTTCAAAGTGGCTCCAATCCTGGATTAAGCAAGACACTTAATTGTCAAATCTCTTTAATCTTCTATAATCTAGAACATATATGGACATTTTTTAAGAGGACAGGTGCATAGTTTTATAGAGAGCTCCTCATTTTGGGTTTACCTGATTGCTTCCTTGAGATGATTCTTACACGTTTTGGTTCTGGAATGACATGGTCTCTCTGTTGTTCCATTAGTAGGGTTTTGAACACTGGACCCGTGCCCTGGTCATTAGCATTATGATGTCTGGGATACTTCCCCACCATAAAAGTACTTTTTCCTCAGTATAATTACCAGCTCACCTGTGGGGACATACTGAGAGCCTAGGTTAATATCCTGCTTCAAACACTCTTACCTAAAAGAATCAATTAATGACCTAGGACCTTTTAAAGAAAAGTGAATCTCCCTGACCTTGGCAAGATCCTCGAAATTCATGCATCAAAGCTGTACCTATTTTCAGGGTAAGCAGGACAGCCTCACACTCAGGAGTTCTTAACTGGTGTTCCCAAAGGTCCTTAGATGGGATTCAGGAGATCTTAAACTGGTCTGGGAAAGCACTTAGTCATTATTTTCAGCAACCTCTAACTAAAATCAAGCACTCCCTTCAGTTATGAATGAAACAACAAACCATAGCAGTACCAGTGGCTATGTCACCCCTGGAAATTCCAGATGCCTTTATATCACATTATAGCCAATGCAGAATATTATTTACACTCATCACTCTTTTGAAATCATAGCAGCTATTAGACGCACCACCAGATCTTGTTAGTTGAGGCATTAATTTTAAAAAGCACATATATTACATATCACAAATTTTAAATACATTTTGGTAACAATGCATTCAACAATATTTCCTTTGTATGCCTATGTGTTTTATTTTATGCATTTGTGTTAGTCTCTTTGGGCTGCTATAACAAAATACCAGAGGCTGGGTAGCTTATAAACAACAGCAATGTATTTCTCACAGTTTTGGAGGCTGAAAGTCTGAGATCAGGCTGCCAGCATGATCAGGTTCTGGTGAAAACCTTTTTCCAGGTTGTAGACTGCTGACTTCTCACTGTGTCCTCTGATGGAGGAGGGGCAGGGAGCTCTGAGGGGGTCTCTTTTATAGGAGCATCTATCCCATTGATGAGGGCTCCACCCTCAGGACAGAGGCTCCACCTCCTAAGGTCATACACTGGGCATTAGAATTTCAACATATGCATGTGTCGGGGACACAAACACTCAGACCACAGCAGCACTTAGAAGTGTTACCCTGAGGAGTCCCTGGCACAAACAAAGTGAGCAACCCCTGCCTCTGTCCTCTGGCTTCTCCAGCTGGACCTCCTAAATTCTCCAGACCCACCCTTTGAAAACAACAGCCCTCCTGGTTCTCTTCTTTGCCTTTCAAACATTTGCTGCTTTGGGCACCAGCATGAATGAAGCTGCTTGGAGGTTGGCATAGGGTGGCCCCAAGTTTCTCATCTGCCACTTCTAGCTGAGTGGCTGCTCCCGCCTCACCTGCCCTTTCGTGCTGTTCCTCATGATGTGGACTGCCGCGCTTCCTCCTCTTCTGCTTAAAAAGAAAACTTACTGCCTTCGAGGCCTGGTCCTTCTTGAGATGATCCCTACATGGCCAGCCATCATGGTTCCTTCCCCCTTTGCTTTTGTGGCGCTTTGTTTCTTTGCCTCCATACCCCTGATCAGCACCTGGCTGGTGCAGGCATCTGGGCTCCACCTCTCTGTCTTTCCTCCCGGATGGGAAGCTCCTTGGGGACATCCTTCATTCTAGCAGCTCCAACCCACAGCTGGAGCACTGCACATGGTCCTAAGGTATGTTTATGGGCTTGAACAGATGCGAATCCCCAGTGTAAAGTAAGAACACTCAAGTTCACAGGAAAAGAAGTAACAGTTGGCAGCCCCAGGTTGGAACCCAAGGCTTCTGGTCCCTGCCCGGTTGTCCCTGGGCCACCGTAGAGCACCAAGGGCTTGGCCAGACCCACCATTTCATGACCCAGAATTTCTCTCAAACAACTTTGTCTACTCAGTTCAGTAAGAGAACATAATTCAATGTTTCTAAGACAGGCTTAATGCAAAATCAAATATGTCAGTAAGAATTGTACCCATCAATTTCTGTTTGGATGTGACATTTCAACATGAAATGATTCCTAAAACCCCTGAATTTCTTCTTCTCAGGATATCCACAGACTCCTTTTAACTTTTATATATGAAAAATTTCAAATAGTCCAAAAAGTCCAGAGATTGATTTAGTGAACCCATCAGCTACATTCAACATTACCATTTTGCTATTTTCTGCTTGTTTTGTTTTGGGCTTTTTTGCTTGTTTTTGTTTTATATAATTTCCTGATGCATTTTAATTTAAAATACAAACATCATACGATCTCAACCCTAAACAAAGGACAGTGTCTTCCTGAACCACAATTTCTTTGTCATACATAAGAAAATTGATTCCTTAATATCATCCCACACACAGCTCATCTTCCAGTTTCTCCAGCTGTTCTAAAAAAGTGTATCACAGGAACCACAAAAGACCCCGAAAAGCCAAAGCAATCCTGAGAAGGAGGAATAAAACTGGGGGAATTATGCTCCCTGACTTGAAGCTCTACTACAAAGCCACAGTAATCAAGACAACTTGGTATCAGCACAAAAACAGACCCGCAGACCACTGGAACAGAATAGAAAATCCAAACATTAACCCAAACATATACAGTCAATAATATTTGATAAAGGAGCCTTGGATATACAATGGGGAGATGACAACTCTTCAGCAGCTGGTGTTGGAAAAACTGGACAGCTACATGTAAGAGAACGAAACTGGACTACTGTCTAGCCCCATACACAAAGGTAAACTCAAGGTGGATCAAAGACCTGAATGTAAGTCATGAAACCATAAAACTCTTAGAAAAAAACATAGGCAAAAATCTCTTGGACATAAACATGAGCGACTTCTTCATGAACATATCTCCCCGGGCAAGGGAAACAAAAGCAAAAATGAACAAGTGGGACTATATCAAGCTGAAAAGCTTCTGTACAGCAAAGGACACCATCAGTAGAACAAAAAGACATCCTACAGTATGGGAGAATATATTCATAAATGACATATCTGATAAGGGGTTGACATCCAAAATATATAAAGAACTCACGCACCTCAACAAACAAAAAGCAAATAATCCAATTAAGAAATGGGCAGAGGACATGAATAGACACTTCTCCAAAGAAGAAATTCAGATGGCCAACAGGCACATGAAAAGATGCTCCACATCGCTAATCATCAGAGAAATGCAGATTAAAACCACAATGAGATATCACCTCACACCAGTGAGGATGGCCAACATCCAAAACACAAACAACAACAAATGTTGGCGAGGATGTGGAGAAAAGGGAACCCTCCTACACTGCTGGTGGGAATGCAAATTAGTTCAACCATTGTGGAAAGCAGTATGGAGGTTCCTCAAAAAACTCAAAATAGAAATACCATTTGACCCAGGAATTCCACTCCTAGGAATTTACCCTAAGAATGCAGCAGCCCAGTTTGAAAAGGACAGATGCACCCCTATGTTTATTGCAGCACTATTTACAATAGCCAAGAAATGGAAGCAACCTAAGTGTCCATCAGTAGATGAATGGATAAAGAAGATGTGGTACATATACACAATGGAATATTATTCAGCCATAAGAAGAAAACAAATCCTACCATTTGCAACAACATGGATGGAGCTAGAGGGTATTATGCTCAGTGAAATAAGCCAAGCCGAAAAAGACAAGTATCAAATGATTTCACTGATATGTGGAGTATAAGAACAAAGAAAAAAACTGAAGGAACAAAACAGCAGCAGACTCACAGAACCCAAGAACTGACTAATAGTTACCAAAGGGAAAGGGACTGGGGAGGATGGGTGGGAAGGGAAGGATAAGGGGGAAAAAGGGGCATTACGATTAGCAGATGTAATGTTGGGGGGGGGCACGGGGAGGGCTGTACAACTCAGAGAAGACAAGTAGTGAATCTATAGCATCTCACTACGCTGATGGACAGTGACTGTAATGGGGTTGGTAGGGGGGACCTGATGAAGGGGGTAGTTTAATCACCATAATATTGCACGTGTAATTGTAGATTAATGATATCAAAATAAAAATTTTAAAAGTGTATTACAGTTGGTTTATTTGAGTGAGTGTAGAACAATTGCGTGCTTTCCCTTTGTTTAATATCATTGTCATATTGAGAGAAGCACATCCATTCTTCTTCAGAATGTCCCCCATTCTGGATTTGGCTGATTTCTTCCTCATGTGGTCATTTAACTTGTCCCCTCTACTTCCTGTCACCTGCAATTTAGATCTAAAATCCTGCTTAGATTTAACAAATATATTGAGCATTTTTGGTAAGAATATTTCAAAGGGGACATCTTGTGCTTTGTATTTCAAAACATCGTGTTGCTCAAAAATCTGCCTGCTCCATTACTAATGATGCTAAGATTAGGTGAGTGCCGGGGATGACAGCCTGATACCACCTGGTAGAATTGTGTCCCCCTCTCTCAACTGGCAAGTAATCTCTAGCATGACACTTGGTACCCTATTCACCATCAGTCTTTCACCTAAAGGATTTCTCACAATGGATGAATGTTGCCTGAATCAGTTATTTCACTAGAGTTTGCAAAATGATGATTCAATCGCATGATTTTCGTGCATTTACTAGCCAGTATCCTTGTGTAAAGCCAAGGTTTTGCTCGCTGCTCAAGCCTACTTGGTCACCCAGAAATACAGTTCCCACGGGAAAGGCAAGACAAATATTTGGGTATTTTCCTTCAATGACCAATTTTCCCAGTAAGGAGTTGGAGCAATAGCTAACTCCGGGGGTGAAAAGGGTATTATTTTGAGGGGAGGAACTTTCTCGTTTTGTTAATGATCATGAGCGCCTGGTTTGGGCTTTTTGCAGGGCGGGGGGGGGTATTTTTTTAGGTCTTATTCTAGAGTCTCAAGTAAAATAGCTTTATTTTTGTATTTTTGTTCTTATCGTGTTAATTCATTCTGTTTTTTCCATGTTGTGACATGAAATAAAAATTTTAAATTAAAATATCATTGTTACATGATCTTATGTTGGTTTCAAATGTACAAGGTGGTTCCACACTTACCCACATTATCAAACCTTCACCTCCTCTAATGCAGTTGCTATCAATGTAGAAGGATGTTACAAAATCATTGACTATATTCTCCATGCTGTACTACCATCCCTGTGACTGTTATTATGGTTGCAAATTACTGCGCTCCATTATCCCTCCCTCTCACCCTCCCTTCCACCCCAGCCCCTCCCCCTTGGTAACCACTAGTCATTTATCAGGGTTCATGAGTCTACTACTGTTTGGTTCATTCTGTTTTGCTTTGTGTTTATATTCCACAAATAAGTGAAATCATATGGTATTTGTCTTTCTCTGCCTGGCTTATTTCACTGAGCATAATACCTTCTAGGTCCATCCATGTTGTTGCAAATGGCAGGATTTCTTTTCTTTTTATGGTTGAATAATATTCCATTGTGTATATATACTACATCTTCTTTATCCATTCATCTATTGATGAACACTTAGGTTGCTTCCATATCTTGGCTGTTACAAATAGTGCTGTGATAAACATAGGTGTGCATATGTCTTTTTGAATCAGGGATCTTGTTTTCTTTGGGTAAATTCCTAGGAGTGGAATTGCTAGATCAAATGGTATTTCTATTTTTAGTTTTTTAAGGAACCTCCATACTGTCTTCCACAGCAGTTACACCAATTGACATTCCCACCAACAGCATAGGAGGGTTCCCATTTCTCTGCATCCTTGTCAACATTTGTTATTTTTTGTCTTTTGGATAGTAGCCATTCTAACTGGTGTGAGGTGATACTCATTGTGGTTTTGATTTGCATTTCTTTGATGATTAGTGATGTGGAGCATATTTTCATATGCCTGTTGGCCATTTGCAGTTCTTAGGAGAAGGGTCTGTTCAGGTCCTCTGCCCATTTGTTAATTGGGTTATTTGTTTTTTAGGTGTTGAGGCATGTGAGTTCTTTATACATTTTGTATGTTAACCCCTTATCAGATGAGTTGAAATAATTTCTTTACTTTCAACTAGTTAGCAGTACACTTTATGCTTTCTGTCTACTATGCTTTACTTATAAGTCCCCTTGGGTTGGGCACATATTGTTGCTACCAATACTCTGTGTTGGTTAATTTTATGTGTCAACTCAGCTGGGCCATGAGGTACCCAGACATTTAGTCAGATATTATTCTGAGTGTGTCTCTAAGAGTGTTTTTGGATGAGAATAACATTTGAATCACTAGACTGAGTAAAAAGCAGGATTTCCTCCTTAGTGTGGATGGTCCTCACCCAGTCAGTTGAACACCTGAATAAGAACAAAGAGTGAGTGAGAGGGAACTCCTCCTGCTTTCCTGTTTGAGCTGGAACATCTGTCTTCTGCTCTTGGACTGCAACTTACATTGGCTGTCCCGGCTCTCCAGCTTGCCAGCTGCAGATCTTAGGACTTCGCAGCTTCCACAATCACATGAGCTAATTCTTTATAACACACACACACACACACACACACACACACACACACACACACACACACACCCTATTGCTTCTGCTTCCATCTTTTCATACATATTTCTTTGGGTCCCGGTACAAAAATGAACTTGCTACATGATGGGGCATACCCACGCTTAATTTCTGTGTTCTGAGGCACTTCTCTCCACACAGATGAATTTGGTTATAACACAGCTGTGCGTGCGTTTGTAGTTTGTGATTCCCCACGTACTCACTGGCACTTTATTTGCATTTTTTACAATTTCTAACATCTCTTTTCTGCTGTACAGCCTTGATGGCTTCATACCTTGCTTAGCAGTAACCCCACAATTATCAGAGGTCCCAAGGGACCGCATGGTCCATGTCCTCCCGTCCCACCGGCAGCTCTGTGGCCGTCACCCTGCTCCAGCAAGTGGGTTTCGTGCTGCTCACTGCCACACCATCTCTCTCCCACCTCGGGCCCTTTCTCCTTGCTGTGTGTTCTGCCTGGGCAGCTCCTGCCACACAGAGGCACTCACTCCACAACATCTTGAAGATTTTTGTGATATTGTGATTTGTATTAAGAAATGCATATTTGGGGTTTGTCCCCATCCCTGCACAGAGCTCCTGAAACCCTTGGCATTCCCTAAATGATAAGAGCAATAAGAAATCTTGACATTCATGACAAACTCCTTTCAACCACACCTGACTTCATGTCAGCGAGGTGACTTTTAGAAAGAATCTAAGGATGGAGACTGGTTAGCCATGTGTCTAGAGGGTTGGAACTTTCAGTCCCAAACCCCTGACCTCCAGGAGGGAGAGAGCTTAGAGGCTGGATCAGCTGGCAGTGATTTAATCAATCCTGCCTTATGTAATGAAGTCTCCATAAGAACCCAAAAGGATGGGGTTCTTAGAGCTCCCAGGTTGGTGAGCATGGAGAGTTGGAAAGAGTGGCATGACGGAGAGCGTGTGGAGCTCGAAGCCCCTTCCCACACACCTTGCCCTGTGCTTCTCTCCTGTCTGCTGTTCTGAAGTTATATCCTTTTGTAATAAACCAGTAATCTAGTAAGTAACATTGTTTCTATGAGCTCTGTGAGCCACTCTAGCAAATTAATCCAACTTGTGGGGTCCTCCCATTTCTAGCCAGTCAACCAAAAGCACAGGTGACAGCCTGGACTTCAGTCGGCATCTGAGGGTGGTGGGGAAGGAGGTGGTGTGGGACTGCTCCCTTAATCTATGGGATCTGTAACTGTGTTCTGCATGTAGATAGTATCAAAATTGAGTCAATTGCTTGGTGTGGTGTTAGAAAAAACACACATTGGGTCTTCATCCCTTCTCTTTGCCTCTGGTGGGAATGCGCATAAGTTCATATAACTTTCACTCACTCACATTTTCCTTCTGCTCATGGTTTTTATGTAATCCATTTGTTTCAGTCAATTTTAGTCATTATTCCTTCTTCTCCCCCCTTACAGTGTACTTATTAGATTAGGAAAACATCTTTCCTGGATATAATCATTCAAGGTAAAATATATATAACACAAAATTTACCATTTTTAAGCATAGTTAGGTGAATTAAATACATTCACATTGTTGTGTTACCATCACCATCATCCATCTCTAGAACTTTCTCATCATACCAAACTGAGACTCTGTACCCATCCAACAAAACTCCCCATTACCCTCTCCTTCAGCCCCAGACAGCTGGCTACCAATCTCCTTTCTGTCTCTATGAATTTAACTACCATAAGTATCTCCTACAAATGGGATCACTTTGTATAATGTTTGTCCTTTTATGACTGGCTTATTTCACTTAGCGTGTGGTTCATCCATGTTGTAGCGTATGTCAAAGTTTTCTTCTTTTTTAAGGCTAATATTCTACTGTGTGTACATACCACAGTTTGTCTATTCATCTGTTAATTACTGTTTTTGACATGCAAATTATCAACTTGGACCTGTGGGAACCCCTTCAAACTGGCCCTGAGTTTTTATGACAGGATATCACTGGTCTTTTATCTTGCTGTCTATAGCAGAAATGTTGCAGAAATGTCACTCATCTCTTACATTCTCTGAAGACTTGAAATTTGGTCTTTCTCAAAAAAGCCTGGGTTCCTCTTAGTTGGGAATGGCATTTAGATTCCAAAATATGTGATTGTGTACTACACATCTTAACTTCCCTATTAGACTCTATTCCTTGAAGAAAGCAACCACATCTTATTCGCCTTTGTTTAATAGTCCAGTACCATACCCATAGCAGGTATGTAATTAGTCTTTATTCCTTTCGGTTTTAAAAATGTCTTCACTCTTGATCATACCTTGAACACATTAAGACTATAAATATTTATAATTTCCAAATTCAAATTATAAATGAAAAGTATTTTTATAATTAAACTCAGTTTTTAATATCTGGAAATGTATCTAGGCAGGAAGACTACTAAAGAATAGAAGTGAAAGAAGTATATAAATTATAAATGACAGGGATGGATATCATGAATGATAAGTTTTGTCATTTTGTCATCATATAGCTGATTTTTAAAATAAAGTCTCCATCAATAATGTTTCTATATTATTTATTGCTGTGAAAAAAATCACCTTGTATGTGGTGGCTTAAAATAGCAATACTCATTTATTATCTTTCATGATTTTTATGACTCTAAAGAATGGCTGGTGTGGGCAGTTCTGGCTAACGGCCTCTCCTAGGTTAAAGACAGACATTGGCTGAGGCTGCTGTCATCCGAAGGCTTGACTGGGGCTGGGAGATGTGCATTGGTGGCTCCCTCATTGGGCTGCAAGCTGGTGTTCGCTGTGGGCAGGAGGCCTCCCTTCCTGTCCATGAGAGCCCTCTCCACAGGGCTGCTTGGGTGCTCTCACAACTTGACAGCTGGCTTCCTTCAGGGTGAGTGACCACGGAGAGCAGCAATGTCTTTTATGACCTAGCCTTAGGAGCCATGCACCACCACTTCCACAGTATTCTACTAGTCCCACAGGTTGGCTCAGTTTCAGGGTTGGAGGGGGCTACACGAGCGTGTGGAGAACAGGAGACAAGGATCATTCAGGGCTGTCTACCACAGTTCCATGTTCATATGCAAACATTACCAGAGTTAAACTGGACTTCTCATGATAACTCCATAACTACTTAAAAATGGTAATAAAATTTAGCTTAATACTAAGAGGTTTGAAAAGAAAAATAACATGGTATTTTTCAGAATTTTTCCACTCTCTTTTGGTGTGTACAAAACCACATTTGAAATTTTCTTTAGTCTCAGAAATGAGAGAAGCTAAGAAGACTGAGGCCACCTCTTCCCAATGAATAGTGTATTGTGTCATATGTATATTTAATGTCTTGTGTGCAATGTGCCTACCACAAAAACCAGATGACTATTAAGAATCATAACTAAACTCAATTTGAAAAGTCTTTTTGCCAGTGTTATAAAGAGAAACATTAAGGATATTATTTTTTAGTGTAAGCATAATTACCTTTTCACCTCTAGAACTTCTTTATGCTAAAAGTTCATTGCATTTGTGATTTTTCAGTAGTTTATGAAGTTATAGGGTCTCTTCACTGGAAGGTCAACTGTTTCATTTTCTTTATTCTTTGGAAGTATTTGGACTTAGACCAATGGTTGCAAAGTCTCATTTTCAATTTGTAGGACAGACTTCCCATGGGTCTGCCATATGTTGGCGCTTTTTGTATCAGAGCAGTCTCTTTCACATTCCTACCCAACTCAAATGATTGACGGCTCCTATGGGAACAATTATTGAGAGGCATCATAATACAAAATCAGGCCACTTTAATAACACACCCTGGTCTCAGGAAGTCAGTTTAGTCAAATCTGACAGGCCGTAGCTCTTAATGGTGAAGGATTCAGCACAGGCCTCCCGAGAATGGGCCACTTTGGCATGCAGACTATTTAGAGCTGAAAACAAGCAAGACCCTGTGGGCTCAGGGAAAATTCTGTCCCTCCCTTAACTACCTAGAAAAAATCTAAAATGGAGTCTTTCCCCAAAGGATTATTTCGAGAGAGAAATTTTACCTGAGTGTCCCATCTGTGTGGCAAGGCAAACGTCTGAGTACCAAACACCTGCTTTTTATTGCCCCGAGCATCGCCCACTGCCCCTTTGAGGCCCCGGGCTTCTCCCCCATTCCTAAGCTCAGGATGGCGCATATACCATATTTTACCTTCCTGTCTTGGAACCTTTCATGTATGTGGGGCTCCCAAATGTACAAAATTAAATTTGATTTTTCTCTTGTGAATCTGTTGCCTGTTAACTTAATTCTTAGACTAGTTAGAAGAGCCTTGAGGATAGGGGACAATTTTTCCTCCCAACAGTATACAGTAGACATACTTCCAACATACATTTACATATTATTTATATGAGATCAATTTTATATGCATGTCATGTGCAGGGATGAAGAGAGAGAGAAAGAGAGACAGAGACAGAGGGACTGCAGGTTTACATCATTAAGGAAGTTTTTGCCTGCTCTTACCGTCAACAAGTTTATGCCCTGGAGTAGGATGAACATTGGAGATTTGAATCAAATATTCCTCCAAATGCTCTGTTCCTAGGTACTTCTTATGGTGTGAGCATCTCACCCTGTGAATGTGAAGCTACTGTTTAAGTGCATTTAAATTGAGGTATAATTGATATATAAATTAGTTTCAGGTATACAACATATGATTCGATATTTGTGTACATTGTAAAATGATAACCACAATAAATCCAGTTAACATCCATAACCAAACATAATTAGCAAAAAATTTTTTTTCTTGTGATGAGGATTTTTAAGATATACTCTCTTAGCAACTTTCAAATATGCAATACAGTATTATTAACTCTAGACACCATGCTGTACATTACATCCTCAGGACTTCATTCTGTAACTGGAAGTTTGTGCCTTTTGACACCTTTCACCCATTTGCCCTCCCTCTACCCCCACCCCTGGCAACCACCGTTCTCTATATCTAAGAGCTTGGTTTTGGCTTGTTGATTGGTTTTGGTTTTTAGATTCCCCATGCATGAAATCATATTGTAGCTGTCTTTCTCCATCTGACTTATTTCACTTAGCATAATGGCCTCATGATCCATCCATGTTGTCACAAATGGTAAGATTTCATTCTTTTTATTGCCAAATGATATTCCATCGTGTGTGTGTGTGTGTGTAAAATAGTTTCTTTACCCACTCATCCATTAATGGACAATTAGGTTGTTTCCATGTTTCCATATCTTGGCTGTTGTAAATAGTGCTGCAATGCTCATGGCAGTGCATATATCTTTTCAAATTAGTTTTTTGTTTTCTCTGAATAAATACCCAGAAGTGGAATTGCTGGATCATGTGGTATTTTATTTATTTATTTATTTATTATTAAGGTATTATTGATATACACTCATATGAAGGTTTCACATGAAAAAACAATGTGGTTACTACATTCACCCCTGTTATCATGTCCTCCCATTCCCCATTGCAGTCACTGTCCATCAGTGTGGTAAGATGGCACAGTCACTATTCACCTTCTCTGTGCTACACTGTCTTTCCCATGATCCCCCCCCCATACCATATGTGTCAATCATAATACCCCTCAATGCCTTCCGCCTTCCCACTCCACCTGCCATCCCCCATCTCTCCCCTTTGGTAACCACTAGTCCCTTCTTGGAGTCTGTGAGTCTGTTGCTGTTTTGTTCCTTCAGTTTTGGTTCATTCTTATACTCCACAAATGAGGGAAATCATTTGGCACTTGTCTTTCTTTGACTGGCTTATTTCACTGAGTATAATATCCTCCAGCTCCACAGTGTTGATAAAAATTGCAGAATTTGTTTCTTCTTATGGCTGATTAGTATTCCATTGTGTATATGTACCACCTCTTTCTTTATCCATTCATCTACTGATGGACACTTAGGTTGTTTCCATATCTTAGCTATTGTAAATAGTGCTGCAATAAACATAGGGGTGCATGTATCTTTCTGAATCTGAGAAATTATATTCTTTAGGTAAATTTCTAGGTGTGGAATTCCCGGATCAAATGGTATTTCTATTTTTAGTTTTTTGAGGAACCTCCATATTGATTTCCACAGTGGTTGAACTAGCTTACATTCCCACCAGCACTCTGGGAGGGTGGCTCTTTCTCCACATCCTTGCCAGTATTTGTGGTTCTTAGTCTTTTCAATACTGGCCATCCTAACTAGTGTGAGGTGATATCTCATTGTGGTTTTTATTTGCATTTCCCTGATAATTAGTGATGTGGAGCATATTTTCATGTGCCTGTTGGCCATCTGAATTTCTTCTTTGGAGAATTGCTCTTCATATCTTTGGCCCATTTTTTAATCAGGTTATTTGCTTTTTGGGTGTCCAGGCATGTGAGTTCTTTATATATTTTGGGTGTTAACCCCTTGTCATATATGTCACTTACAAATATATTCTCCCATACTGTAGGATGCTTTTTTGTTCTGTTGATGGTGTCCTTTGCTGTACAGAAGCTTTTAAGTTTGACATAGTCCCATGTGTTCATTTTTGCTTTTGTTTCCCTTGCTCAAGTAGATGCATTCAGAAAACAGTTGCTCATGTTTACATTCTGGAGATTTTGCCTATGTTATCTTCTAAGAGTTTTATGGTTTCATGACTTATATACAGGTCTTTGATCCAATTCGAGTTTACTTTTATTTATGGGGATAGACAATAATCTAGATTCATTCTCTTGCATGTAGCTGTCCAGTTTTGCCAACACCAGTTGTTGAAGAGGCTGTCATTGCCCCATTGTATATCTATGGCTCCTTAACCATATATTAATTGACCATATATATGTGGATTTGTATCTGGGCTCTCTAGTCTGTTCCATTGGTCTATGGGTCTGTTCTCGTGCCAGTACCAAATTGTCTTGATTACTGTGGCTTTGTAGTAGAGCTTGAAGTCAGGGACCATAATTCCCCCTACTTTATTCTTCCTTCTCAGGATTGCTTTGGCTATTCAGGGTCTTTTGTGGTTCCACATGAATTTTAGAATGATTTTCCCTAGTTCGTTGAAGAATGCTGTTGGTATTTTGATAAGGATTGCATTGAAACTGTAGATGCTTTAGGCAGGATGGCCATTTTGACAATATTAATTCTTCCTATCCATGAGCACGGGATGTGTTTCCATTTATTGGTATCATCTTTAATTTCTCTTATGAGTGTCTTGTAGTTTTCAGAGTATAGGTCTTTCACTTCCTTGGTTAGGTTTATTCCTAGATAGTTTATTCTTTGCGATGCAATTGTGAATGGAATTGTTTTCCTAATTTCTCTTTCTGTTAGTTCATCATTAGTGTATAGGAGTGTAACAGATGTCTGTGTATTAATTTTGTATCCTGCAACGTTGCTGAATTCAGATATTAGATCTAGTAGTTTTGGAGTAAATTCTTTAGGGTTTTTATGTACGGTATCATGTCATCTGCAAACAGGGACAGTTTAATTTCTTCTTTACTAATCTGGATGCCTTTTATTTCTTTGTGTTGCCTGATTGACATGGCTAGGACCTCCAGGGCTATGTTGAATAAAAGTGGAGAGAGTGGGCATCCTTGTCTTGTTCCCGATCTTAAATGAAAGGCTTTCAGCTTCTCGCTGTTAAGTATGATGTTGGCTGTAGGTTTGTTATATATGGCCTTTATTATGTTGAGGTACTTGGCCTCTATACCCATTTTGTTGAGAGCTTTTATCATAAATGGATGTTGAATTTTGTCGAATGCTTTTTTGGCATGTATGGAGATGATCTTGTGGTTTTTTGTCCTTCTTTCTGTTGATGTGGTGGATGATGTTGATGGATTTTCTAATATTGTACCATTCTTGCATCCCTGGAATAAATCCTACTTGATAATGATGGATGATCTTCTTGATGTATTTTTGAATTCTGTTTATTAATATTTTGTTGAGTATTTTTGCATCTATGTTATCAGGGATATTGGTCTGTAATTTTCTTTTTTTGTGGTGTCTTTGCCTGGTTTTGGTATTAGGGTGATGCTGGCCTCATAGAATAAGTTTGGAAGTATTTGATCCTGTCCGCTTTTTGGAAAACTTTAAGGAGGATGGGTATTAGATCTTCACTAAATGTTTGGTAAAATTCAGCGGTAAAGCCATCTGGTCCAGGGATTTTGTTCTTAGGTAGTTTTTTGATTACCAGTTCAATTTCGTTGCTGGTAATTGGTCTGTTCAGATTTTCTGTTTCTTTCTTGGTCAGCCTTGGAAGGTTGTATTTTTCTAGAAAGTTTTCCATTTCTTCTAGGTTATCCAGTTTGTTACCAATAATTTTTAATAGTATTCTCTAATAATTCTTTGTATTTCTGTGGTATTTGAAGTGATTTTTCCTTTCTCATTTCTGATACTGTTTATGTGTGTAGACTCTTTTTTCTTGATAAGTCTGGCTAGGGGTTTATCTATTTTGTTTATTTTCTTGAAGAACCAGCTCCTGCTTTCATTAATTCTTTCTACTGTTTTATTCTTCTCGATTTTATTTATTTATGCTCTGATCTTTATTATGTCCCCCCTTCTACTGACTTTGGGCCTCATTTGTTCTTCTTTTCTAGTTTAATTAATTGTGAGTTTAGACTGTTCATGTGGGATTGTTCTTCTTTCCTGAGGTGTTAGGCCTGTATTGCAATATATTTTCCTCTTAGCACCCCCTTTGCTGCATCCCACAGATTTTGTGTTGTTAAATTATTATTGTCATTTGTCTCCATATATTGCTTGATCTCTGTTTTTATTTGGTCATTGATCCATTGGTTATTTAGGAACATGTTGTTAAGCCTCCATGTGTTTGTAGGCTTTTTCTTTTTCTTTGCATAATTTATTTCTAGTTTCATACCCTTGTGGTCTGAGAAGCTGATTTGTACAATTTCAATCTTTTTTAATTTACTGAGGCTCTTTTTGTGGCCTAGTATATGATTTATTATTGAAAATGTTCCATGTGCACTTGAGAAGAATGTGTATCCTGCTGCTTTTGGGTGGAAAGTTATGTAGATATCTGTTAGGTCCATCTGTTCTAATGTGTTGTTCAATGCATCTGTCTCCTTACTTATTTTCTGTCTGGCTGATCTTTGGAGTGAGTGGAGTGTTGAAGTCTCCTAGAATGAATGCATTGCATTCTATTTCCCCTTTTAATTCTGTTAGTATTTGTTTCGCATATGTAGGGGCTCCTGGGTTGGGTGCATATATATATATAATGGTTATATCCTCTTGTTGGATTGACCCCTTTATCATTATGTTATGTCCATCTTTGTCTCTTGTGACTTTCTTTGTTTTGAAGTCTATTTTGTCTGATACAAGTATTGCAACACCTGCTTTTTTCTCCCTATTAGTTGCATGAAATATCTTTTTCCATCCCTTCACTTTTAGTCTGTGTATGTTTTTGGGTTTGAAATGAGTCTCTTGTAGGCAGCATATATTTGGGTCTTGTTTTTTCTCCATTCTATTACTCTGTCTTTTGACTGGTTCATTCAGACCATTTACATTTAGGGTGATTATCAATAGGTATGTACTTATTGCCATTGCAGGCTTTAGATTCATGGTTACCAAAGGTTCAAGGGTAATTTCCTTAACTATCTAAGAGTCTAACTTAACTCACTTAGTATGCTATTACAAACACAATCTAAAGGTTCTTTTTTTTTCCTCCTCCATTCTTTATATATTAGGTATCATATTCTGTACTCTTTGTCTATCCCTTTTTATTACCTCTGGTGACAGCTATTTAACCCTAGGAACACTTCCATCTATAGCAGTCCCTCCAAAATACACTGTAGAGGTGGTTTGTGGGAGGTAAATTCTCTCAGCTTTTGCTTATCTGGAAATTGTTTAATCCCTCCTTCAAATTTAAATGATAATCTTGCCGGATAAAGTAATCTTGCTTCAAGGCCCATCTGCTTCATTGCATTAAATATATCATGCCACTCCCTCTGGCCTGTAAGGTTTCTGCTGAGAAGTCTGATGATATCCTCATGGGTTTTCCTTTGTATGTGATCTTATTTCTCTCTTTTAATAGTCTGTCCTTATCCTTGATCTTTGCCATTTTAATTACTATATGTCTTAGTGTTGTCCTCCTTGGGTTCCTTGTGTTGGGAGATCTGTGCATCTCCATGGCCTGAGAGACTATCTCTTTCCCCAGATTGGGGAAGTTTTCAGCAATTACTTCCTCAAAGACACTTTCTATCCCTTTTTCTCTCTCTTCTTCTTCTGGTACCCCTATAATGCGAATATTGTTCCGTTTGGATTGGTCACACAATTCCCGCAGTATTCTTTCATTCCTAGAGATCCTTTTTTCTCTCTGTGCCTCAGCTTCTCTGTATTCCTCTTCCCTAGTTTCTATTTCATTTATGGTCTCCTCCACCCTATCCAATCTGCTTTTAATACCCTCCATTGTGCTCTTCAATGATTGGATCTTCTTCCTAAATTCATTCCTGAGTTCTTGAATATTTTTCTGTACCTCCATGAGCAGTTTATGATTTTTATTTTGAAATCTCTTTCAGGAAGATTTATTAATTCAGCCTCACTTGGTCCTTTCTCTGGTGTTGAGATTTTGCTTTGAACCAGGTTTGTTTGATGTTTCATATTTGTTTGTAGCCCCCTCTAGTGCCCAGAAGCTCTCCTCTCTGGAGCTGCTCAGCCCCTGGAGCAATGTCGGGGGTCACAGAGGAGTGGTGCCGGTGCCTGGGGGAGGAAAGAGCTGTTTCCTGCTTCCCAGCTGCTATGCCTGTCTCCACTGCCAGAACCAGTGGGCCAAACACACAGGTGTAAGCCTCTATCCTTTATGTTTGTTGCTGCCGTAGGTAAGGTTTCCCTCTGGCTGGCCTGATGCCAGGGCAGGGACTGCTGGTTTGTGAGCCAGGTGCAGGCTAGCCAGAAGGAAGACACAGCAGGCTGCATATCACTGTGTGGGGACTTGGAGCTGCAGAGCCAGCCGGGGGGATGGAGCACCTGAAGATTGTTAAGTTCCCAATCTGCTGGGCAGACTGTGCCTGGACAATTTTGTCTACCTGTCCTTTCTCCTGAGCAGTAAGCTCTGTGTAATCCTTGCCCCTTTACCAGCCTTCTCACTCTTAGGAAGTCCCTCAGACTGCCCACACAGATCACCTGGATATGAATTCCTGTTTTCCACAAGCAGCTGAAATCTCCATCTCTCCAGGTGTTCCACCTGTCTTAGCTTTCCAACCCCACTAATCACCAGAGCACCATGCAATGTAGGTTCGTGCTCCCAGAGCAGAACTCCAGGGCTAGGTGTTCAGCAGTCCCACGCCTCCACTCCCTCCCCGCTCTGTTTTTCTTCCTCAGGCCAGTAAGCTGAGGTGGGGGAAGGGCTTGGGTCCCACTTGGTCACAGCTTTGGTACGTTGCCCTGTTCCATGAGGTCTGCTCTTTTCTCCAGGTGTATGCATTATGGTGCAGCCTTCTTTCCTGTTGTTCTTTCTGGATTAGTTGTATTAATTATATTTTCATATTATATGTGGTTTTAGGAGGAGGTTTCTGTCTCACCTCTCACACTGGCATCTTTAATCCAATCTCTCCATGTGGTATTTCTGTTTTTAACTTTTGAGGTATCTCCATGCTATTTTCTACAATGACTGCACCAATTTGCATTCCCACTAACAGTGGACAAGGTTTCCTTGTCCCACATCCTCACCAGCACTTAGTTCTTGTCTTATTGGTACTAGCCATTCTAATAAGTGTGAGGTGAAAGCTTATTGTGGTCTTGATTTGCATGATGATCAGTGATATTGAGCATCTTGTACCTATTGGCCATCTGTGTGTCTTCTTTGTAAAAATGTCTATTCAGATCCTTTGCCCATTTTTTAGTCAGAGTATTAGTTGTTTTGGTATTGAGTTGTAAGGGTTCTTTATATTTTTTGGATATTTGCCCCTTATCAGATATATGATTTACAAGTATTTCCTTCCATTCAGTATGTTGCCTTTTCATTTTGTTTATGGTTTCCTTTGCTGTATAGAGCCTCTTCAGTTTGCTACATGTTTTTGATATAACAAGGCCCTGTATACACAAGCAATTTCTTCAACTGATGTTCAGTTGTAAACAAACACACAGAGACAGCAGTCTGGTCATCTCGGAGGTCAGGGCAAAGGACTATTTGGACAGCTGATATGCCACTCATCTACACATAAAGATAGTCCCTTATTGGGAACTTAAGATTTTTGAGGGTAATTCTGACAATACAAAATTCCAGCCTTTTATATGTTTTTTGAAACCAAGTTCCTGAGAAAGCAGACTTTGCTCTTTTTATCCTGCAGAATGGCTGTATCAGTTGGGGTTCTTCAGAGAAACAGAACCAATAAGATATATACAGTGTTGGGGTGGGTGGGTGAAATAGGTAAAGGGGATAAGGAGGCAAAAAATCTTGATCATAATATAAATTAATCACAGGGGTGAAAGTATAGCAAAAAGAATATAGTCAATAGTTCTGTAATATCTTTCTATGTTAACAGATAGTGACTGTACCAGTGAGGGTGAGGATCAAATAATTGTATAACTGTTGGATAATCATGATGTATACTTGAAGCCAATATAACATTATATATCAACTATACCTCAATAAAAAAATATGCTGACCCAGTAATTCCACTTCTACAAATTTACCTGAAGAAAACAAAATCCCTGATTTGAAAAGATATATGCACCCCTCTGTTTATTGCTGTATCATTTACAATAGCCAAGATATGGAAGCAACCAAATTGTCTATCAGTAGATGAATGTATAAAGAAGTTGTGGTACATATGCACAATGGAATACTATTCAGCCATAAAAAAGAAATCCTGCCATTTACAACAACATAGATGGTCTAGAGGGTATTATGCTCAGTGAAACAGGCCAGGTGGAGAAAGTCAAATGCCATATGTTTCATTTATTTGTGGAATATAAAAACAAAGCAAAACAGAATGAACAAAACAGCAGTAGACTCATAGACACTGAGAAGTGACTAATTGTTACCATGGGGGAGAGACTGGGGTGGGGAGGGCAAGGGGGATAAAGGGGCACAAAAACTCTCAGTCATAATGTAAATTGGTCACAGGGTTAGTAGTACAGCATGGAAAATATAGTCAGTGATTCTCTAACATCTTTCTATGCTGACAGATAGTAACTGCACTAGAGTGGGTGAGGATTTAATGATATGGGAACTATTGAACCACTGTGCTGTGTATTTGAAACCCAGATACGATTGTCTATCAATGATACTTCAATTTTTTTAAAAATCAAAAAGGATAAATACACATATCATACATCTGTATATATGTACACATACATATACATACATATGTTTTAAGAGAGATGGACTTTAAGAAATCTCTTAAAATTGATTTTAAGGGAATTATTTTAAGGAATTGGGTTAAATGATTTTGGGGGCTAATAAGTCTGACATATGCAGGGCAAGTTGGCAGCCAGAGAGCCAGGGAAGAGTTGGTGTTGCAGTCTTGCACCTGAAGGCAGGGTGAAGGCAGAATTCCTTCCTCTTCCAGGGACCTCAGTTTTTTCTCAATATCTTTTTTTTTTGAAACCTAGGCTTTTTTTTTCTTTTTTTCTTTTATTAAAGTATTATTGATATACACTCTTATGAAGGTTTCACATGAAAAAACCATATGGTTACTACATTTACCCATATTATCAAGTCCCCACACATACCCCATTGCAGTCACTGTCCTTCAGTGTAGTAAGATGCCACAGATTCACTATTTGCCTTCTCTGTCTCTTAATATCTTTAACTGATTAGATAAGTCCCACCCACATCATGCAGGGTAATCAGTTTTACTCAAAGTCTACTGATTTAAATATTAAAAATACCTTTACAGCAACAAGAAGACTGGTGTTTGATCAAACAACTGGTACCATAGCCTAGCTATTGAGACAAAAAATTTAAAAGCTATTGCAATGGCTACAATGGGAATCCGCTGAATGAGCAAAAGCCCAATTAATCCCTTCAGTGACTTCATTCCTTTTTCTTTGTCATCAGATCAGTGATTTCTGTTTGACATACCAAACCATCAAATGGAGACCATTTGAAATCCAAATAACAGGGAAAAATACCAACTATTTTCCTTTAGAGTGTCAGGACCTAGTCCTTGGAATTCTCCATGGACCATAGGTGCACCTTTAGAAGTGGCAGCAGTAGTGGAGTTTAAAGACCAGGTTCCTAAGGAGACTTCTAAACGATAGAACTGAAGGGCATGATGTCTGAGAACACTTCCTTACAGAAGCTGCAGCTTCAGGGACACAGGCAGAAAGCTCCAGGGGAGGAACTTCCATCAGTCAGCAGACCCCTTCCTGAGGGGAGGTCCCAGGGTCCATCCTTCATGGAACCATCTGGGTGGAGGGGCTGCTGAGAAACCCATAATCAACCCTATTAAATGGATTTTATCCTTTTAAGAACTAAAAATGTAGGGGGAAATCTGTGTTTGGTAAATCATCAACTACAGTTCAGAATACAGAACAGGATAGGCACTAAATAAATCTGATTGAATTTATTTAATGTATTAATGATTTACATAAATATATTTATTTTCTTTAATTTGCTGATCTCATGATGGAATCAGCCTGACCAGACTTTCTAGATGTCAAGGATTCTGCATTAAGCGAGGAACTCTCACCAGCAAATAAAAAGTTGATTTGATCTTTTCCCCAAGACTTGAGGCATTTATCTCATGCTGTTTTTCTCCTCCACACTCACCACCCTCCTCTGAGTCCATCTTCTTGATGTGTCAGCAGATGGAGAAAAGAAGGAATGGATGGTGTGGAGCATGCAGAGCAAACGGGGCTCCACTTTCTCTCCTGGAGCTTATTGATGTCAGTGATATTACAACATATTAGTGGTGATAAAAGGAAGAGAAATCATATCACAATTCTGCAACCCTTTGTCCACAGGCAGAGCTTTCTTACAAGGCTATAATTCTGGATGTGTGTAAGTCAGAGTACCAGCAGGAAACTGAAGGTACACTCCAGGTGGAATTCTGGAGAGAATTTAAGAAAGCATTGGTTTACAGAGTAGTGTACAGGGTTGATGGGTATAAAGAGGGATGGTGAGGACCCTAGAGACCAGTAACAGTCAAAGGGACAGTGTTACTGAATCTTGTGAGATGGGGCCAGACGCCACTGCATGGAGGTGGGAGGTACAGAAAGGAATACCCTGGCCCCTCTCCTCTAGCTCTCTGATCTCTTCTCAGTACCTCTCAGTGCCCAATCCCTTAAGAAGCCAAAGAGGAGAGAACCCAGAAAACGCATCCACCGGGGTCAGCCCAGCAGGGCAGAGAGCAGGGCTGGGAAGGGTGGAGCATGGGTGTGCAGCGGCAAGTGGAGAATAACCCACACAGCATCCTCATGTGCTTCACACACTTCACAGACGCTCAAAGCCTTTACAACTAGTGTCCTAGGAAGCAGTGCCCCCAACAAATTCTGCTCCAAGCAGGTTTTCACTGTACTTGTTAACCTAGAAATGCCAATACCTAAGATGGTGTTAATTTCCCAATGGCAGTGTCCTTAAAGGGACAGGCTGCAGGGCACAGCGTTGTGTCACTAAGAGCCATGGTGGGGCTGCTGCTTCCCGCCTCCGCTCCACAGTCACTTATGGAGGCTGGGCGAGGGGAGGCTCTCAGGAGAAGGGGGCTCAGGGAAGCAGATAGGGAAGGGGAGATAGCTGATTAAGTGAGGGTCTCACCACTGCCAGCTCCGATTCCATCCCCTCAGAGGGTGGGCTGGCACGGACAGCTCAGTAACCTCCCCATGGAAATGAACAAGTGTTGGGGAGGATGTGGAGAAACTGGCGCACTGCTGGTGGGAATGTAAAATGGGGCAGCTGCTGTGCAAAACAGTTGAACACAGAATTACCATAGGATCTGGCGGTTTTGCTCCTGGTGTGTCCCCAAAAGAATTGCATTCAGGGACTCAGACAGATACTTGCACACCAGTGTTCATAGCAGCATCATTCACTAAAGGTGGAGACAACCCAAATGTCCATCAACAGATAAATGGACAAGTGATAAATGAGAAGTGCACGTGGAAAATACTGTTGTTCATCCTTAAAAAGGAATGAAGTTCAAGGCAGTATAGCACAGAGAAGACAAGTAGTCTCTGTAGCCTCTTACTACGCTGATGGACAGTGACTGCAATGCGGTATGTGGGGGGGACTTGATAATATGGGTGAATGTAGTAACCACAATGTTGTTCATGTGAAATCTTCATAAGATTGTATATCAGTGATACCTTAATAAAAAAAAAGGAACTAAGTCCGAATCCATGCTGTCGTGTCTGTCCCAGCCTCCCGATGGCGCTGCTCTCAGCGAGGAGTGCCTTTAGGTGCTCGCCAGCTCCTCGTACTTGCAGCGGGCTGGAGGGTGGACGGCGCACCGCACCCACACCGTGCGGCCACGGGGACAGAGAGAGCAAGCTTGGACCTAGAGCTCCACCTTTATTAGCATCTGAGTGTGGGCATCTAGGGTTTGTGGGTCACCCATCACGGGCTAAGGTGAAGTGTGGGAGGGGGAGTTAGAACATAGGAGGGCAGAGGGCGCTGCTCCCGCAGTCGGTTTCCTGGCTAGTCCAGGGTCTTTAAAAAGGGGACTCCATGGAAGGGGAGACCGAACTCCTGGCTGTTTTTCTAGTAGCTGTGTCACACAGCTGGTGACATGCCTATTCAAAATGGATAGCTTTTAAATTGATCTCAACAATCAGCCGTTTGAGGTCAGGTGTTTATGCTACGTGCTACCACACAGGGGAACCGTGAGGACATCATGCTGAGTGAAATGAGCCCCTCACAAAGGACGAATGCTGTAAGCTCCCACCTAAGTGGGGGACCTAGACTGGGCAAGTTCAGAGACAGAGAGTGGAATAAAGACTCCCAGTGGCTGGGGGACTGGAGGCCAGCTGGTTACTGCTTATGGGTGTACAGTTTGGGTTTGGGGGGATGCGAAGTCCCAGCCATGGGTGTGGTGATGGCTGCACAAGGTGAATATATTTAATGCCACTGAATCATATGCTTAAAAATAGTTAAAATAGGACTTCCGGGAAGATGGCGGGGTGAGCAGGGCGGCACAAATCTCCTCCCAACATTATATTTATCTATGAAAATACAGCAAATACAACTATTCCTAAAAGAGAGACCAGAATACAGAGAAAAGCGCACCATGTGCAGCTACACCCAAGAGGACTTGGCTCCTCATGAGGCGGGTAAGATACGGAGCCGCGACCCAGCGGCACCCGAGCACTCACCCAACCCAGCGCACCGGCAGGAGGAGAGGATTCAGAGCTGGGAGGGAGTGGAAGAGTAGGTCCGCGAAATAACCAGCCCTGGAGGTCTGCGCCGGGAGCGCTGACACACATCGCACGGTGCATCGGACATTGGAGAGGCAGAAGGTGCAGGTTTTGAGCTGGGAACGTGCTGTGTCTGTGCAGCCAGCACCCCGGGACAAGAGAAAAGCGCGTGTGGTTTGTAGCGGTCTTGGAGGGGCAGGGGGCCCAGTGAGGGAACACCATCGCCCCGGCAGGCTCAGCCCAGCAGACTGGGAGTCCAGAGGAACTTCGGACCCCTTGGCTGATGACTGAGAAAAGGTAGCAGCCACACTAAAACTTTATACAGAGAACAACAGCCTCCCATTCGTTCCCACCCTGGCCAGAGCTACAAAGAGCTGCGCAGATGCGGCTGTGGAATAGTGGAGCAACAGCGACACCTACAGCATCCTTAGAGAATCCACCCCAGGAGGGCGTTTTTTTTTCTTTTTCCCTTTCCTTTTTCTTTTTTTCTTTCTTCTTTCTCTCTTTTCTTTCTCTTTCTTCTTTTTTTGCTTGTTTGTTTTTTTCTTGTTTTTTTTTTAAGTCTTAAAGAGCACAGCTGACATACGTGGCACCTACCAGCGACCACTCCTATCAACATGAAAAGACAGAGGAATATGGTACAGACAAAAATCACCCAGACCCAGATGACTCCTGAGAGGGAACCTGAAGGAATGGAAAGGCAGATTTTTCCTGAAAAAGAATTCATAATAAAACTCATAACCATGCTGATGGATCTACAGAGAAATATGCAAGAGCTAAGGGAGGAAGTGAGGGAAGTGAGGAAAGACAATGCAGAAATGAGACAAGCCATTGACAGGCTCAGCAGCAGATTGGATGAGATGCAAGAGACTGTTAATGCAATAGAAATCAGAAAACAGGAATACAGAGCAGCTGAGGCAGAGAGAGATAAAAGGATCGCTAGGAATGAAAGAATATTAAGTGAACTGTGTGACCAATCCAAACGGAACAATATTCGCATTATAGGAATACCAGAGGAAGAAGAGAGAGAAAAAGGGATAGAAAGTGTCTTTGAAGAAATAATTGCTGAAAACTTCCCATGCTGGGGAAGGAAATAGTCTCGCAGTCCATGGAAGCCCACTGATCTCCTAACACAAGGGATCCCAGGAAGACAACACCAAGACACATCATAATTAAAATAGCAAAGATCAAAGATAAGGACAGAGTATTAAAGGCAGATAGAGAGAGAAAAAAGATCACCTTCAAAGGAAAACTCTGGCCAGGGTGGGAACGAATGGGAGGCTGTTGTTCTCTGTATAAAGTTTTAGTGTGGCTGCTACCTTTTCTCAGTCATCAGCCAAGGGGTCCGAAGTTCCTCTGGACTCCCAGCCTGCTGGGCTGAGCCTGCCGGGGCGATGGTGTTCCCTCACTGGGCCCCCTGCCCCTCCAAGACCGCTACAAACCACACACGCTTTTCTCTTGTCCCGGGGCGCTGGCTGCACATCAGACTATCATCAGACTTCTCAACAGAAACCTTACAGGCTAGAAGAGAATGGCATGATATATTTAACGCAATGAAACAGAAGGGCCTCGAACCAAGAATACTGTATCCAGCACGATTATCATTTAAATATGATGGAGGAATTAAACAATTTCCAGACAAGCAAAAGCTGAGAGAATTTGCATCCCATAAACCACCTCCACAGGACATCTTAAAGGAAGTGCTCTAGAGGGAAGCACTCCTAAGGCTAAAAAGCTGTCACCAGAGAAAATAAAATCATAGCAAAGAAAGCAGACCATCCAAATACTAACTAAAGGCAAAGAATAAAACACCTAGTATATAAAAAATGTTGGGGGGGCACGGGGAGGGCTGTACAACCCAGAGAGGACAAGTAGTGACTCTATTGCATCTCACAACTCTGATGGACAGTGACTGCAATGGGGTTGGGGGGGTGGGGGGACCTGATGAAGGGGGTAGTGCAATCACCACAATATTACTCATTGAACTGTAGATTAATGATATCAAAATAAACTTATTAAAATTTAAAAAATATGTTAAAAAAAGAATGGAGGAGGAAGAATAAGAAGGGAGAGAAATAAAGAAACATCAGACTGCGTTTACAATAACTTAACAAGAAAGTTAAGTTAGATTCTTAGATACTAAAGAAGCAATCCCTGAACCTTTGGTAACCATGAACCTAAAGCCAGCAATGGCAATAAGTACATATCTATCACTAATCACCCTAAAGGTAAATGGACTGAATGCACCAATCAAAAGACACAGAGTAACAGAATGGATAAAAAAGCAAGACCCATCTATATGCCGCCTACAAGAGACTCACCTCAAATGCAAAGATGTGCCCAGACTAAAAGTGAAGGGATAGAAAAAGATAATTCATGCAAACAACAAGGAGAAAAAAGCAGGTGTTGCAGTACTTGTATCAGACAAAATAGACTTCAAAACAAAGAAAGTAGCAAGAGATAAAGAAGGACATTACATAAGGATAAAGGGGCCAATCCAACAAGAAGATATAACCATTATAAATATATATGCACCCAACACAGAAGCGCCAGCATATGTGAAACAAATACTAACACAATTAAAGGAGGAAATAGACAGCAATGCATTCATTTTAGGTGACTTAAACACACCACTCACTCCAAAGGACAGATCAACCAGACAGAAAATAAGTAAAGACACAGAGGCACTGAACAACACACTAGAAGAGATGGACCTAACAGACATCTACAGAACTCTACACCCAAAAGCAACAGGATACACATTCTTCTCAAGTGCACATGGAACATTTTCCAGAATAGACCACATACTAGGCCACAAAGAGAACCTCAGTAAAGTCGAAAATATTGAAATTCTACCAACCAACTTCTCAGATCATAAAGGTATTAAACTAGAATTAAATTTCAGAAAGAAAACAAAAAGGCTCACAAATACATGGAGACTTAACAACATTCTCCTAATTAATGAATGGGTTAATGACCAAATCAAAACAGAAATCAAAGAGTATATGGAGACAAATGACAACAAAAACACAAAGCCACAACTTCTGTGGGAGGCAGCAAAGGCAGTTCTAAGAGGAAGGTATATTGCAATCCTGGCCTATCTAAAGAAAGAAGAACATTCCCAAATGAATAGTCTAAAGACACAATTACTGAAATTGGAAAAAGAAGAACAAATGAGCCCCAAAGTCACCAGAAGGAGGGACATAATAAAGATCAGAGAAGAAATAAATAAAATTGAGAAGAATAGAACAATAGAAAAAATCAATGAAACCAAGAGCTGGTTCTTTGAAAAAATAAATAAAATAGATAAACCCGTAGCCAGACTCATTAAGAGAAAAAGAGAATCTACACACATAAACAGAATCAGAAATGAGAAAGGAAAAATCACTATGGATCCCAAAGAAATACAAAGAATTATAAGAGAATACTATGAGAATCTATATTCTAACAAGCTGGAAAACATAGAAGAAATGGACAACTTCTTAGAAAAATACAGCGTTCCAAAACTGACCAAACAAGAAACAGAGAAACTAAACAGATCAATCAACAGCAACGAAATTGAAGCGGTAATCCAAAAACTACCTAAGAACAACCCCCCCGGACCAGATGGATTCACCTCTGAATTCTATCAGACATATAGAGAAGAAATAACACCCATTCTCCTTAAAGTTTTTCAAAAAATAGAAGAGGAGGGAATACTTCCAAACTCATTCTATGAAGCCAGCATCACTCTAATACCAAAACCGGGCAAAGACCTCACCAAAAAAGAAAATTACAGACCAATATCCCTCATGAACGTAGATGCAAAAATACTCAACAAAATATTAGCAAACCGAATTCAAAAATACATCAAGAGGATCATACACCATGATCAAGTGGGATTCATCCCAGGGATGCAAGGATGGTACAACATTCGAAAATCCATCAACATCATCCACCACATCAACAAAAAGAAGAACAAAAAACACATGATCATCTCCATAGATGCTGAAGAAGCATTTGACAAAATTCAGCACCCATTCATGATTAAAACTCTCAACAAAATGGGTATAGACGGCAAGTACCTCAACAGCATAAAGGCCATATATGACAAATCCACAGCTAACATCATACTTAACAGCGAGAAGCTGAAAGCTTTTCATCTAATATCAGGAACAAGACAGGGATGCCCACTCTCTCCACTGTTATTCAACATAGTACTGGAGGTCCTAGCCACAGCAATCAGACAAAACAAAGATATACAAGGCATCCAGATTGGTAAAGAAGAAGTCAAATTGTCACTATTTGCAGATGACATGATACTGTACATAAAAAACCCTAAAGACTCCACTCCAAAACTACTAGAACTAATATCTGAATTTAGCAAAGTTGCAGGATACAAAATTAACACACAGAAATCTGTTGCTTTCCTATACACTAATGATGAACTAACAGAAAGAGAAATCAGAAAAACAATTCCATTCACAATTGCATCAAAAAGAATAAAATACCTAGGAATAAACCTAACGAAGGAAGTGAAAGACCTGTACTCTGAAAACTACAAAACACTCCTAAGAGAAATTAAAGAGGACACTAACAAATGGAAATGCATCCCATGCTCTTGGCTAGGAAGAATAAATATTGTCGAAATGGCTATACTACCTAAAGCAATCTACAGATTCAATGCAATCCCGATCAAACTGCCAACAGCTTTCTTCAATGAACTGGAACAAATAATTCTAAAATTCATATGGAACCACAAAAGACCCCGAATAGCCAAAGCAATCCTGAGAAGGAGGAATAAAACAGGGGGAATTACGCTCCCTGACTTCAAGCTCTACTACAAAGCCACAGTAATCAAGACAATTTGGTATTGGCACAAAAACAGACCCACAGACCAGTGGAACAGAATAGAAAATCCAAACATCAACCCAAACATATACAGTCAATTAATATTTGATAAAAGGAGCCTTGGATATACAATGGGGAGATGACAGCCTCTTCAGCAGCTGGTGTTGGAAAAACTGGACAGCTACATGTAAAAGAATGAAACTGGACTACTGTCTAGCCCCATACACAAAGGTAAACTCAAGGTGGATCAAAGACCTGAATGTAAGTCATGAAACCATAAAACTCTTAGAAAAAAACATAGGCAAAAATCTCTTGGACATAAACATGAGCGACTTCTTCATGAACATATCTCCCCAGGCAAAGGAAACAAAAGCAAAAATGAACAAGTGGGACTATATGAAGCAGAAAAGCTTCTGTACAGCAAAGGACACCATCAGTAGAACAAAAAGACCCCCTGCAATATGGGAGAACATATTCATATATGATGTATCCGATAAGGGGTTGACATCCAAAATATATAAAGAACTCACGCACCTCAACAAACAAAAAGCAAATTGTCCAATTAAGAAATGGGCAGAGGACATGCATAGACACTTCTCTAAAGAGGAAATTCAGATGGCCAACAGGCACATGAAAGATGCTCCACATCACTAATTATCAGAGAAATGCAGATTAAAACCACAATGAGATATCACCTCACACCAGTGAGGATGGCCAACATCCAAAACACAAACAACAACAAATCTTGGCGATGATGTGGAGAAAAGGGAACCCTCCTACACTGCTGGTGGGAATGCAAATTAGTTCAACCATTGTGGAAAGCAGTATGGAGGTTCCTCAAAAAACTCAAAATAGAAATACCATTTGACCCAGGAATTCCACTCCTAGGAATTTACCCTAAGAATGCAGCAGCCCAGTTTGAAAAAGACAGATGCACCCCTATGTTTATCGCAGCACTATTTACAATAGCCAAGAAATGGAAGCAACCTAAGTGTCCATCAGTAGATGAATGGATAAAGAAGATGTGGTACATATACAGAATGGAATATTATACAGCCATAAGAAGAAAACAAATCCTACCATTTGCAACAACATGGATGGAGCTAGAGGGTATTATGCTCAGTGAAATAAGCCAAGCCGAAAAAGACAAGTATCAAATGATTTCACTCATATGTGGAGTATAAGAACAAAGAAAAAATACTGAAGGAACAAAACAGCAGCAGACTCACAGAACCCAAGAACGGACTAATAGTTACCAAAGGGAAAGGGACTGGGGAAAATGGGCGGGAAGGGAGGGATAAGAGGGAAAAAGGGACATTATGATTAGCAGATGTAACGTTGGGGGGGCACGGGGAGGGCAGTACAGCTCGGAGAAGACAAGTAGTGATTCTACAGCATCTCACTATGCTGATGGACAGTGACTGTAATGGGGTTGGTGGGGGGGACCTGATGAAGGGGTAGTTTAATAACCATAATATTGCACATGTAATTGTAGATTAATGATAATAAAATAAATTATATTAAAAAAATAAAATAAAATAACAACAAAAAAATTAAAAAAAAATTTTTTTTTAATAACTGAAGGAACAAAACAGCAGTAGACTCACAGAACCCAAGAATGGAATAATAGTTACCAAAGGGAAAGGGACTGGGGAGGATGGGTGGGAAGGGAGGGACAAGGGGGCAAAAGGGGCATTACAATTAGCAGATGTAATGTTAGGGGGGCACGGGGAGGGCTGTGCAACTCAGAGAAGACAAGTAGTGACTCTCTAGCATCTCAGTACACTGATGGAGAGTGACTGTAATGGGGCTGGTGGGGGGGACCTGATGAAGGGGGTAGTGTAATCACCATAATATTGCTCATTTAATTGTAGATCAATGATATCAAAATAAACAAAAAATAAATAAATCCATTGCCTTGAAATGAAAAAATATAGTTAAAATAGTAAATTTATATTATGTGTATTTTACCACAATAAAAAAAAATTAAAACCAAACCGCACCTGCTTCTGAAATGGATGTGCAGCCAGGACCGTGTGTGTGGAGCAGCGGCTGCCCCACAGGGAGCCCGCCCCCCTCCAGCAGCGCCACTCTCACGTGGGACCTCTGGGCCCCGTCACTGAACTTGGCTTCTCTCCGTGGCTGCCTGCGGAGTCACCCCTGTACTCAGCACACTGGGAAGCCATCTGATCACCAGGGTCTGAAGCCCTTCGCTCTCCTGCTTTCCTGCCCCAGGCTTTTCCTTCCTCCCAAGCTCTGTCCTCCCAGGCTACCCTCCTCCTCCGCTCAGGTCGCCACTCTGCCGACCCCATTGCCCAATAAGCTTCTCGTCCCTCAGGCCGGTGCAGGCCTACAGAAGGCTTAGCTGGAGGTCTGGCAGTGCCTCTGCCCTGTCTGGTGGTGTGAGCCCTGAGCATCAGGGCCTGCTCGGCCTCAGCTTGGCTCCTTCCCAGCCCACCCTGACCTTCTTCCCCAAACTCAGTGGCCCCCAAGCCTGGGTCACATGCTCTTCCAGTGCCCCTGCCACCATCAAAGAGGTGGCAGTGCAGTGTGGGGGATCAGAGTGCCGACTCTGGAGCCAGATGGCCTGGGCCATACCCTGTCTACTACTTCCCTGCTGTGCAACTTTCAGCAATAGTTTAACTTCTCTGTGCCTCGGTAGTCTCATCTGTGACACAGTGATGACAAATGTGTCGCTCAGGATCACTGTCAGGAAGTTGAGGGTGCCAGTCACATGCTCCTCTCTGCCTATCAGAATCCTCCTCCTACTCTGCAGTCTCTTGTAGGCGTGCATCCCCTGCCTTCTACCCGCCTCCTGCCAGAGGTCCACCAATGAAGTAAAAGCTGGGGACACCACTGACTCCATGACCCCGCCTTACCTCCTCTCCCCACCCATCATTGTGAGCTTCCCCAACCCTTCCCGTGCCATCTCTAGTTCCCTTTTTTCCAGAAGTTTCTCCAGGTCCCCCTGCTGAGCTCTCTCCTCTCTGAGGCCCCCCTGCCTTGAGGATCAGGAGCCCTCCATGGGAGATCCTAGGCTACTTTCATTTTACCAAAGTGAAAATGGAATTCCTACGTGGAACACAGAGACTCTTCCTTATGTATCTTTGTTTCCCTCAATAAAAATAATGACGGGAGCTGTAGCGGATGCAGTCCGAAGCGCCATTCCCTTGCCTGCATCAGTTGTACTGGGAGTGTTGGCCGGAGCTCACAGCCACCCCTTCAGAGCACTGCCCTCCAGGGACAGGAGCACAGGGCCCAGGAGGTGATGCTCCCCTGGCCGAGGCCCCAGCAGACCAGGGCTGGTGACTGCCTGACCAAGGCAGACAAAAGGCCGGGCCCTGCCCTAAGGAGAGCCGGCTCCAGGGTGCAGTTCATGCCCAGAGCTCCCAGTGGGATCAGCCTGAGGTTAGAGTCCAGCTAAAACCACACCTTGTTTAGTTAACTCTCTCCCTGCCCTACCTGCTTCCCTCACTCCCTTTCCCTGAGATCCACTCCTCAGTTACAGCCCTAGAAGAATCCCTTCCAGGCCTGCTCTAGGGAACCTGACCCAAGACCCTAGATAGCATGTACTTGCTTTGCATTAGGCACTATTCATATAGGTTACCTATATGAATTCATTCAGAACCCATACATTAATGAACAAGATCCATGACTTCTGTATCCTTCTAACCGCTTCATGTAATTTCTGACGTGACATTGAAGCCTTCCATCCCTGTGGTTCATCTGTTATCCATTCCCTCTTCTGGTGGAATTCCTGATCTCCCTCTACTCCTTTGCTCTCACTTCCTGGGGTTTGGTTTGAGGTTTGAGTGGAGTTGACCCATTTCCCAGGTTTGGGTGGGCACGTGACCCTGGCCTAGCCAATCAGGACCTTCCGTTTCCATGGCCACAGTCACTGGCTCAGGGGCTGGCACCAGATCCAAGCCGGCCAACGAAACGCAATTCCTGTAATTCCACCACACCTATTGGGAGAGAGTTTTCTTCCCACCAAGGTTAATAACTCATCAGGATGAGAGTCCAGGGCTGCCCGCAGCCTTGTTGCGGCCACAAGGACAGCCTGCCCCTGGGGTAAACCATCAGGCAGGAAAGAGCCTAGCAGCTGGACAGAAATGGATTCCTGAAGTTGCCAATTAAGCATAGGGATCCAGTCACCCCAGCCTTTTAGTTTTTAGGCCAATAACTATCTTTTCTGCTTAATCCAATGTGAGTCAGATTTTGGTTACTCATGCTGAAATTATCCTATTATAGATCGATTTCTTAACAGGATGCCAGTTGACACTTATGGGACTACTATTACATAACAGGCCTCTCTATCCATGACACATTCGTTACCTTGTAGATTTTCAAAACCACTTTGCCAAAACTGCTCGATAACATTCGTGACTGAACATTTTTGTTCACGTACATCCAATAAGAATTTTGGAAAAACTGTGTTCCCCCCTGATGCTTCTTAAAGTTTTAACATTTAAGAAACCATTTCTCAGGCTAGGTTTAAGTTGTTGCAAAGGATGTAATTTCTCCCACATTAGAGATACTGATATTTTCAAATAAAACTTTTAGATCATGTTTTCAGGTATAAAGTTCCAGCTATAGAAGATGAGTAAGTTCTAGAGATCTGCCACACAACATTGCGCTTATACTTAACAGTTCTGTATTGTGGACATAAAAATTTGTTAAGAGGGTAGATCTCATGTTAAGCCTTCTTATCCACCAAATAAACAAGCCTCTCAGATCACTTTTAAATGTGTCTGATGGAACCAGAATATCCCAGTGATTTTAATACCCCTCACTGTTCATGTACCAAACAGTGAACAGACTCTTCAACAGTCAGAAATTTGCATCATACGTTTTCTCCTTCAATTGGTATTTCTATTCCATATCCTCTGCAGAATTCTATCCTGATGTAATATGTGCTTGAAGATCTTATGGTGATCACCCATCATTCCTCCCCAACAAAGTCATATAAATTTAAATATTTTTAATTTCCTTGATCATAAGGTTATGAGGTTTAAATTTTCTTTAATTTGGGGCAATCTACAATTGCAGTGATGAGTAGTATACAACTGATTAAAGGAACAAAAATATTAACTATTAAACATAAAAAGTAGTTTTATTAGAAATACATATCTTAAATATGGGTGAATATTGAAACCACAATGTTCATGTGAAATCATCATAAGATTGTATATCAATGATACTTAAAAAAAACACATAGTGAGGTGGGTGATTTTTGGTGGCAATGAGCATGTCTTGTTTGTAATAAAATTTGCTTACTGCTAGAATGAATCAGGCTTTGGCATCAATTCTATCCCCATTATTCATATAGAGAGATGTATGCCCTATGGAAAACTACTGAGCAATTAAAAAAAAATTTACTCATGCAACAACTTGGATGGATCTCAAGGGAATTATGATGACTAAGAGAAATCTGAAAAAGTCAGATACTGTATAATTCCATTTATATAACTGTTGTCAGGCACCTGCGTCTGGGGAGGTGTCTCCCCGCACACTAGGTGAAACCTCAGCCTGGATGGGCGAGGGTTCTTGACTCTGAATGAGAAAGAATTCCTGAGTAGATGAGTGTAGGGAAGGAAGAAATTCATTAAAGTGAAAGTAGTAGTGAATGGCAGCTGCCTTGCAGGCAGCAGAGAGCACCGAAGAGCAGAGGGAGGAAAGGAGCTCACTGAACTCCAGCTCAGCACAGGGCAAATCCCCTGCCAACTCCTAAAGCCAGGGTCACCTGGCACCCAGTGTCTGCTTGGATCTGCACAGCGTGGGAACTAAGCTCCTACCACCCCAGGATTTGGGGGAGCTGCAGAGCACTAGATGGAGTGAGATTGTGTTCTGAGAACTTCCCACAGGCAAAGGCTACTAAAGGGCATGACTGTACAGCCGCAGTCCTGTCTGGGACACCCATGCGACAGGAACTTGCAACTCAAATCAAATCAGACATCTCAGTAGCCCTTCCCTACTTGTCTGAAGTAGGACAGAGAGAGTGAAGATTGGTGCGTAAGTCTAGAAAATAGAATGAAATAACAAAGTAACAAAGACATTTACCACTGGAAGAGCACAGAGACAAGTCATAGTAAGTTGAGCAGTGAGAAGTCTTTATTTAAGGCAAAAAGCACACACTTGAAGAAAGGGGAGTGTGGGCAACCTCAGAGAGGAGGCTCACTAGAGGGCTCAAGATTCTGTCTTTTAAGGATTTCAAGAATGGGGCAAAGGGTGGAGGGGGGTGCAAAGGCTTGACATGTGGTGAGAAACATAATGTCACCAACCACAGTCAGTCCTCTAGATATTCTGTAAGATAAACCTAACACAAGGAATTTCTTGATCCTGTTCCTCTCTAAGATAGTGGTTACCCCCAAGCAGTGGGAACGTATCAGTGAGGGCTGCTTGCCCTGCCTTAAGATAGGCTGTTGGCTGATTGCCAAAGAATATCTTAGGAATCTCACCTCCTAACTCCCTGGTTTTTAAAATGGAATCTTTGACTTAAGATGGAGTCCCTCCTGTTCTTACGATACTGTTTATATCTCAGCATTTTTAACCATAGACAGGAAATATTAATCATGACGCTTATCCGATGTCCCCGTCCTACCTCATAATATTCTCCAGATGACAAAATTATAGAGATGGAGAACAAATTAGTGATTGCCGGCGGTTAGCTATGGGGCCGCGGAGGGTGGGGAGGCTGTTGACAATAAAGCGGTAGCGCGGGGCAGAGCTTCACAGGGAGGGATGGTTCTGCACCCTGATTGTGGCAGTGGTCATGGAGACACGCATGTGACAAGATAGCCAAGAACGACACAGACATCACACCAGTGTCCGTTTCCTCATTTTGATACTGTGCTATAACTATGTAAGATTACTCCTTGGAGCAAACTGGATGAAGGGTACATTGGCTGTCTCTGTATTACCTTTGAAACTTCCTGTAAATCTATAATTATTTAATTATAATAATAAAAAAAGATGTGTCTTCTGGGACACCAGCTTCACATAAATCAGTAGGTGGTCTGAAAAAGCTTTATCACAGGAATGTCATTCAATTCTTTTCATTCCTTCAACATAATATGTCAGAAATCATTGAGTGATCTTTCATCACAATGAATTTTAATGATCTATATTAATGGGCAATTCAATTAGGTCCTCTTCTAATTTTGCTTAAAACAATGCATGGGCAATGACCTGATTTGTCAGGACTGTTTGTAATGGCTGCTACCCAGTCATTAGTCAATTCACATTCTCACCACAGCCACAGATATTTCCATCTGTCCCTTTGTTTGGTGTCCCAGGGGTCCCCTCCTCCTGGGGCACAGAGCACTTTAGTGAGACTGACGGTAGGTGATGGGGAAGAAGAGTGGTTTCACATGGGGAGGGAGACTGAGACCCAGCCTGACACTTCACCCACAGTCGTGGCCAGGCAGATCTGTCTGGGAAAGAGGGTAAGCGGAGGTGAAGGGTTTGGAAGCTGTTTCTCCCCTTGGAAAGCTACCGAGACACTTCTCCCTCACGCAGAACCCACTCAGAGGCCATGGTAGTAGCTCTACTTCTACAGCAGAGGAAAGGAAGCTAAGGGCACTTAGGCAGTTCACCCAAAACCACCAGCAAGGGCCTGAGCTGGGATTGGGACTCAGGGAACTTACTCCAAAATCCATTTTCTTTCAACCACACTCCTGTGAAAACAAATTTCTGTTTCCCCTGGTTATTACAGGGAAATGCAAAATTACGCTTTGTGGGCATCAGAAATTGCCTGTGTGTTACCATTGCAAATAAAGTTACTACTACCTGCTAAGCACACCAATACTGGGAAATATTGGCTGTACAAAAATCCAAGGAGAGCATTGATCATTCATTTTCTCACTTCCCCAAGAAATCCAGTTTCAATTATCACAGAAGGGTTGCCTTGTGACCAGCAGGTGGCGCCACCACCTCATAGTTGCTGTCTCAGATTTTGGGAAATTCTCATTTGGTAGTCAGCTATAGATTAAGGTGAAAGGGAAACGGAGTTTGTAGCCCTTTTCTTACTCTCCCACTCACTCGTGTTTTTCTCCTCAAAGCTTCAGTATCTAGCTCTAATTGATTTGGTTTCCTTCTTTGGTCCCAAAGAGGATTTTAGCTGGTAGTTTTGTCCATGAGTAGGTGAAGAATCAATATATTACTATAAGAACGCACGTACAGAATGTTAACTGTGCCCTGAGCACTTTGCCTGGATCGCCTCATTTAACCCTTATAAAAAGACAGAGAGGGAAGTTCTGTTTTGATAACAATAGTACAGGCCTGCAGCACCTAGATTCTCTTTTATTGTTTTACTCTTCAGTAACCAACTGATATGTTTTTGGAAATGTTAATAAAATATCACACCAATTTCTACTATGTACAACCCTTTATTGGATAAAGTGGTCTATTCTGGATGACTAATAAAATGAGGAAAATCAAATGTTCATAAATATTATATATGAAATTTTCATTTATAACCATTATATGCACAAATAATATTTATACTTACTATATAAATATATACATGTGTGTGTATCTTTGCAGTCAGGACCATTGGGCAAGGTCAGTGGGTACCAGTTCCTACCTGCTCACCTGGTACCACACGAGCTCCAGGCTTTAAGGAGGTAGGTACATGGCTCCTTTCCAGATGAAATACGATTACCAAATATCACCATGTGGCACAAAGATTTCCAAGCCCAAGTCATCAGCTCACTTAGGCCCATTACACTGATCCCGTATTACCCAGCTAATTACCCAGCTAAGCCTCTTACCATGCAGATGAAGAGATCATGATGCAAAGACGGGGTCCCTGACCTGAGACCCACAATAGTGGCAGTGGCAAATCCCGGTCTCCTGGCCCTACAGCAGAGTTCCTTCTTCTTGTATGGCTCTGACTTCACGTGCTTAAAAAAGAATTCCGAGTACAGGACTTCTCACTTACCTCTTGTTAAATGCCATCGACTTGCTTCGGCCTTCATCACTATTTAGATTTCTTTTTACATATTAAATCTGTTGGGATAAATTTGACAGTTTATCAAATTGTGTGCTCTTCACAAATTTGATAATGTCTCCTGTGTCCTCCTTCTGTGACTTTAATACAAATGTGGAGTGACCAACTTTGATGATGCAGCCTATTTACAAATTCCATTTAGGATTTTTGGTTTCAGTCATTCAGCTTGCTACAGATTGGCTTGTCTAAAGCATGGGGTTGGAATTGCTTCCAGCTGTGAATAACAAAGCCCAACCATGACTGCAGCAAGGAAGATTTTACTTTTTATTCTTAACAAGAGATCCCGAAGCAGATAATCCAGGATTCCTACCCTTTTCACTTCCTTTCCCACTCTGTGCATTTTACTTTTTCCTCCTGACACAGGATAGCTACTAAAGCTCAAACTGAAATATCCACATTCCAGGAGGGAAAAGGAGGCATGACAGAGTACAAAGAGCAGAACACTTCTCTTAAGTATTTAATTCAGGAAATGATTTCTGCTTGTACCTCATTGGCCGAAACTGTCATATGGCTACACCTACCTTCAACGGAGACTTTGAGACTTCGAATGAGAGTGTAGCCCCTGGACCAGAGAAAGACAAGGGGTAAAATGGGTGTGGGAAGCCATTTCTATGATCTATTACTGCAGAGCAAACTGCCCCAAAACGTAGTGGCTTAAAACAAGCATTTTATTACATCTCAGGACTTTGGAAGTCAGGCATTTGGATAGGGCTCAGCTGGGTGATATTTTTGTTCCTTTTTGGGAACATTGATTAATAGGGGTCACTTGGTAGCTGAGTCTGTGCAGAATCCAGAACAGCTTCATTCACATGTGTGGCGCTTTGGTGGGGATGGCTGAAGGCTGAGAGTCTGCATGTAGCCTTTGCAGCCCATGTGCTCTCAGGAAGTCAGACTTCCTACACGGCGGCTTGGGGCTCCCAGAGGGAGTTTCCAGAGGGAGTGCTCCAGCTTCAGAGTGGAAGTTGCACAGCCTTTATGACTGGCTTTTGGAATCACAGAGGGTCACATCCATTGGACTGTTGACCAAAGCTGTTACAAAGCTGCCTAGATCCAAAAGAGGAAGCAGACCCCGCATGGTAGTGGAGCCAGCAAAAGTTTCAAACATTTTGCAAGTCAGTCAGTAAACACAGCCATCCTTGAAATCAGTCAAGGTAGGAATATTTACACCACAGAAAGTGGCAAACCCTACAAATCAAGGCTTTTTCCTTCAGAGAGCCTGCTGTTAACCATTCAGCAGCACAGCACTGCATAGACCTCACCCCTCTTTGGGAAGAGTGTCAAAACATTTGTAGCCATGTGTTTGCATCCACACAAACCAACCTTAGTATCCTCTAGATAAACTTTCTTTGGTCCAGCTCACATCTCTGTTTGGTCCACAAGGACCTCATGAGAGATCTTGTTGAATGCTTTCTTGCAATCCATGACCCGCTGGTCTAGTAACTGTGCAAAAACAATATTCAGGTGCTTTTCACTCAACTTGTTCTAAATAAACCCATGCTGGCTGCTAGCATCACCACTTTCTTTTCCAAGTGCTCAAACTATTAGTTTAATAACCTCTAGAATTTCTTTTAAGGATTATTTTGATTTATAATTTCCAGGAGCCTCCTTTTGTTTGTTTGTTTTGAAAATTAGGACAAGCTATTTCTTAAATTGTGTAATATAATGCACGTCCAGAAAGGTACATAAAACATAAAGATGTACTAATGGACAAATAACTATGAATCAAACATCCCTGGAACTACTCAGAATCAGTAAGTTGAAGGTTGGAAGAGTCCCAGAAGCCCAGATGTGTGTCTCCCAAGAGGAATCCCCTCCTCCCCGACAGGACCCGCATTCCTGACTTTAGTGGCATTCACCACTCTGCTTTTCTTTGCAGTTCCAGCAGTTTTCTGTGCATCCCTGAATTACATCATTGAACTACTGAACAGTCTATGAATGGAACCAGACTGTATTTAGAGTGGGAAAAACTGCCCAACTCTGAACTTTTAGTGCTTCAATAATTTCTCAAAGATTAACAAGACTGATCGCACCATCATAGTTGTAAAATCTTTCAGGCAATTTTAGGCCAAAGCCTCCTAAATCTTTGATGTGCTCTCATAATATTTCATCAGTATTCATCAAAATGTGAACTCAGGAAGTAGGAGATTGAAAATGTAAGTGCATTTTTTGCTGCTGAGCTGGGTCAAGGGTTTCTTAAACATCTACGAAATCTACTTTGATAAAAGAAAAAATAATAAAATTCACATAGAAAACATTATAAATCATGTATAAAATATTATACATAGTTTATATTACATACTATTATACAACATAGTTTATATTTACATTCTAGGCCATATTTAAGTCTTCCAGCTCCTGTCCTGTGCTTTATGTGCTTCTCAGTGGGGCTGCCTCAGTACCTCTCTCCTTGACACACTAGTCAGGTTCCTCTGAGCCATCTTCTAGGCACTGACCTTGGGCCTCCCCCACCCCCAGTTTTAGCAAGAGTCCTGTTATGTCACTTTAAAGAGAACTCTCATCCTTGGTATGGATCAAGGTCCTCATCCCCCACCTTTGATATATGAGTCCTTGGCCTGCCCAGTAAGCATCCTGCTAGGTCAGTTTAGCAAGAATCTCCCCACTGTCATATCTCCTCTTAGTACTTCTCCACCCACTGGCCCCCTCACCCTGCTCCTTGGCAGGAAAACCCCACCTGTCCTTATTGTATTCAGAGTTAAGCCTGATCTCTCCCCCTAATGTGATAATCTGGAATAAAGTCTTCCTTATCACTTTAACAAGTGTCAAAATAATTTTCTTTTTTTGACAGCCTCTGAAATCCGGTACCATCCTTGGCGTTTGCTGATCTCTGGTTCTCGTCTTGCCATTGAAATCCCAATTTTTCTTGTTCAGATGACTCAAGGCCCACTGTTTAAATTCAGTGTCTTTCTTCTTTTTTTATCCCAATGTTTCTCAGACTATTTTAGCCAGTCTCATACCTGGAAATTTGCAAGGGCCCAGAAGGACCGGGAGAGAAATCAGCCCCACAACCCAGGCAGCCATCTGTCCATCCCTGCTCCCAGCCCTGTTAGACACACATGGGCACACACACACTCACACACACACACCCATCACCCATTCTGGCGCCTATGCTGCACAGGGACTGGAGGGATGGGGGCCACCCCGCACTCTCAGGATTACCATAGAGACAGAGCCTCTACTATATCTTGAAGACTTTGGGGAACATACAACCTGTTCCGCACTTCACTAGGTTCTCCAACTCACAGTCGCTTACTTTTAACTCTGTTACACTTCACAGCCCTTCATAGGCCCTATTCTGAAGGAGGCAAGATGTGCAGGTGCATGGAGAATGCAGATGACTACCACCCACGAAGTAACTCATAGTAGAAGAAAGAACAACAAATCTGTCTCCCTTCAAAACAACTGGGTTCAAAACAATAAGCAGTTCACAGTTGAGTGGGGGTGGGGGGATCCTTCTGCCCTGAATCATGAGTCCCGGGGGAACTGAGGTCTCTCAGGGAGCTACACTGTGACTTAGAGGCATGGACCTGAGTGTGGGGGTGGGGGTGGGGGGAGCACCCCCGTGGGAGTGAAGAGCTTGAACCAATGTTCGGAGGCTGGCTTCCCTCTCCCTCCCACCCACCCCCAGCCTGTTCTACACCCGGTATTCCCTCTTGTATTCATTTTCTGGAGCTGTCATAACAAAATGCCAGAGATTGGGCAGCTTAAACTACAGAAGTGCTTTTCCTCATAGTCTGGAGGCTGGAAGTCCAAGGTCAAGGTGTTAGCAGGGCTGGTTCCTTCTGAGGCCTCCCTCCTTGGCTGGTAGATGGCTGCCTTCTCCATGTCCTCACAGGGCCTTTCCTCTGCACGTGTGCATCCTGGATGTCTCTCTGTGCATTTCTGGGTCCTGATCTCCTCCTCTTACAAGGAAATCAGTCATACTGCATTAGGGCCCACCCATATGATCTCATCTTACTTAATCACCTCTTTAAAGGCCCTATCTCCAAATACGGCCACATTCTGAGGTGCTAGGAGTTAGGACTTCAACACAGGAATGTTGGGGGATACCATTCGGCCCATAATGCCCATTTTTGTCAATCTCATCACTGTTCAGGACCATGGGACAATAAACACGAGACTCAAAGTCAACATGTTGAGGACAGTAGAATAGAAGAGTTGAAAAACCTGGGTCCTCAGAGATATCAGTGTCCCATCTCCCTTACAACTGCTTGTTAAGTGAACAGTACATGTTCTTATGGTTTAAGCTTAGTCAAATGTCCTGTCATTTGCAGCTGAAAGCATTCCCACCTGGTGCACCTAGCACATAGCAGGTACTCAATAAGTAGGTATAAACAATGAACTCTCCTGCTTCAAAGCTTTCAGTAGCTCTCCACCCGCTCTGATGAAACTGAGACTTCTCAGCAGATCATACAGGATTTTCTTCCTGCTCAGTGTCTGGTCTCATCCTCCATCATCCGCAGCTGTGCCTTCCTCCATCCATCCCTTGGGCAGAGTCAATCCTCTTGCTGAGGGTAATTAATCAAGAAGGATGCCGAGAGAGCCGGGGGCCAAATGTGCATGTCAGCAGTTTGAGGATCAGCCATGTGTGTGAATGGAACAGAGGAGGGGCAGCCCTAGTGCGAGAGAATTCTAGCAGACAAGGCTGAGGAGAGATTTTCAAAGCTGGACAAAATCTTGGGTGAGAGATTAGGAAGCCTTTGAAAAACAGACACAGAAAGAATACAGATCACAAGGTTAAGGAAAGATTACTGTCCTCCCACAAAACAGGAACCACAGTGAAGTGGAAAGTGGGTGTAATCGTTTCCTGAGGCTGCCGAACAAAGTACCACAAACTGGTGGCTTCAAACAACAACATTTATTCTCATGTAGTTCTGGAGGCCAGAAGTTCAAAATGAAGGTGTCAGTTGGCAGAGATGGCTCCTTCCTGGGGGCTCCAAGGCGGACCTGTTCCCTGCCCCTGCCCTGACAGCTGATGGTGGCCAGAAGTCCTTGGCCTTTCTTGGCTTGGAGCTGCATAATTCCAATCTCTGCCTCCACCCTCACGTGCTGTCTTCCCCCTGTGTATTTCTGCCGCATTGTCTCTTCTCTTCTTATAAGGACATCAGCCATATTCTATCAAGGATCAACCCCCCTCTGGTATGAATTCATCTTAATTTACACCTTAATTACATATACAAAGGCCATATTCCCAAATAAGGTCACCTTCACAGGCGTCAGTGCCCAAAATCTGTGTTGGTTTGCTACAGCCTCTGTAACAAAGTACCAGAAATTGTGTGGCGTAAACTGTAGAATGGTACTCTGACGCCTGGAGGCTGGAAGTCCGAGATCCAGATGTCAGCAGGGCTGGCGCCCCCTGAGGGCCATGAGGAAAGGATGTTCTTCCAGCCCTTTCTCCTTGGTTTGTGGATGGCTGTCTTCTCCCTATCTCTTCACATCGTTTTCCCATCATGCATGTCAGCATTCAACATATCCTTCTGTGGGACACAGTTCAACCGTCCTTTGGAGCGCTCTCTCATGCTAAGGGAATGTCCTGAAAGGGTGTAGTTGATTGCCTGCCTGCAAAGCTCCATGATGGTGGGGTGGGAATTTTTCATAATATTTTATATGGTAGTCTTAAGAAAGATGTGATGTTCCTTTCTCTGCTACATGATGATCTATCTTCTTGTGTCTTAGTCATTTTTTATTCTCCACAGCCCCTGGCACAGTGCATCATACAGAATAGAGTCTCAATAAAGGTCCATGGAGCTTAAGGGTCTTCGTTTCTGTGTACCCCCAGCAGCAGGGCCAGTGCCTGGCATTTACAATAGAGGATATGCTACAGGCTGGTACTTGGGAGGCTAGACTTTCATTTTGGACAGATTGGGTTCAAATCCTAGCTTTTCTTGTTTTGGATTAACCCTCTGACCCCCTCTGTTTGCTCATCCACACAATGGGAACCATTGTGTATTTACCCCATATTGTTGTAATGAGGATAAAATTATCCAGTGCAGAAATGTTCAGCACAATGCCTGGCTCATGACAAGTGCTTAATAAGTGCTAACTACTGCTGAGCACACGTGGAAGCGCGTTGACAATGTCCCCTCTCCAGAAATGTACTTGCCTTTCAGTGGGTCATAGAATGTGGGGCAGTGCCTGGATTTTCCTTTGCCAAATCCAGCCATAACATATCTTCCCAGCCATGACACACATCTGATAACTTTCCCACGGTGGTCATCAGAATGAGCGTGAGAGGACGCTCCTAGGCTTTATTCCTCTGAACGCCGTGATCATCTAATGTAATAGTTCATGTCTGCTATTATAAACTTTGCTTTGGTTTGTTTGATCTTAGACTCCAGGTCTTTGTTAGTGTATTTATTTCACAACTTTTGGAGAAAGAAACACTTCAGAGGGAGGGAGCGCTGCTTGGCAGGAGACACACGGTAGAGCCAGTGGGTGGGGGCTTGTCTCCATAATAGTCCCACAGAGCGGCTGGAGAACCTTTGTTCCCTGCATCCTAGGCATGTCAGAACACAGGAATGACAGGATTCTGCAACAGGAGTCACTGGCTGTGGCACACCGAGGGGAGGGGGGCTTACACATTCCCAGCTCGTCACATTCCCAGTAGAGGCTGTGCTGCTTCTGCACCGGGCCTCCCCAACTTTGCAGGACTCCGATGGGCCTGGTTGACAGAGCGCCTGCAGGAAAGTTTTAGGGTCAGCTCCAGATTAAAGTGGATCTTGGCTTCCAAAAGGCAAAAGAGAATAAAAACAGGCAGGCAGAAGGGCTTGACTGAAAGTAAAGCTGTCCTCAGACCCTATTCTGACTTTATTGCCTCTGAGTGGAACAAAGTGCTTACACCTTGTGGCAGAGGGTTGACTCTGAGGTGTCCTGGCAGTGTGCGGGACAGTATGGGCACACTGGGGCAAAGGATACTAGTGGGACAAACACAGCTAGCGGGCTATGATGCTCTCATTTTTAACAATGAAGGTAAGAGCTACCATTGCTGAAACTTGCTGTATGTCAGGCCCCAAGTTAGGTGATTTTCTTATGTTGTCTCTGGCCCTTAAAACTCTCAACGTGGACCACCTGGGTCCCCAAGCCACCCGCACTTCTGTTAAACAAGCTACAAATTCTGGGCTTCACAACCTGCTGAGGTTCGATTTACTACAGTGACTTACACAACTGAGGGAAGTGTTATATTTATAATTGCCATTTTATTATAGAAGATACACATGAGCAGCCAGATCTAGAGGTACATAGGGCAAAGTGTGGCAGAGTCCCAGGCATAGGAACCTGTCCCTGTGGTGTTAGGATGCGCTACCCTCCCAGGACATCAGTGCGTCCACCTGTTCCGAAGCCTCGGAACTTCCCCAAGCCTCAGCATCCAGAGTTTTTATCTGGGTTTCGTTATGTGGGCATGGCTGAGTAAGTCATCAATCAGCCCTGGGACTGAACTCAATATCCAGCCGCTCTTCCCTCCCTGGAGATTGGGCAGCTAAAGGTTCCCACTCCCCCCCCCCCATCACGCGATTGGTCTTCCTGGTGACCAGCCCCCATCTCCAAGCTATTTAGGGGCCCATGCTGAGTCACCTCATTAGCATGACCAAGACACTCCTACTGCTCAGGTAATTCCAAGGGTTTTTGAAGCTCTGTGCCAGGAATGAGGACAGAGACCGGATATGTCACTTATTACTATACCAGAGCTAAGAAGACTCAAAATGCTGCGGAGACTCAACGGCAGGGGCCAGAACTGCCTGGAGACGCATCCCTCTCACACCTGGAGGCTGGTGCTGGCTTTCTGGGGGGCCTCAGGCAGCTGTCAGTGGGATACCTCCGCGAGGCCTCGTGTGGCCCGGGCTTCCTCACAGCACGGCACGTTCCAAGGGCGAACGTCCCAGGAGAGGGAGCCAGGTGGACACGACTGCCTTCCAAAGACACGCAAGTCACATTCTGGCGCTTCTGCCCTTACTGAGATGCAGGGTCACCTTTTGATGAGAAGAGGGTTAAAGTCTCAGAAGAGCGTGTGGAATGGAGATGTTGCTGAGGTCATTTTTGGAAAATCCCACTGCTACCACGCTCACTCAACTAGAAGGCAGCTTAGACTCAAAGGCAGCAGTGACTATTTGGTTTACTAATACATATATTTGGCCTTTTTCCCAAGTTCTTAGCAAAGAGCTCCTAAATCCCTTAGAATTTCCTGAGATAGGAGTGTCTTTTGTTATTTATAATGAGCCACTTTCAATTACATCTCAGTTGATGTTAAGGCAACTTAAGGTGGGGCCCCTAGATAGCCTCAAGATGGGGCTGGTCATCCAAAAGACCAAGAGATTAGAGGGTTAGGCACCCCAGCCCACACCAACCTACTGGGAGTAAAGAAGGCCTGAAGATTGACTTGTATGAAAAACTCTTAAACAAACTTTGGAGAGCTTCCCGGTTACTGAATGCACCCACATGCCAGGAGGGAGGCACTCCAATTCCACAGGGACAGAGGCTCCTGCCCTCACACTCTTCTGGAACTCCCTTACCCTGTGTACTTCTTCATGTAACTGTTTGTATCCTTTATGATAAACCAGTAAATGTAAATTAAGTGTTTTCTTGAGTTCTGTAAGTTGATCTAGCAAGTTACCAAACCTGAGGGGGGCTTGTGGGACCCCCAGATTTGTAACCAGTCAGGCAAAAGCATGGGTAGCCTGGGCTGCCCATTAGCAGCTGGCATCTGAAGTGGGGCAGTCTTGTGGGACCGAACCCTGTGACTCCTAGGGAGAAATGTCAGCCCTTGAACCCCAGGCAGAGCCTCAGCACCGACCTGAATTGGTACCCAGTTGTTTGTTGTCAACCTAACTGATTGCTGATGTGGAGAAATGTACAGACTCCCATGGGCCATAAGCTGCTAAGGGCTCAGAGCCCTCCCTACCCACCTCAGGGCACCGTGATGCCAACACCCCTGAAGCTTTCTGGTGGTTCTGAACAGCATCTCTTCCCCCCTCTAGTTGCTGGTGACCATCATCTGACCTGCTGTGGTCCCCTTGCTTCACTTCTATCACTATTTAAACCATTTACTCCCAAACTTATTTCTGCCTAGAAACTAAGAACAGATATGTTCCGAGGCACAGCATACTCCCTTTGGGGGTCCAGATCACAGGCTGTGGCACAGATGAGGGAGTTCTGGGGAGGTGCCAGGGCACCTTTTCTGTCTACTCTCTAAAGCACTGGAGTACACAGGTGGGGAGAGAGGGCTTGTTATTGGGATAACTCTGCAATTCACCTTAAAACACATAAAAAGTGAATCCTTTGCCACAGTGGGTACTTACATATTTTTCCTAATAATCCACAAGCAGCCAATTTTGCCCTTGGGGGAGGCACCCTGGTCTGAGTCCTCGGCTTAAGACACTTGGATGTGGTCGACCCACCAGGTCAACAGGCACATTTTTTCTATAAATTCCATTTGCAACCATCCCTATATTGGTTGTTTCATCATTCACACATCTTATTTTCCTCCTTAAAAACCCAAGGACATTTTGTCATATATAATGTGACTCTAACATTCTTCTGTCTGCCAATTTTCAGCCTGGCATTCCTGACCCCTCCCAGATGGGTCATTCCTTTCGTCCTCTGCCACTTGAAATCTCTGCATCCTCTTTTATTGATTCTTCCCTGTTTGTTCACATCTTCCAAGGCTAAGAACCTCCAGTGGGTAATATTTCCAGAATCTCTCACCTGGCCTTAGTGCATCTTCATATCAATAGGTGTCTCCAAGGGGTGGAGAAAAGTAGTCCATCTTCGTATCAGTGGGCAATTACATGGGCAAGGAGGGTTTATCTGGACCGGGGAGGTTGGGTGGAGCTGTCTCTTCTGCTGCAGCCTGGTCTGGAGAGATGCAGGACAACTGCTTGTAAGAAATAAACGGGTTTTTCCCAGTTTATTTTTCCCTTTAACTGATTTCAGTTTCAAAGGCATTTGCCCTGGGATTTCCTCCCAGAGTTACACCTCCTTGATAGGCTCCTAATGTCTCCTTCTCAGAGACATGCTGTCTCAGCTGCTGTGACCCAACTCAGGAGACTGTCTAGCTGTCTTAGTCTGTTTGGGCTGCCATAACAAAATACCACAGACTGAGTGGCTTAAACAACAGCAGTTTATTTTGTCACAGTTCTGCAGGCTGGAAGTCTGGGTCCTCGGTGAGGGCCCTCTTCCTAGCCAGTAGGTAGTTGCCTTATCACTCTGTCCTCACATGGCAGAAAGAGAGACAGAGAGAGAGAGGGAGAGGGAGGGGAAGAGGGAGGGGAAGGGGGAGAGGGAGGGAGGGAGAAAGAGACAGAGACAGAGACAGAGAAGTTATATCTTGTCTCTTCTTAAAAGGACAGTAATCCCATTATGGGGGCTCTACCCTCACGACCCCATCTACACCTAATTCCCTCCCAAAGGCCGCTCCTCTAAGTACATCACACTGAGGATTAGAGCTTCACCAGATGAACTTTGTGAGGACACAGCACAGCACTGATGGACACATGTCAGGAGCCTGCCACTAGCTTTTAGGCTTCAACATGATATTCCCCAGGGCTAACTAGCAGTGCAAATGCAGAAAAACATAATCAAATTGTCCAAAAAATTTCCTATTATACTTTCCCCTTTCCCATTTCTCTTATGCAGTATAGAGCCAATGGGCTTGGGAGCCAGGCTCCCTGGGTCTGAATCCTGTTTTTCTACTTACTAGCTGTATGACCTTGGGCACATTGCTTAACCTCTCTGTGCGAATAACAATTCCTACCTTATAGGATGGTTGGGGGGGGGTGGATTATATGACACAAAGTAGGTGAAGTGCTTGGCATTTATAGCCTTTTTGAAATGTTAGCTATTATTCTTCCTACCTAATGGCAGAAGAGAGCTGATATCCTGTTGAAAGTGTATAAACTGTAGAGAAGGATAGGGAAAGGGAAAGATTGGAGTGGGAGGAAAAACTGGGTTAGAGGAGGGTTGGGACAAGTCTCTGGAAGGATTTACCCATAGTCCTAATGCAGTGCCATCCAATAGAAATATAACGCAATCCACAAATGTAAGCCAAAATGCTAGCCACATTTGTAATTTTTACTTTTCTAGTAACTGCATTAAAAAGGCAAGAGGAGACAGGTAAAATTAATTCTAATATACATTTTCTTTAACCCAGTTTTTAACCAAATATATAGAGATATATTTCATGTAAGTCAACATTTAACCCAATATACTGACTGTACCTAATCAACCTAAAAATATTAATATATTATACATGCCTTTTCATACTAAGACTTTGAAATCCGGTGTGTATTTTATGCTTACAGCACATCTTTTTCTCCCCACCCCAACATTTTACCATTGTTTATTTGCATATTTTAAGGTGCTTCCGTTATTTTGCCATTATGAATAGTGAACGTATGGACATCCTAACACATAAATCAGTCTGTTAATTTTCTTAGAAGTGGAATTTCTAGGTCAAAGAATAGAACATTTTTAGATTTTATTTAGACTTTTTGCAAGTTGCTTTCTAGAATGTTTTTCCCTGTTTACATTCCCATGAGCTATGTATGACTTCCATCAAAAACAAAACTTGTTGAATTGTAATAAACAGCTTTTAAAATTTGCCTTAATTTAATTTTTTGAACTTCTAATGGTGGTTTTAATTTGCTTTCCTTTGATTACTAGTAAGAATAACTACTTCATTGTATTAGCCACCTGTATTTCTTCTGGGAATTGTTCATTTATTATGGAGTACTACAATATTATCAATTTTTTGTGCACTTTATATGTAGTCTTTCTGAAAAATAATTTCTCATTTTTATGTGGTCTTAAATGTTATTTATAGCTATAATTTTATAGAAGGTAAAGCTTTTTACATGCTGGCAACTAGTAGATGAATAAGTTCTGGAGCTCTAAACCACAGCATGGGGAAGATAGGACATACTGTATTATAAACTTCGTAGTTGCCAAGAGCCTCAGTCATTTCTACCACAAAAAAGAAATGAAATTTGTGTGATGTTATAGAGGTGTTAGCTAATGCCATGCTAGTAATCATACTGCAATATATGTATAATAAATGTATCAAATCAACAGGTGTACACCTTAGATTTACACAATGTTACAGATCAGTTATATCTCCATACAAATAAATTTTATAAAAAGAGAGAATGTGTGCAAACGTACCTAGCATGACGATTTCTTTTCCTTTTTAAATTTCTTTTTTCTTTTTTAAAATTAGTATTTGTCCCCCCAAAAAGTAAAGCTTTTAATTTTTTTGTAGTCAAATCTGTCATTTTCTCTGTGATTTCTTCTGTTGTTCACATTCTTAGACACTCCTGAGACATCCATAAGTCACCTGGTTTTTCTGTATTTGCTTTTGCTTTTAACTTTTTAATCCTTCAGGATTTCATTTTGATATAGGAGGTAAGGTATCAACATTTATTCCCCAACCCACCCATCATAACTGTTTTCCTTACACATCTTCATTCAAACTAGCACATTTCAAGCGCTCAGCGGCCACACCTGGCCAGTGGCTACCGTATTGGGTAGCATGGGACTAAAGTTCAGGCATTCACTCTGAGTTCTCTGGTGTTCGCCAGAACTTGGGAGCACCGTAGAGAGAGAATATTGTTAGCAGCTGTTACCAAATTGCAGCCCCAGGCAGCCACCACCCCGCCTGCAGCTGCAGCCCCATCCTGGACGTGTCCCTTGTCATGACGTTGCCGGATTTCTTTTAAGGTGTTGGAGCACTCTTTTAGCTTCCCATTGAGGGCTGATATTTAAGGGCCAGTTTTGGTTTCATCCTTAGTTTTGAATTCACGTAACCCACAGCAACAGTGAGGGGCCCAATATTGATGGATGCATTCAGTTCCAACAACGCGGAGCTGAGAGAAAAAAGCAGCTGGCCACAGCATGGAAAATGGCAGCAGGGCCACAGGGAGATTAGTTTGGCAAACTTGACAGCATTGTTGGCGGCTGACACTCTAAGAAGGATGTGACTCCTCCTCAGAGTCTTCATTAGTGGGACGAAGTCCTGACGGCAGAGTTAATGCGAGCAGGATCTGGGGGTTGAGCACATGAGTCACTTGGCTGCATATGGAGAAACAATGTTTCCATAGTCACAGGCGACATCACCCACCTGTGTTAGTTTCTCAACTAGCAAAAAGCGGCTCTTACAATCATGCCTTGGCGGAGCTCTTTACATAGAGTCAGTAACAACTGTATTGCCCACAGGTGTGCAGTGAGCAAACCGACCAGGGCCAGGTGAGAATCCTGGCCACAGGAACCTTCACTTTCCCCACAGCCCCCAACCCCAGCTGTACAACCTGGCATCCCTATTTGAGGAGGCAATTTGGAAAAGGACTCAGGAGCCCTGGTTCTGATCCCAATTGCCCCATTAACTAGTTTTGAGACTTCTGACACCAGTTCCTCAGTGAAGCGTGATTGAACAGGTGATTTGGATTGTGAGAGATTCTTCAAGCTCTAGCACACTCTGATTCTCTTTGCGATTAAATGATCACCCTTGGGAAAACAGCTAAAAAGAGAGAAAGGATTGGTAGATAGCATCTTCTTCATGAACCTCTTCACAAACACCAGCCCAGTGTCTACAGGAATAAACCCAAATCTCTCCAAAACTCAAGCTCCACTTCTCCATATTCTCTCCCTGTGCTACAATGATGACATCTTCTCAAGGTCTCAGTAACACCCACTTTGTGACTCTATGCCTTTCCTCCAGCTACTTGGTCTTTGTGGAATGCACTCTCTCCCTCTTCATGTGGAAAACTCTGCTACAGACAACTCCGATGCCGCCTCCTCCATGGAGTCCTGTCTGACTCATTCTGGTTGAATCAGGACTCCTGAGAACATACCTTGAATACAATTCACTCCGGTCCTAAGGGTGGTCAGGCAGAAGGTGAGTCTGGGCCAGGACAGGGCCTCCTTCCTCATGTACCCACTTCCTAGCACAACACCTGCCCACTTTAATGCTCCTATGGATTCCAATCTCAGCTCTGCATTACCTTCATAGTAAACAGAAGAAAGGAAGAATGGATAAATAAATGATTACAGGCTTAATGTAGGATATACTTAGTGACAAATGTCTGAATACCTAATCTCAGTTTTGCTTTGTGTTTTGAGGAAAGAACACAGAATATGTGTTTCAAGCTACCATTTTACCCACTCCTCCCTTAATCACTAACTCTATCAGTTTTAGCAAGAGAAGGATGCTAAAATTTCTTTTGAATTTATACATTTGAACATGGATAGGCCTTCCCTCACATACAAAAATAAGATATTTAGAGCAGTTGGAAATGGGGTTGCCAGACAAAATATAAGACAACCAGTGAAATTTGAGCTGCAGATAAACAACAAATAATTTTCTAGTAGAAGTATGTCCCAATGTATAAGGTCCTCAATGTGGGACATACACTAAAAACTAATTTTTTTGTTTATCTGAAATTCACATGTGACTGGTGTCCTGTATTTTTATTTGCTAAATCTGGCCACCCTACTTAGAAATTATCTCCCCTAACTCCCAACCATCGCAGTAATACCTCTGACAACATGATTGACATGTGATCACAGCCTTTCTTAAATCATTCATCTTACAGGCCAGCCCATTTAATTTGGGACAGTTTTCATTATTAGAAAGTGCTTTGTTATAAAGTGAAGGAAAGTTTTATTTGTGTATTTTTTACCTGGTGGTCTTTGAGTCTTGAAAAATGTCCCATCTTTCTGCTTTCATAACAATTTTTAAAGATACTCATTTTGTTGACAACAGTGGAAACAACGTAATGAAACAGCATTTCCCTGTCACACTCCTTCCCACCCCTGAGCATCTCTTTCTAACCTTTTAAGTCTTTCTTCTGATAGATAACTTAATACTGCTATTTTGTTTTGTTTTGTTTTCATTTACCATTTTATTATGGAAAATGTCAAAAATATACAAGAGTATGGAGAACATTATAACAAACCACATGTAAGCCATCATACAGTTTCAGTCATGATTGACTCATAGCCAGTCTTGTTTCACCTGGACTCCCATACGCCCTCCCTCCCATCTTCTACCGCTAGACCCAAGACATACCATTTCAGCTAGAAATGTCTCAAGTACAGCTACTTCTTTATTCAGTGCTTTGGACATTGTCTTTTGGCCCATTAGGGCTGCCAACAAAATACCAGAAACTGGGTGGGTGGGTTCTAAACAGAAATTTATTACTCATGGTCCTAGAAGCTGGGAAGTCCAAGGTCTTGCTGTCGGCAGCTTCAGTGTCTGGTGAGGCCCTGCTTCCTGGTTCATAGACGGCTGACTATAACCTCACAAGGAAGAGGGGGCAGGGGAGCGCTCTGGGGTCTCTTTTATAGGGGCACTTACCTATTTAATGAGGGCTGTGCCTCATGACCTAATCACCTCCCAACGACCCCACCTCTTAATGCCACCCACTGGAGATTAGGATTTCCACATAAGCATTTAGGGGGACCAGAACACTCCGTGTGTAGCTGGCTCCCAACACACCAGAAGACCGTCAGCATCTTGAAGCCATCCACTGCCCCTCGTTTTCTTCCTCTCATTCTCCCAATACTTGCATGATGGCTTTTGGCTAAACCAACTTTCAGTTTATTTATATAAAACCTCAATCTTTGGTAAGCCAAGTGGTATATCATGGCTACTTTCCTTTCTTTATAGCTTTCTGCTCTTCCTGAAGGTCATAAACTGTTCTTTTTTCCTCATAGTCCCCCAGCATCCAATCCCATTTTCCCCTCCTTCTTTGTCATAAATGAAACACATATTTTTACATATAATATATAGTTGTTATAGTTTAGATAATAAAATTACAATATATATTATCATAGAGAGAGAGAGAGAATTTTGAGAGAGTGAAGTCACATACCAAAAAATTGAGAATCAGTATATAATCCCAGTAGCTAGAAGACAATGAAGCACTATCTTCACAATTCCGAGGGAAAATTATTTTCAACACAGCCATCTATCCATGGTCAATCTGTACAAATTGATTCTCAATTTTTTTTTTCGTACATGACTGATGTCGCTCAAAACCGTCTCTGTATCTGTCTCTCCCTGCCTTTGGGAGCTCCCTTTGTCTGCACCATTCTAAAGATGCCCTCATGCCATGCCATGGCTCTTCTCCTCTCCCTGCTGAGCACAGAGTAGACACTTCTGATCAGCTAATTCACCTCTCTCAATTCTGGAGCACTTTCTTGAATTATTTCCATGATAATATTCTCTCTCTCTCTCTGTTCTAACTTTCCTTCTGCAATCTGTATATTTTGGATGGTTCCACCTGGTGTATTTATCCTCTTAATTTCTTTAATCTTATCTCTTCTATTTTATTTGCTTTGTCTGGTTTTTTTGTTTGTTTTTTTTTCTGGGAGATTTCCTCAGGTTTATCTTCCAACCCATTGGTTGGATTTTATTTCAGCTATAAAATATTTTCATATTATAATGTTCTTGTTCCAGGAATACAATACTGTCCTCTTATATCTCTGAAGAAATTAACTATGAGCTTAAAAAATTTTTTAATTCCTTTCACTGGATTGTCTCTGTTTTTTTTCTGTTTGCTTCTGGTCTTTGTTTTCATACTTGACAGTAGCTAGTTGTGGTCACATGACAAAAAAGGACTTCAGCTAAGACCTGCTGGGAGAATGTCTCCTGCTTGGAGGAGAGGGCGGTGTGGCTGGCCCCGCTCTTCCTCCCATCTGCCTGCTTTGAGTTTAAATGTGACGTCTGATACCAGAAGTAGTTCTCAAAATGTGAGCATCAGGGGAATCTACGGCATCAAAACTATTTTAATAATACCACAAAGACGTTATTTCCCTAGACCTCGCTCTGTCAAGCGTGTACAATGGAGTTTTCCAGAGGCTGGCTGACATGTGATGCCATTCTCATTCTGATTGCCAACAAATACGTGCTTGTGTGTTCTCGGGTTTTCAGATTTTCTCAGTCTTAATTTCCAATATGACAAATAGCAACAGGTATAACTCACATGAACAAAAGCTCTCTAGGGCCCTCAATCATTCGTAAGTGCCTAAAGGGCTCCAGAGGCCAAAGAGATTGAGAACCACAAAGGTGAGAACAGTGAAACCCACTTGCTGACGTGGCCGGATGGCTGAGCTAATGCTGCCTCCCCCTACTTCCAGTTTTCTTGTTATATTAGAAAAATAAGCTTATATTTATTTAAGGTGCTGTCAGTTGGATTCTTTTACTTGCAGGCAATTATATCTTAACCAATAACAGCCAAGGAACCTGTCATTTTGTTTGTTTGTTTCTTGAGAGCACCAAATGTTAGTATTTATAGGTCTTTCCTTGGGGGCATTTTGGTTTCTTTTCATGCTCTTGCCCAGTGTGAGGAGGCGGAGGCTGACTAGAGGCTCCCACCGTCCAGTATGTGGACTTCCACCGAGGAGTGGCTTTGTTTTAAGTTTGGTGCCTCCCCCTCCACACCCTGGGCCATTGTGTCTCTGATGCAGTTTTGCCTTAGGCCTCCCATCTTCTCAGGCAGGATTAGGGGCCGCTCAGGCACGTGGAACACCGCCCGGGACAACATGGGGTCTCTGCTCCTTCTACCCTCTTTCAGTGATCCGCCCCCATCTTCCTGTCCTGCCACATCTCACTCCCACCTTCTTTGCTCCTGTGTCTGACCTTCTGAAACGTCTCCAGATTCTGGGGACTAACGTGGTTTGTTTCTACTTGGCACCCCGTCTGTTCCGACAGCTTCTTCATCCACACGCCATTTTCAAATATTCTGTTATATACTTTGCTGTTAACCTTTGTAACCATGTCCATTATAAAATCATTAGGCTTGATTTTAAGAAGCTAACTTAAGAAGCAAAACTTCCCCAGGTATAAGTAACTCAGAAATCTAATAATAAATCAAACTTCTAATAGTGAATTTTCTTAAATAGGCCAATATTGGTTATCAGTTTAATCCACCTCTCCTTCCTCTCCCTCTTTCTTTAATTTCAAAAGAGTCTCTGAGAAAAAGAAACGCATATGTTCAATCTACCACGTGTAATCAGAAGTCCTGATGTTAACAACCCTTCACACATCTGAAGAGAGCGTCCCCGTGAGTCCTGCCTTCTCCGCGTCTCCAGCTCAACATGCCCGTTTCCTCCTGGGACATGACTGTCACAGCCTCACCAGGCATGTCACCTGCAGAACACTCTTCAGATAAACCCCCAGAATGTTTACTTCATAAATATCCTGCCCAGCTCTGAACACACTCCTCCAGAGTGACAATGGAAGTTTCCAGATGTCCTTGACACAGGTTCTTAGGCACAAAGGAGACATCATTTGGATGTTCAGATTAATGTTCCATTTATTGAAGTTGGAAATTTTTTAAGAGGTAGTCTTCCAAATAATAATTAATAATAATAATAAAGGTAGTCTTCCATAAGCCTTTCAGTTCATGTTCCAAATATTATTTTCATTTGTAAATCTAGTAAATTTTAATAACCACTTTCAAAGGGGTCCCTGAGCAAGTTTTTATCCACTCCAACTGAGCAAATGTAAATATCTTAAACAATAGCCCTGTTTATGAAATTAAATTCCCTTAAGCAGTTAAACTGAATTTACATATAGTTATTAGACTTGGTTTTTTGAACTAAGAAGAACAACCTCCTCAGGTATTTAAACAACTCAGAACTCTAATAAGTCCACCTTCTAATAGTGAATTCTCTTAGAGACCAACATTGTTTGCCAACTTAATCCTGTTCTGTGATAACTTACCACTTAAAATCATAAATGTAAAATCACAATAACCAAATTACACATCCTTAACTGGAACCATAAGGCTACACTATTATACTCTAATATGCAAATATCCTTGAATATCACAAACCTTTAAGTGCTTAATATATAGAGATCATCTCAATGACTAGAAAACCCTACTTTCCCTGACCTTAATAAAAATGTGTGATTATTATTGATTCAATTTATGTCATCTCTATATTTAATTTGAAATTTTTCTAGGAGTGGAACTTCTGGCTCTAGGGTATGCCTATGGCCCAGTCATTCCACCCCTTGTTATAATATAAATGTAGCAGTAATGCATGCGTTTGTCCACCAAAAGGCATGAACTGGAACTTTAGACCAGCACTATTCATAATAGCCCCCAACTGGAAACTACACAAAGGCCCATCAAAAACAGATACAGAATTCAGAATGTATGGTGTATTCGCCCAGCGGGATCCTAACGGGGCAGTGAGGGGATGACCTACAGCCGCAGGCAGCGTGGGGACTCCCGCAGGAGCACCTACCCCGTGGTTCCACTTACATCTAGTGCAAGACCATCTGCGTCAGCGGAAGTTAGGAAAGAAGTTACCCTCGGGGAGAGGGAGTAAGCAGCACGAGGAGGCTTCTCTTCTCTCGGTGTTGGTTGTGGTTCTGTCAGTGTGCTCAGTTTGTGACCGTTCTTCAAGCCCTCAGATCAGATGTGGCACGTTTCTGCATATTGGTTATACTTTAATAAACAGTGTGCTGTTGCCTTTTTAACTCAGGCTGAAGGGAGTAGTTTCACCATCCCAAGGAAATGGGGTCAACCACTCAAGGGCAGTAACACTGCCCATCAAGAATAGATTTTTCCTGAGACAGGAATCTGGACTGCATGCATTTTGGACACGTCTTCTTGAACTTCTGGAGAATTCCCTGAATCCTTTTTATTAGCACCATAAGAGGCAAGATCATCGCCTTGACGTAATGGGATCACATCGCTGACTCCTGGTCAGTCATTCCACTCCCCAGTTCCCCCCACTCCCCCTCTTTTGACCCCAAACCTCCACTCACGCTACAGGGAACTCCTTTCTCTGCTGGGTTGCCTTTCTTCTAGCTCAGGATATCTTAATGTCTTGCCATCTGGCGTTCCCATTCCATCAGCTCTTTATATTCTTTTTTTTTAATTTTACTATCATTAATTTACAATTACATGTGCAATATTACGATTATTAAAATACCCCTTCATCAGGTCCCCCCCACCAACCCCATTACAGTCACTGTCCATCAGCGTAGTGAGATGCTATAGAATCACTACTTGTCTTCTCTGAGTTGTACTGCCCTCCCTGTGCCCCCCCAACATTACATCTGCTAATCGTAATGCCCCTTTTTCCCTCTTATCCCTCCCTTCCCGCCCATTTTCCCCAGTCCCTTTCCCTTTGGTAACTATTAGTCCATTCTTGGGTTCTGTGAGTCTGCTGCTGTTTTGTTCCTTCAGTTTTTTTCTTTGTTCTTATACTCCACATATGAGTGAAATCATTTGATACTTGACTTTTTCGGCTTGGCTTATTTCACTGAGCATAATACCCTCTAGCTCCATCCATGTTGTTGCAAATGGTAGGATTTGTTTTCTTCTTATGGCTGAATAATATTCCATTGTGTATATGTACCACATCTTCTTTATCCATTCATCTACTGATGGACACTTAGGTTGCTTCCATTTCTTGGCTATTGTAAATAGTGCTGCAATAAACATAGGGGTGCATCTGTCCTTTTCAAATTGGGCTGCTGCATTCTTAGGGTAAATTCCTAGGAGTGGAATTCCTGGGTCAAATGGTATTTCTATTTTGAGTTTTTTGAGGAACCTCCATACTGCTTTCCACAATGGTTGAACTAATTTGCAGTCCCACCAGCAGTGTAGGAGGGTTCCCTTTTCTCCACATCCTCGCCAACATTTGTTGTTGTTTGTGTTTTGGATGTTGGCCATCCTCACTGGTGTGAGGTGATATCTCATTGTGGTTTTAATCTGCATTTCTCTGATGATTAGCGATGTGGAGCATCTTTTCATGTGCCTGTTGGCCATCTGAATTTCTTCTTTGGAGAAGTGTCTATTCATGTCCTCTGCCCATTTCTTAATTGGATTATTTGCTTTCTGTTTGTTAAGGTGCATGAGTTCTTTACAAATTTTGGATGTCAACCCTTTATCAGATACGTTTTTTATGAATATATTCTCCCATACTGTAGGATGTCTTTTTGTTCTACTGATGGTGTCCTTTGCTGTACAGAAGCTTTTCAGCGTGATATAGTCCCACTTGTTCATTTTTGCTTTTCTTTCCCTTGCCCGGGGAGATATGTTCATGAAGAAGTTGCTCATGTTTATGCCCAAGAGATTTTTGCCTATGTTTTTTTCTAAGACTTTTATGGTTTCATGACTTACATTCAAGTCTTTGATCCACCTTGAGTTTACCTTTGTGTATGGGGCTAGACAGTAGTCCAGTTTCATTCTCTTACATGTAGCTGTCCAGTTTTTCCAACACCAGCTGCTGAAGAGGCTGTCATCTCCCCATTGTATATCCAAGGCCCTTTATCAAATATTAATTGACTGTATATGTTTGGGTTAATGTTTGGATTTTCTATTCTGTTCCACTGGTCTGTGGGTCTGTTTTTGTGCCAATACCAAATTGTCTTGATTACTGTGGCTTTGTAGTAGAGCTTGAAGTCAGGGAGTGTAATTCCCCTGTTTTATTCCTCCTTCTCAGGATTGATTTGGCTATTCGGGGTCTTCTGTGGTTCCATATGAATTTTAGAATTATTTGTTCCAGTTCATTGAAGAAAGCTGTTGGGAGTTTGATAGGGATTGCATTGAATCTGTAGATTGCTTTAGGTAGTATAGCCATTTTGACAATATTTATTCTTCCTAGCCAAGAGCATGGGGTGCATTTCCATTTGTTAATGTCCTCTTTAATTTCTCTTAGGAGTGTCTTGTAGTTTTCAGAGTACAGGTCTTTCACTTCCTTCGTTAGGTTTATTCCTAGGTATTTTATTCTTTTTGATGCAATTGTGAATGGAATTGTTTTTCTGATTTCTCTTTCTGTTAGTTCATCGTTAGTGTATAGAAAAGCAACAGATTTCTGTGTGTTAATTTTGTATCCTGCAACTTTGCTGAGTTTAGATATTAGTTCTAGTAGTTTTGGAATGGAATCTTTAGCCTTTTTCATGTACAGTATCATGTCACCTGCAAATAGTGACAATTTGACTTCTTCTTTACCAATCTGGATGCCTTGTATGTCTTTGTTTTGTCTGATTGCTGTGGCTAAGACCTCCAGTACTATGTTGAATAACAGTGGAGAGAGTGGGCATCCCTGTCTTGTTCCCGATCTTAGATGAAAAGCTTTCAGCGTCTCGCCATTAAATATGATGTTAGCTGTGGGTTTGTCATATATAGCCTTTATGATGTTGAGGTACTTGCCGTCTATACCCATTTTGTTGAGTTTTAATCAGGAATGGATGCTGAATTTTGTCAAATGCTTTTTCAGCATCTATGGAGATGATCATGTGGTTTTTGTTCTTCTTTTTGTTGATGTGGTGGATGATGTTGATGGATTTTCGAATGTTGTACCATCCTTGCCTCCCTGGGATGAATCCCACTTGATCATGGTGTATGATCCTCTTGATGTATTTTTGAATTAGGTTTGCTAATATTTTGTTGAGTATTTTTGCATCTACGTTCATCAGGGATATTGGTCTGTAATTTTCTTTTTTGGTGAGGTCTTTGCCCGGTTTTGTTATTAGAGTGATGCTGGCTTCATAGAATGAGTTTGGAAGTATTCCCTCCTCTTCTATTTTTTGGAAAACTTTCAGGAGAATCGGTGTTATTTCTTCTCTATACGTCTGGTAGAATTCAGAGGTGAATCCATCAGGCCCAGACGTTTTGTTCTTGGGTAGTTTTTTGATTACCAATTCGATTTCATCACTGGTGATTGGTCTGTTTAGTTTTTCTGTTTCTTGCTTGGGCAGTCTTGGAAGGTTGTATTTTTCTAAGAAGTTGTCCATTTCTTCTATGTTTTCCAGTTTGTTAGCATATAGATTCTCATAATATTCTCTTATGATTCTTTGTATTTCTGTAGGGTCCGTCATGATTTTTCCTTTCTCATTTCTGATTGTGTTTATGTGTGTAGATTCTCTTTTTCTCTTAATGAGTCTGGCTAGGGGTTTATCTATTTTGTTTATTTTTCAAAGAACCAGCTCTTGGTTTTATTGATTTTTTTCTATTGTTTTATTCTTCTCAATTTTATTTATTTCTTCTCTGATCTTTATTATGTCCCTCCTTCTGGTGACTTTGGGCCTCATTTGTTCTTCTTTTTCAATTTCAGTAATTGTGTCTTTAGACTATTCATTTGGGAATGTTCTTCCTTCTTTAAACAGGCCTGGATTGCAATATACTTTCCTCTTAGAACTGCCTTTGTTGCGTCCCACAGCAGTTGTGGCTTTGTGTTATTGTTGTCATTAGTCTCCATATATTCTTTGATTTCTGTTTTGATTTGGTCGTTAACCCATTGATTAATTAGGAGTGTTGTTAAGTCTCCATGTATTTGTGAGCCTTTTTGATTTCTTTCTAAAATTTATTTCTAGTTTTATACCTTGGTGATCTGAGAAGTTGCTTGGTAGGATTTCAATATTTTGAAATTACTGAGGTTCTTTTTGTGGCCTAGTATGTGGTCTATTCTGGAAAATGTTCCATGTGCACTTGAGAAGAATGTGTATCCTGTTGCTTTTGGGTGTAGAGTTTTGTAGATGTCTGTTAGGTCCATCTGTTCTGGTGTGTTGTTCAGTGCCTCTGTGTCTTTACTTATTTTCTGTCTGGTTGATCTGTTCTCTGGAGTGAGTGGTGTGTTGACGTCTCCTAAGATGTATGCATTGCTGTCTATTTCCTCCTTTAATTCTGTTAGTATTTGTCTCACATATGCTGGCGCTCCTGTGTTAGGTGCATATATATTTATAATGGTTATATCTTCTTGTTGGACTGACCCCTTTATCATTATGTAATGTCCTTCTTTATCTTTTGCTACTTTCTTCGTTTTGAAGTCTATTTTGTCTGATACAAGTACTGCAACACTGGCTTTTTTCTCTTTGTTGTTTGCATGAAATATCTTTTTCCATCCCTTCACTTTTAGTCGGTGTATATCTTTGGATTTGAGGTGAGTTTCTTGTAGGCAGCGTATAGATTGGTCTTGCTTTTTTATTCATTCTGTTACTCTGTGTCTTTTGATTGGTGCATTCAGTCCATTTACATTTAGGGTGATTATTGATAGGTATGTACTTATTGCCATTGCTGGCTTTAGATTCGTGGTTACCAAGGGTTCAAGGTTGCTTCTTTACTATCTAACAATCTAACTTAACTTTCTTGTTAAGTTATTGTAAACACAGTCTGATGTTTCTTTCTTTCTCTCCCTTCTTATTCCTCCTCCTCCATTCTTTCTATAATAGGTGTTTTATTCTTTGCCTTTAGTTAGTATTTGGATGGTCTGCTTTCTTTGCTATGATTTTTTTCTCTGGTGACATCTTTTAGCTTTAGGTGTGCTTCCATCTAGAGCAGTCCATTTAAGATATCCTGTAGTGGTGGTTTATGAGAGGCAAACTCTCTCAACTTTCATTTATCTGGAAATTGTTTAATCCCTCCATCATATTTAAAATGATAATCGTGCTGGATACAATATTCTTGGTTCGAGGCCCTTCTGTTTCATAACGTTAAATATATCATGCCATTCTCTTCTGGCCTGTAATGTTTCTGTTGAGAAGTCTGATGATAGTCTGATGGGTTTTCCTTTGTAGGTGATCTTTTTTCTCTCTATAGCTGCCT